>CM019748.1:16177976-16580623 GCA_009761775.1 Ficus carica | reverse complement strand
TAGAGACACTATTTCTAGGGATTTCAAACCCCAAAAGTCAGCAGCCCTTAACCCCATTCTCAGCCATACCATTCTGTATTTCCCCTCCAAAAATCCGAAGAAGAGAGAGAGAGAGAGAGAGAGAGAGAGAGAGAGCTAGGGAGAGATTTTAAAAAAATAAGGCTCCAATGGCCTTTGTTTTTAAGAAAATCCGAGAACCGGTCAGGGTGACCAAGTTCCAACGATTCACATGTGTTCAAAACAAAAACTCGTATCAATTGAACCAGAATCAGAAAAATTCAAACATGAAAGTTTTAGATCTTTTTGTTAGCTACAACTTTCGTGAAGAAAGCGTTCTCAAATTCGTTTTAGATTTTAAGTTATGAATTTTCAAACAAAAGCCGTGCAGTGAGCAAAATCTCATGCACGGGATTTTCTAGACCAATGACTAGGAAAAACGTTTTTCTAACTTTCAAACATCATTTTCAAACCCGAAAACCGTTCCAAAGGCGGTTTTCGATCCCCAAATGTTTTATAGAAATATTTTCAAGTGTTTTGTAATTTCAAGACAAGTTTGGGTACTATTCACCAAACTTACTTAAATAAACAAGAAAATGATATTTTTAAGCAAGTTCAAGGTTTTCAAGATTAAATGAATAAGATACTGCGTTTAGCCGGAAAATTATTCCGAGTTACTAGGGCCTTGCCCAAGCCCAGAGTTAACCTTGCGGATTGAGGTTTAAGTTAAGATTATGATTCTCTACATGAACCCTTAATTAATAATTCCGTTGTGGGTTACGCCGTGTGACCCCTTCACATGTGTTAGTAGAGGGACATATAACCGAAAAATATATATGTTGGTTTAATCTGACATTAAACGATCCTAGAATAGAGACCTCACGTGTAAACGTCCATGGGCAGGAGGTGACCAGCGAGCGTGCTCGGGAAAGGAAATTCGATCACGCGAACAACGAAGACAAGGTAAGTACAACGCCGCCTACAGCATAGGCTAGAGTTGTATGTTTACCTAACATGTTTGCTTTACACTGTTTAAGTGTTATTTGATGATTTGCTCGATGGTTGCAATATGCTTACTGTATGATTAATGTTTCAAATGCTAATGCCATGCTTTAAAAGTATGTTTCAAGTATTGTTATTATGCTTACATGAAAAAGTACGCCTGTCCATGCATTGATAGAACATGAGATTAGGAGACACCATATAAGTATGCTCACTAATCTATCAAGTGGAAAGATGTCAAGAAAGACATACAAACAGAACGTTTGAGAAAAGGCCACAAGAGCCAGTGTCGTGCCCCCTGATGACGATCGGGTCGAAAGCTTGGGTAATCTCCTCAAGCTGCGCGCCGGGTACGTGCACATCAAGTTAACGGGCCCACAAGTAAAATCAACAAGATAAAGTGTGATACAAGAAAGCAAGCATAACTGGACATAAACGGTTCATGCATTTCACGATAGAATGTCATGTTTAAGATGAAGAAATCGATGATATGATGCCATGTTTATGCTTTCATGTTTAAGATGTCATGTAAAAGGTTATGTATGTTTCATGTAATTGGTTCGCGGTATAGGAGTTGTACTTGCTGAGCTTTCGCTCATTGTTTGAAGTTTATGCTGTAGGTAAACAGCCTGTTTTTAATTAACTGCATGGTGGAGGGTGAAGCCGGTGGCTGTGAAATGATGAACGGGTTGGGGTTCGCAACTCAGAAGGATTTTATTAATATATCTATTTTGAGAAAACAGACAGTTATTTATTTGCGTATGAGTGTATGTAAATATTTTCTAAGTATAATGCTTCCGCTATTAAAAAAAAAAAATCCCCACTATTTTCATGATTAAAAATGGGATAAAACAAGTCTAAGTTCAAGTAAGTTAAGTCAAGTGACGGCCTGTGCAAGGCGGGTCGTCACACAAAATCTAGGAGGAGGAACCGGTTATTGTAGCCAAGGTGGGAGGAAATTTTAAAAGCCAAACCCTAACCCTAAAATTTGGGTTAATCCAAGGTAATCATCCCTAACCCTAAACCCTTCCATTGAGCTTTCAATTTGAAATTTATTTGTATTTCAAGTTGAAAAATGTAAGAACATAAGCTCAAAGTTATTTTATTGCTTTAGGTGGTGCTTGATTAGGTATTAAGGGTTGGTTTGATGTTTATATTTGTTATGAGCTTTAAATTGTGCTTATGTTAAGTTGAGGACTAGGGTTGCATGCTAGATGGATGAATGAATAGTATGCCCCCGTTTTTTTTATGTGCAAGCCGGTTTCTAGAATCGCATGCTAGGTGTTTGATAAGTTATATGTCCCTAAATATGTTTAAGTTGTGCTTTGGTTATGCACACTAAGTGTTTGATGTGATGAATGTTTATGTAATGATGGTAAGGAACGTTAGAGAATACGCTGCATGCTTGCATCTAGGCTTCCCGCCAAGTTCGGTTGAGGTAGTTTGCGCAAAATGGGACGTAAAATGAAAATAAGAACAAAAACTGCCAGTTCGGATGTGAACTGCCCAGTTTTTGTAAAAAGTGGATTGAGGCCTTTGAAGGCCGAATTGGGAAAAACATAAAACATAAAAGTTGTAGAAATGATTTTTCCTAGAGGGAAATGTGAACGGATTTCCAAAATAGGCTCCAATGGCATTCGTTTTCACGAAAAACGAGCCTGATCTGTGCCCATGGATTTGTGCACGATCGGAGAGTTCAAACGGCAATATGAACCTGTTAGAGTCCGAATTGGAATTTTTTTGTAAAACACAAAAGTTTTAGAATTTTTTGAGAGCTAGAACTTTGGTGAAGGAAACTTTTTCAAAAATCGGAATGGATTTTTAAACTGACACGGTTTTATAAAAACTGTGTAGGGAACAGGAAATTCCTGCACAGGATTTTCTAAAACGGTTTGAAAAAAAAAATTGTTTTCTTTCCCCCCAAAACCCACTGTTTTGACTATGGAAATTATTCCAATAGCAGTTTTCAGCCCTAAATGATTTTTATAAAGATCTATTTCAAGAATATGAATTTTTATGAGTAAGTAAAGGATTTTTGAAATTAATTTAACCAAGTTTCCAAAGAAATGGAAAATGGATTTTTAAACCAAATTAGGTAAGCAAGATGATTACGGTAATAACCGGAAGTGATATTCCAAGTTACTGTGGCCAAAGCCTAAAGCTCAAGTTTGACCCATATAGGGTTGACTTTGGTTGACCAAGAGTTTGACTACAATTAACTTAAGGGTTAGTCAAGATAACCCCAAAGGATACCAAAATTATAAATTGGGCTAAGATATAGAGTTAATTGAGGTAACCCAATAATTATGGACAAGAATAAAGCCCAAGGTTAGGAAGGTAACCTAACCCTAACGGTATGTATAAAGGTTTAGCACATGAGGTTATCCAACGTAACCTCTTAAAAAATTAATCCATATTTGGTTGTTTTTAAAATAATAGGGTTACTATTTGTAACTCAGTAAAGATATCTAGTAATGGGGACATACAACTAAGACTATGTATGTATGTTGGTTAGGTCACCAACATTTTATGGTTATGACTAGAGACCCTTACCTATGTCCTTTATTATAGCAGGGGATAGTCTGCTATTGTATCCCGACGTGGAGCGGCACAGTAGTGGATATAGTAAACAAGGCAAGTATCGAACCTCACCTACAGTATGAAAATAGTAAAGACTATTTTTAAGTATACTATATTTTCAAGTATACATGCTATGATATGTGATGCCATAATGTGTGATGCTATGCTATGATGTGCTAAGTTATGTTATGACATGTTATACCATGTTTACAAAAATGCCATGGTTTCAGAAATGTCATGTTTTCATAAATACCATATTTTCAGAAATGCCATGTTTTCAAAAAAAATGCCATGGTTTCAGAAATGCCATGTTTTCAAGAAGGCCATGTTATGGCAAATGTTGAGTATGATATGACATAGTGACATCATGAGGCATGTTCACTAATTGTTAAACCACATGGTAAGATGAGACAAGTAAAGTGTCGTACCAACCTCCCGTGATCGTGGAGGCTACATGTTTTAGTTGTGATATTTACCTTCCGTGATCGTGAAGGGTTCAGTTTAATTCTCAAAACTGTTAGGGCCTTGCAAAACCCTAACTTTGTCTGGAGGCTGCGCGCTTTTGGTACGTACACTATGGGCCCACATATTGAGACAAGATAATAAAGATTGAGTCTATAATTGAAACATAAGACATTCAATCAATCATAAATGGTTCATGCATGAGTTTCGTGATATTGGCGTGTTTCTTTTTAAAGATGTTGAAATATTTTGTGAGATTATGTTTGAACTTGCTGGGCGAAAGCTCACTCTTATATTTCATACTGTAGGTAAGAAGCCTGCAGCCTAAGTGGTGGGCTATGCGGACGATGCGGCGGGTGAAGGGCGGTGTGGGATATCACTACGCATAATTTTCCGCATCCAATTTTCAGAAAATATGTTAATATTTCAAAAGTAAATTATGTTTTTGTTATATGTATGAAGTTTGAAGACTTGAGATTATACTTTCAGTATGGTAAATATGCATGACAAGTTTTTCTCTACAAGATAACTTATGTAATATGTTTTTAAAAAAAAAAAAAAAAATTTATCTCAAATTTCAAGTAGAGAACAAGTACGTATGGTGTCGACCTGGCTTGGGAAGTCGAGGCGTCACAATATAATCCTGTTTAAGAGATAGACCTGCTGTTAGATTAAGGACATATACGGGACACAGTTCTCCATCAGATAATTACAAACCAGCTGGACGATATGATATTTTGTGGATTAGAGTAGAAACTCATAGTCTTACTCTACCAAATAATTGTAAATCCATGGTCGTATTACTTGATGTACTGAACTACGATTCAATTTATTACAAAGACATAGGACTGGTGGTATGAAATGGGACCTGATCACCACAGCCTTAATGGGATTGTAAATTGTTATGACTCCAAAAACTGAAAAAAAAACAAAAAAAACAAAAAAATCCTTTTTTGTTTCGTTTTCACAGAATTAGTTAGGACCTTGCATATCAAATTCCCCACTTGCATGATATTATATTCAGATGTTTAAATTTATTTGATAATCAGATGACCCACACACAATGAGGCAAACAAGTAGAGAAGCAACAAATTAAAGATTTGAAATGGAGGGCTGCTTAAATTTGATGTGGATATGTAACCACTTGGGATATAGGGACATATCTAAGACATCTTATTGCCAGTTTTGTGTTCCGAGTCGGTGTTGTGTGGTTGGAAAGAGAGCAAGAAAGTTACTGTAAAAATGAAAATTTTAATTGCAAAAATAAGTAGGAAGACAATGCCATGTGATTTCTCAAGATTCTGCCTCTAACTAGACCCCATCAAATTCATTGCTCCAATAGTCTTCACCACTCATTTCCATACAATAGATACATCTCTGTCCTATATAGACATATAAGACGGTTTACTAATAACACCCCAAGTCCTCCTCACATTCTCAAGTATCATACTTTTTCTTGCAACTTCTTCCAGATCTCCTAATTCACTCACTTTCTCTTCATTGTTCTTCTTCCTCTTAAGACATACGCATAAAAAATGGGTGTCCGATTCCCCGTGTTGTTCAAGCGAGGCAACTTATCCAAAGGTCTTTTTCTAATACAAAAGATGTCCCAAAAGGCTTTTTGGCGGTTGTACGTTGGCGAGAGCCAAATGAAGAGATTTGTGATCCCTGTGTCTTACCTGAACCAGCCTTTATTCCACGAGTTGCTAAGTCAAGCTGAAGAAGAATTTGGATTTGATCATCCGATGGGTGCTCTCACGATTCCTTGCAGAGAAGATTCCTTCGTCGATCTCCTTTCTCACTGAATTCATTGTCATAAGAATAGAAACTGATAGATGAAAATAGCTAACCAAACTGGTTGATGCAATTTTGTAAGGCGTAGATTTCCGATACCATGTAACTATTTTTCCTTAGGACCAAATGAAAGATGTCCCAAAGAATGTTATGAATGAAATATTATTCCAAATTTTTCTTCAAATATTTGATTGTATCCTTTTCTTTTTATATTCTAGATCAATGATTTTGTTCACAATATTTGTTATAGAAGTAAGCAGCTCAAACCTGCTAAACCTATCTACTTCTATCCTACGTGACCAGAAAAAATAAATAAAAAATAAAATCCAAAAACAAGTCAATAAAAAGTATTATCTACTATTTAGTGCCACTTATTGCCATATGCTAAGGTGACTCGTATTAGTCCATTAAAACGAATTTCTTTCTTTGAAGCCATACAATTGAAGGACTTTAATCAGGCATCTGAAATGCCTTTATCAGTATTTCCACTTAAGCAAATATATTTTTCTTTGGTTGTCAGAATTATCTTTTCATTCATTCACTTAAAAAAATGTGTTCAGACAGAGCCATATCTGCTGCATTGGATATTAAGACATCGTTTAAGAATAAATGTTTTAGTAACGAATATATGTGGTCGATGAACTCTTGTCCAAGACTTTCGCTCGATGCTCTGTTCTGATCAGATAGAGGCTGATAGATTCTGAAACTGGTATAGAACAGAGGCATTGTTTATCAGAGACGATAGTGTGCAAATCGTAGGAAAAAAAATGAAAACTTATTAATTTCGATTCAACAGAAAAGATGTAAAACCAAACTGATCAATTCGTATTTACAGTTTCCTATTGCCAACAAGGGAAAAGTATATATATGATCTACAAAATCGTTTCTACATATTTCCTGTTGGTTCTATTTACAATCCATTCAACTGAGAGGTGAGATCAATGAAGATATCTTCGCTGCAGGGAATCGTGAGACAAGCACGTGTGTCGCCCTGGGCATAAGGGGCATGATGACTTGACGTCATCCCCACCTTCCTCCGGCTTATCACCGGTAGTCTGCTCAGGGTTCCAAACTCAACAGTGGCAACCAAACACAAGGGTTGTGCTCGTTGTGGGACTTAACCAAACATCTCACGACACGAGCTGACGACAGCCATGCAGCACCTGTATCCGCGTTCCCGAAGGCACACCTCTCTTTCAAGAAGATTCACGACATGTCAAGGCCAGATAGCCATACTTAGCAATTCTTGAAAGGCAGGCTCGTTGAGGTATGACACGGGTACTACATAACGCTGCTTCTGGTCCCTCTCCAACATAGACTGCAAAGTAGCCTTTTGGAATGGTTGTAGACTTTAAAGCTGCTTCTTTAAGGCCAGAAAGCGTCCGGCGGAGAGCCTTCTTACCATGAACAATACCACGCAGCCCAAAAGCCATGTTTAATCTTCTTATTGCTTTATAGGAGCTGGTCAGAGCAGACAAGTAAAGCTAGTAAAGAATGTAAGGACTGACTTGGTTAGCTGATCTGGTAATGTGCCTTTTGTATGTATAGATGAAATTCAATAATTGTCAAGAGCTTCAAAACAAGTGGTTTTTAATGAAATTGGGTTGGTTTGGAAATGGATAGAGAAACAAGCAATTAAAAACTTCACATGGCTTTGTCTTTGAATCATAGTACTTGGAAAAACATTGTGGTGACGTAAACATATATTTGATTTCTCTAACTATTACCGGGAAAACTACTTACAAGGGACCCCACTTGAATTAAAGATTTGAGGAAAATTGGGAAAAAAAAAAAAAAAAAAAACATTTTGGAACATATTTGATGTACTAATTGGTTCTTCAAGTGACGATGTCTTTTTCTTTCATTTTTATTTTTATTTTTTAATTTACAGAAAAATGGGTAGTTAGCTTTGAATACATAGTGATGAGAAGGAAGACAAGGCCATGTGATTGCTCAAGAACCATGACTCTCAAACGACCCCATCAAATTAATTGCCTCTTGATCTCCACCATTCATTTCTATGCAACATATATATATATATATATATATAAATACATATACAGTTTATATATATTATTTATCCAACTAAGGGTATTTACTACAAATAAACCCAAGATTGGCATTCCAACTACTCCTCACAACTCAAGCAACAGAGCTATTCTTTTGACATCTTTTTCATTGCCCAATATTTTTCTTTCTTGTTTTCCTCCACAAACATTAACTATAATGGGGTTCCGTTTCCCAAGCTCGGTTCAGGCTAAGCAACTCATTCAAAAGCCGTTTTCTAGTACTGCAAAAGATGTTCCAAAGGCTTCTTAGATGGCTTTTGTTTTTTTTAGGCAGATAATGCCTGCCAAATACCATGTACCCGTTTTTCCTTGGGAACTACTCAAATGTTAATGTCCCTAAGAATGAATATAGATTAATACTAACAAAAATTCCCTTCATTGTATTGTTGTTTTTAAATTGAAAGCTTTAGCTCCTTCATGTTTGGCTCTTGTTAAATAGCCAAAAAAAAGAAAAACCAGAAACCAGAAACCCAAAACGAAAAACCAAATGAGATATATACATTGACAAAATCATTTGAAATATGTAAGAAAACATGATTTGACCTCAAACCCAGAAAGGAAATATAAATAAGAAAAATTACAAACTACAAAACAAGATTCAATTTAAGGCCAAACTAAGTCGACAGAGACTCTAGACTCGTGCAGACTTTTCTGCAGCATCTTCATCTCTTCTGACAATTCACACCACTTGTTGCTGTTCTCCCCCATAAATGGTTTTCTTGCAGTTGAAGAAAAAGCCGAAGCACAAGAAGACGAATTCTCAGAAAAGAAAGAGGAAGTTGGGCTATCCAGAAATCTGGGTCGGCGTTGTGGTGGCTAATGAGCTCAGACAACAGAAGTAACAGAGAAGCCATTACATAAATGTTTTTCTTTTCCTTTTTTTTTTTTTTGTGTGTGGGTTTTCTGTGTTTTACAGCAGATAGAGAAGGGTTTTGGGGGTTGTGAGGCATGAAAAGAAGAGAAAATGGTATTTATGGAGGGAGTTAATAAAGGAAGAGCCCACCGGAATTGTTGTTTTGTGGGTGTTGTCCCCTTGAATCAGGAAAACAAAGGATATAGCAATTTTCCCCAAAGTCCAAAACCGCTGTTTATGATTCCACCAAAAAAAAACCGCTGTTTTGTAGTTCTCTCATAGGAATTAACATCCACTTTTAAATTTTGGTATCACAGATAATATTTAATTAATTATATTTTAATATTTTTTAAAAAAATTAGGCTTTAAGATAAAAAAATTAATTATAAAGTATTTTAAATTTTTCAATATGATATGACGTAATATTATTGATTAGATATCATTTAGGACATTAAAAATTGAACATAAAATGTAAATTCCTTTAATAGTCCGTAATTATTTAAAAATTATAATTTAATAAGGTTTATTTATATATCTATTAAATTTCTGCTCCTAAAAACTCTTGTGATGTGTTTGTTTGTGTTAAAAAAAACAGAGAGGCAAAAAAATATTTTTTTTTTCTTTCTTTTTTTTAATTATGAAAAAGGACAACCAGTTTTAATAAATTGAGTTTTTATTTTTTATTTTTTATGCTAACAGAAATATTTGTTAAAGAATTTACAAAAACGTCGTCTCAATTCTACTAAGATCATGTTTGGCACTTTCGTTTCACTCAAGTGAAACTGTATTTTTTTGTCTTTTTCTAAAAAAGTTTTTTATCTTTTCTGAAAAAAAATTTTGTCTTTTCTGAAAAATCAACAAAAATTACTATTGAAACTAAAATATTTCAACTCAAATTTACATATCAAATACCCCCTAAACGTGTTGACGGTAGAATACAAAGAACTGATATCGTTGAAACATAAAACCGTGATATAAGATATTTTAAATGGAGTACTAGGCTATCAGAAAATAAATATTTATAATGCAAATCCTTACTCGTTGATTCATCACGATGTTCAGTTACCGTTAGCTATTACAGTTGGTATTTGTGTCCAAAACAGCTGTTTATGCTTCTGTTTTTCCAGCTTTGGTTTCTCCGTCTGTGGCGGCCCCTGCCCTTTTTTTTTCTTTATTTAATTATTTAATTATTAATTTTAAGACGTCATTTATAAGAAAAGTTGGGTCCGAAACTACAAAGTACAGGTACAAAACAACGTCCGTCTCTTTTTTTTTATTATTATTTCTGGGTGGAGCCCACAGACTAGAGACAAACAGTACAACTTTTTCTAAAACAAAATTATTAGGTAACTTGCTAAATGACTTAAATTAACAAATCCCTTTAATAAGAAGTAAAGAAGAAATTAAAGCAAAGCAAAAAGTAAAGATTAAAAAAAAAAAAAAAAAAAAAGAAAGAAAGAAAAATGTGAAATGTGAAATGTGGAGGAGCGAAATGGTGAGTAGAACGGATTTGTTTTTTTTTTTTTTTTTAAGTACGGATTATTCGGTTATTTATTACTATTTTGTACCCAAGTCGCAAGAAGTTTTTAAATTAGTTCTCAGGGCCCGTTTGGTTCACAAGTTTGAGTTAAGATTTTTAAGTTTAGTTTGAGTTAAGTTAAATTGAGTTTAAATGTTGAGTGTTTGATAAAAAGTTTGAGTTGAAAAGTTTAAGTTGAGTTGAGTGTTTGGTGAAAAAAGTTTAAGTTGAATTGAAAATAAAAAAAACAAGGGCGTTGTTTGGATGATAATAAAATGAGGGGAATAAATTTTTTTAATTTTCCGTTTGGTTTGCCAGTTTGGTTTAAACTAAACTGTACTTTTTTCATCATGTTTTTTGTCTTTTCCCTAAAAGTTTTTTGTCATTTCTGAAAAAGTCAACAAAAATTACTATTCAAAATTAAAAATTTTAATTCAACTCAAACTGAACTTGTGCACCAAACAGACCCAGCTATCGTATATTTTAGTAAATTAAACCGAAAAAAATGACGGGTGACGAATTATAAAACCCAATCAACTTGAGACAGCAAAAGTTTTCGCAAAAATTAGATATTGTATTATTATACCCCAACAAAATGTACATTGTTTGTAATGTAAAAATCATCTAAATAAAGTAACAATTACATTCTGACCCACTCGCAATTAGAGAATAGTTGGTTGCGTTCACGTGGCTCTATACCATGGATATGATTGGTATCGTTCCCACATAGCATCCGCCATCCTTTCTCTCATCTGATTCATCGCCCCCGTACTCGAGCCATGTTGCTCCGTTCCTGTACTGGGCCTAGTATCATCTACCCCGTCGTCCAACACGTAATCCGCGTTAACGTCGTTGTTCCCACGTACAGGCACGCAATCAGCTACATACTCTTCTAGAAATGAGTCCCCAATCTGCACCATCCTTATGAAATTATGTACAACAGCACACGCCACAGGAATCATTTTTTGTTTGTCCAACGGATAGCTGTTCATGCCTTTAAGTATTTTGAACCTCGACTTCCAGACACCAAAGGTTCGTTCAATGCAATTCCGGAGCGAAGAATGCGTGTAGTTAAATACCTCCCTGCGGTTGCCTAACCCGGCACGACGTCTTCGATATTCCGATAAATGATACGTCTCCCGTCTAAATGGGCTCAGGAAACCATCCTTATTGGTGTAGCCGGAATCTGCTAAGTAAAATTTTCCTGCCAAATAAACATCACAATATGAGGAGAAGTCCATTATCTTTAACCTAATTCTGTATATGTAATTAATGCAATAATATTATTCATACGATTACCAGGTGGGGGCATTGGGAAACCATGGAATGCTATTGTCTCGTCCAACATTTTGGCATCATGGCATGATCCCTCATATCCGGCCAACATGTATGTGAATTTCATGTCAAACGAACATGCCGCTAATATATTCTGCGAGTGAAACCCTTTACGATTAATCCAACCGTCAGCATTCTCGTGCCTTGGGACACATGGGACGTGTGTCCCATCAATAGCACCAATACAACACTGCATGCCCCATAAAAAATCAGTCACTGTGTGTACCATCATCCACAGTTAGACGCAATTATTTATCGAAAACCGTACGATATTTTGAATATATAACAAGGATAACGTACATCAAACCATGGCCGATATTTTCCTTCATGCTCATTTATCAAAGGTTGCACCATCGTGTAGTCAGGTCGTCGGATGAATTCGTCCTTCAACGCACAAATAACCTTCAACACTCTAAAGAACCAACGTGATGTTGTTTCTTGAGAATGCTGGAATAAATACGAAATGTGTCGGTTTGTAGCGCCTTGTGCACAAATGGCTAAAAAAAATGAATAACTGCTCGTTCACATTCATATTATACGTTGGCGTCAACAATTCCCGACTACCTAATAGGTTACTTAGTACTCTGAAGGTTGATGATTTCATACTGATCATTCCTTGAATTACGTCTTCATGTCCATTTAATATCTCTTCCACACGCATGCTGCCAGTTAGGATTGAATCATGCATTGGTTGTGGAACTCGACGCCTGTTCCACCGACTATTTATCATGGCTACCACTGCCCTCGCAAGCATATCGTCATCATCGCATTGTTCGTTAGCTACGGCTTGGGCGTCCTCATCATGATGAGGTGCATAACCGAACCTGTTCATTTCTGTATTTTGTTGTCGTACCAAAATTCACTATTTTACCTATTCTAGATCAATTACAAACCCGTAGTTAACGACACGAAATTATGCTTATTGGAAATTAATGTAATCATGAAACGTATTTCATACAAAAGTTAACAATGTGTGGCCAAAACGATCATACATATAAAACATAAATAAGGCATCAATAAACGAATAAAAAAAGTTTAACTCTCAATGTTTTGTCTAACTGAAATGCGTGTAGAAAAAAAATGCATCTATAACATAGAAATCAACTCGGCGATGGCATCTGGGAGGACACAATTGAGGCAATAATGCCCCTTCGGTCGTTGTCGTCAAGCAGACAGAAAGGACGCTGAAGCCGCGGATGAGCATCGAAGTAGTGCCACATTATCGTTCGCTGATATTGTGGAATACACATCTCCTTCATGATATTCATGCAGTCCAAAATGGCATCTATCTGGCTGTTTTGGTCGCTACCGGTTGTCGATTGCGAGCGACCGCGGAAATGATTAACGATTTCCTGCATGGCCGAGAAAGTCATATCATCCATCGCCTCCATTTGTTTCCGCTTCCCAGTACTCCCCCGTGACCGTGATGGACCACCTTCGTTGTTCACACCTATCGTGTTAGCCTGCCTCCGCGCACCAATGCTCGGACTAATTTCGTCCTCCATAACCGGCTGTGTTCCGGACTGGTCCATGGAGAAATCAAATTCGAACGATGGCGTACTTCCGCCTCCCATCGTAACATATCCGAATCCCGAGGCACCTGCTGCATGGTTTTTTTCAAAAATGTTGTAATACAATTCCTTGTTGCGAAGTCCCTCATAGCGGAGATGGGTACACTCCTTGTTATCCTGAAAAAATAAACAATTAACATTTGCCTGTACTGGTCGCGTTTGTAGTCTACACAATATTATAGAAGGCAATTAGAAAGTTGGATTACTTTGACGAAGTTGTGCCACGTTTCGTCCGAGCAAACGACCGTATCCGTCACCGGATCATATTCAAGCCCTGTGCGGGTTTGCAGCACCTTCCAACCCCTGTAAATCTTTTTCATGCGCTCTTTTTTTTTTTATATATAAAGTGGATCCATAAGCTGGAACACCGCCGAAACGTGTGTTGAACTCACTGGCCCATAGCTCCAGAATGCTACTTGTTGTTTGCTTCCCGCCTCTTGAGGCCAAGTAGTCATCAAGTTTTTCAAGGAATAATTTTTCCTTGGCGTGATCCCAAACGTACGATTCACCGGATGCTTTGCGAGGCATGTCCTTAATTCATAAAAAATAAAAATATGAATTTATACTAAGAAGGTCAATGATTGGAATGTAAAGTTGGCTCAGAAAGTATTGATTATCATATTGCATCTGAGGCATGTTAATGACCCGATAGCATGGCAACTACCATGGCTTGGAAGACCGGTAACTACCTAAATGATATTGGGTTAATGACGTACCAGTCAGATGAAATTACAATCTGACCCGATGGGCATTTTTCATCATAGCCAAAACCCCGGATGGATAATCTCGGCAGCCTCTAAATGACCAAAAACAAGGATGGAGAATAATCAAAACCCCAAATAACCGGAGCCGACCTGGTTTGGGTAAAAAAAGGTGCCAATAACAGACAAAATCAAGACCGGTATGACCAAAATGACACATCCAGTAAGCAAGGCATAGTGGATCATCTAGGTAACCCATAAATGACCAAAGCAGGGTAGGAGAATGACCAAAAATGACAAAAATGCAAATATGACCTGGTTTGGGTCAAAAAAGGTCAAAAAAGAAAGAAGAAACAAGACAAAATGAAGCCTAAAGTGACCGAAATGAAAAAATCAGTAAGCAACGTATATTGGATCATCTAGACAGCCCATAAATGACACATCCAAGGTAGGAGAATGACCAAAAACGCCCAAAACCAGTTATTTTCCGGTTTGGGTCAAAAAAGTTCAAAAAAGTTACAAAAACAAGACAAAATGAAGCCAAAAGTTACCAAAATGAAAAAAATCAGAAACCAACGTGTATTGGATCATCTAGGCAGCCCATAAATGACACATGCAAGGTAGGAGTGTGACCAAAAACGCCCAAAACCAGTTATTTTCCGGTTTGGGTCAAAAAAGGTCAAAAAAGTTGCACAAACAAGACAAAATGAAGCCAAAAGTTACCAAAATGAAAAAATCAGAAACCAACGTGTATTGGATCATCTAGGCAGCCCATAAATGACACATCCAAGGTAGGAGAATGACCAAAAACGCCCAAAACCAGTTATCAGCAGGTTTGGGTCAAAAAAAGGTAAAAAAAGTTGCAAAAACAAGACAAAATGAAGCCAAAAGTTACCAAAATGAAAAAATTAGAAACCAACGTGTATTGGATCATCTAGGCAGCCCATAAATGACACATCCAAGATAGGAGAATGACCAAAAACGCCCAAAACCAGTTATTTTCCGGTTTGGGTCAAAAAAGGTCAAAAAAGTTGCAAAAACAAGACAAAATGAAGCCAAAAGTTACCAAAATGAAGAAATCAGAAACCAACGTGTAAACGATCATCTAGGCAGCCCATAAATGATAGATCCAAGGTAGAAGAATGACCAAAAACGCCCAAAACCAGAGCTCAGCTGGTTTGGGTCACAAAAGTCAAAAAAGTTGCAAAAACAAGACAAAATGAAGCCAAAAGTTACCAAAATGAAAAAATTAGAAACCAACGTGTATTGGATCATCTAGGCAGCCCATAAATGACACATCCAAGGTAGGAGAATGACCAAAAACGCCCAAAACCAGTTATTTTCTGGTTTGGGTCAAAAAAGGTCAAAAAAGTTGCAAAAACAAGACAAAATGAAGCCAAAAGTTACCAAAATGAAGAAATCAGAAACCAACGTGTAAACGATCATCTAGGCAGCCCATAAATGACAGATCCAAGGTAGAAGAATGACCAAAAACGCCCAAAACTAGAGCTCAGCTGGTTTGAGTCACAAAAGTCAAAAAAGTTGCAAAAACAAGACAAAATGAAGCCTAAAGTTACCAAAATGAAAAAATTAGAAACCAACGTGTATTGGATCATCTAGGCAGCCCATAAATGACACATCCAAGGTAGGAGAATGACCAAAAACGCCCAAAACCAGTTATTTTCCGGTTTGGGTCAAAAAAGATAAAAAAAGTTGCAAAAACAAGACAAAATGAAGCCAAAAGTTACCAAAATGAAAAAAATCAGAAACCAACGTGTATTGGATCATCTAGGCAGCCCATAAATGACACATCCAAGGTAGGAGAATGACCAAAAACGCCCAAAACCAGTTATTTTCCGGTTTGGGTCAAAAAAGATAAAAAAAGTTGCAAAAAACAAGACAAAATGAAGCCAAAAGTTACGAAAATGAAAAAAATCAGAAACCAACGTGTATTGGATCATCTAGGCAGCCCATAAATGACACATCCAAGGTAGAAGAATGACCAAAAACGCCCAAAACCAGTTATCAGCTGGTTTGGGTCAAAAAAGGTCAAAAAAGTTGCAAAAACAAGACAAAATGAAGCCAAAAGTTACCAAAATGAAAAAAATCAGAAACCAACGTATATTGGATCATCTAGGCAGCCCATAAATGACACATCCAAGGTAGGAGAATGACCAAAAACGCTCAAAACCAGTTATTTTCCGGTTTGGGTCAAAAAAGATCAAAAAAATTGCAAAAACAAGACAAAATGAAGCCAAAAGTTACCAAAATGAAAAAATCAGAAACCAACATGTATTGGATCATCTAGGCATCCCATAAATGACACATCCAAGGTAGACGAATGACCAACAACGCCCAAAACCAGTTATCAGCTGGTTTGGGTCAAAAAAGGTCAAAAAAGTTGCAAAAACAAGACAAAATGAAGCCAAAAGTTACCAAAATGAAAAAATCAGAAACCAACGTGTATTGGATCATCTAGGCAGCCCATAAATGACACATCCAAGGTAGGAGAATGACCAAAAACGCCCAAAACCAGTTATTTTCCGGTTTGGTTCAAAAAAGTTCAAAAAAGTTGCAAAAACAAGACAAAATGAAGCCAAAAGTTACCAAAATGAAAAAATCAGAAACCAACGTGTATTGGATCATCTAGGCAGCCCATAAATGACCAAATCAGGGTAGGAGAATGACCAAAAATGACAAAAATGCAGATATGACCTGGTTTGGGTCAAAAAAGGTCAAAAAAGAAAGAAGAAACAAGACAAAATGAAGCCTAAAGTGACCGAAATGAAAAAATCAGTAACCAACGTATATTGGATCATCTAGATAGCCCATAAATGACACATCCAAGGTAGGAGAATGACCAAAAACACCCAAACTCAGATATTTTCCGGTTTGGGTCAAAAAAGGTCAAAAAAGTTGCAAAAACAAGACAAAATCAAGACTAAAGTTACCAAAACGAAGAAGTCAGAAACCAACGTGTATTGGATCATCTAGGCAGCCCATAAATGACAGATCCAATGTAGAAGAATGACCAAAAACGCCAAAAACCAGAGCTCAGCTGGTTTGGGTCATAAAAGTCCCAAAATCAACCAAAACTCAAACCTAAACTAACCAAAACAGTGGGTAATCGAACGAAAACGAAGCACAAAGGCTAAAAAATGCAGGTCCGAGCAAATCAAGCCACATTTTAACACGTAATTTCATAACAAGATCAAAATCAAGTTGTAACACCAACCAGAAAACCATATGCACCTAACATCAAACATTATTGGCCGGAAAAAAAAATTTCGTTCACAAAAGCCAATCAACTGATTTCATATGGGATTGAGAAACAATTTCGGAAAAAGGAAATTAGAGTACGAAATTATACAAGGGTTACCGAGTTGGAGCCCGACGAAGAGTATACGGTAGAAGAACTCGGATTAGGGCAAGAATTAACGGCTCGCGAGGCTGGTTTCCGAACTTGGAAATATTGAGAAATCCTCCGAGGGGTTCGATATCGCTTCCAACTCCTCACACGGCGCCTCATCTGCTGCACGAGATGTGGGCATGCTTTTGTGCAGTAAAAGCAAGTTGAATTGAGGGAGGTTCAACACTTACCGTATTTCCTGCAACCTCGCAGATGGTTGATGGGATGGTGGAAGAGGCAACAGCGCCACTGACAGCAGCACATGGGCGCCGGTATGGAGGAGGAAGAGATTCGCGACCAGGCCAAAAGACGCAGGAGACAGGAGGGAAGGGGAGCAGTGGTGAACAGTAAACCCATTTGGATTTACTGTGTAACGGGTGAGTGTGAGGTTCAAGCTGAACCGAAGAGCCAAACACCTTGAGTTGGAGTGAAACTAGAAAATTCTAGTTTGAACCGGAGGTCCAAACGCCCCCTCAGTTCCCCTTCTGAATTTCAAAATTAACTAATATTTAAAAATATATATATATCATAAATTCTTTCTAAATTTTATCACTAGTATTAATATATCTCATAAATTATAAAATATATTTATTGTGTCTCATAAACTTTAATATGTGTGTCAAGTTACCCTCTCAGTTAGTTGATATTAGTTTCTGGTTATCTTTAATGTTGAAATACCCCCTGAACTTTGCACTTGTATCAAAATGCCCCCCTAATTTTTAATATTTATGTGAAATTATCCGTTGATATTTATTATTTGTATCAAACTATCCCATTTATATAATTTTAATTATCTAATATTGTATAATTACCTAATGATTATTAACTTTTTAGAATAGGTTTATTTTTTTTATTATAATAAAGTGAAATGCATATTTTTTATCACAATTTTTTTTTTAAATTTCACTTATTTTAATTCAAGTTTATTGGACTATGGGTTTACTTATGCGTAATCGTAGTCGGTAGGACTCAGATGCAGAATTTGGATTTTAAATATGCTGTTTACTTGGCCTACATAATTTGAAATCATAGTCATAATGAATTTTATTCATGTGTTTGCTTAAACTCATAATGAGAATAAGTATTATAAATTTATTCAGATACCCATTTTTAGTTATATTTTTTTAATTTTAAAAAAATGATTAGTTTGCATATTTTGGTATAGTATTTTCAATCATAATTAAACTAAAAATTGTAATATTATGACAATAAAGTAATAAAACATAAGTTATGTAGTAATTTTTTTTAAGAAAATCAAAATAAATGTAAAATTAAACTAAAATAAGCAAAATAAAAAAAGTAGTTAAAAAAAAAAAGAAACATTTTCTTTTAGTAGAAAAAATAAATTTTTTTTACCCATTCTAAAAAATTTAGGTAATTATACAATGTTAGATAGATAAAATAAGATATATTGGGCAATTTGACAAAAATATTAAATATCATGGGCACTTTGACACAAATAATAAAGATAAGGAGGCATTTTAACACAAATGCAAAGATCATATGACATTTTGACACAAAAACAAAGTTCAAGGTACATTTTGACAATAAAAATAACGGAAAAACTAACGGCAACTAACTGAGGAGGTAACTTCATATACATGTTAAAGTTCAGTAAATACAATAGGTACATTTTATAATTTATGAGACATATTTACACTAGTGATAAAGTTCATGGTGAATTTATGACATTTAAAAAAAAAAAAGTATATCTCAAGTTTTGATTTTTAAAAACATATTATTTCCCATAAAAAAAACCCCAATTAATAAAAGTCAATTACACTATTATTTAAATTTGTATTTTTTGAACTTTTTTAAAACTGGGTAAAATAGATTATAAAGCTTACGAATAAAAAAGAAAAAAAGAAAAAAAGAAAGAAAGAAACATGTATAGTCGAACAATATTTAAATTCAAATTTTGGTTTATTTTACGCTCATTAAATATTTTTTTTTTCTAGGTTTCGCCATTGATCTATTGGGACTTGAGCATTTTACCCTATGTTTGGATGACATATCCAATTTCTAAAATTAGAAAAAAATTTTAAAAAAATGTTTGTCTTAACTTTTTTCATCGTTATCTCATTTTGAAAAAGAAAAACTATTTCATTTTTAAATTTACTTTGTACAGTACCCTTTTGAAAAAAGAAAAAAAAAAGTATGAATTCTTCGTACAATACACTATACTTAATACCATTTTTTTCTCATTACAAACAACGTTTTTTTCTCAAAAATAAAATTTTTTACACATCCAAAACCTATTTTATTCTCAAAATAAAATATTTTCTCGTTAAAAATAAGAAAATTTTCATTTTTGAAAATGGACATGTGATCCAAATAAAGCTTGGATTTTTGCATTAGTCTCTAATCATGTGGGTATGGTTGTAAACATCTATAATATTTTTGAAATTTCCGTGTTTGAGGAGTACCGAAATATTTTTTAGGTGTAATATCTTTTTCATCTAATATTGATAATATATCGGCAAAAATATCGATGATGGGCTTATGATGTGACATTGTTTTCTTATAAGAGAAAATTAGGTAAAGAGTAATATTTTAAGTACATTCTTATAATTTAGTTATAGATCACTTTTTCTAATCTTACAAAAAAATTCGTTTATATAAAAACTTCTTAATAAAAAGTCCATTTACCGAAAAGAATAAAAAGGAAAAAAAGAAAGAAATATTCTTTCAAATTTTTTTTTTTGAGAAATTTTTTTTTCCTGGGGATTCTATAATGGGGTAAATTTTTTTTACCTATCACTAGAGTAAAATCCAACTAGGAATAGGTGAATTAATATAATATACAAAATTAAGAAGTGAGTAATAATAAGTGATTATACTTAAATAAATAAATAAAAAAACTCTTCTAGCAAACTTCCCAGTCCTCACCGATGACTCGGCGACCCACCTCCCTCCCTTGACGTCGAGTCCTTTCGGCCCCCCATCCAACGGTGACCCACCCCTACCCCCGCCTACGACGTCCCCACTCCCCAAGATACACAAGAATCTAGACGTCGATTCCCCACCGCCACGGCCCACGGAGCCGGCTTCTTTCGCTGAAGGGGTGGAGTCCAAGTTTTTTTATTTTTTATTTTTTATTATTATCTATGTAAGTGTTGTAATTATATGTGGGGGAGTTTATTTTTATTAGATGGTCTTTATCTTTATTTAACCCTAGATTTCAATCTAGTGATCAAAATTTTTTTTACCGGGAATAGTAAAAGGGATTCATGGTAGATTTTCCCATTTTTTCCTTTTCTTTTTCTTTCTCTGTCTTTAATAGGTTGGTTCATCGACATATTAGTTCCAAAAAAAAAAAAAAAAAAAAAAAAAAAAAAAAAAAAAATGATTCATCGAAATTTTCTAAACGACAAAAATAATCTCGCAACTTAAGCTTGCCTAAGGAGACATTTTTAGGGCTTTTTCTCGTTCGAAATGATATAAAGAATGAAATTTGTTTGTATTTGATATCGCTCTGAAGGTTTTTGAATGGTGGAAGAGCAAGATTAAGGTTAGTCACTAATTTGCGTCTCTTTCTTTCGCTTTCACTCTTCTATTAGCCAGGGAAATCAATCTACAAATATCTGATTGCAGTTGTTTAAGAAGTTGTGAAAAAATCAATCCTTGGTGGTTTTGCGTTAAAGGTGTTCGATGAAATGTCTGAATGAAGAAAATGATTTTCTGCAGAGAAAGTTTGGTGCTTTTTCTTAAAATCCCTGTTGAAACTGACATTTCGTTATGCTTGATTATATTTAATTTACTCACCTTAAAATTTGCTGTATTCAATTCTCTACTTTCAAATGTTGAAAAGTTTTTTGATAGCTGCATTGCTTCAGAGTTGCTTTTCCAAGGCTGTGTTTGGTAAGAGGAAAAGAAAATTGAAAGGAAAGAAAGGTACATAATATGGAAATTGAGAGGAATGATTGTTTAAATATAAAATTATTATTAGTCTACCTTCTAACACGTAAGCTTTTGGGATCGATTTGACTAACAATAGTTTTATATTCTAACAATAAGCTTAAGCTTTTCAAGATTCTTATTTGTATTGGGCCTTTTGATTTATTCACACGTTTGCCTATTGTCCAATCTGCATGTGAGGAGAGTGTGAGAATATGAGACTATTTTTAGTCCACTGTCTAATAGCTTAAGCTTTTTGGATGAATTGATAAACTAACTATAATAGGAAGTTTCTCTTATCGTGTTTTGTATGGATTCCTCAGAGATTAAGATTGGGGTTCTTTGAAGGATTTGATATTCCTCATCCAATTTATTCCCTGCTCTTGTCTCTCGTACCAAACAACCGTGGGTCCCAGACTCCTTCCATTAATCCTGATTCTACTCACCCCTCTCCCTCGTACCACTTTCCCCTCCTACTATACAAGCTCTTAAATTGTTCTTTTAAGTGTGTGCTATAGTATGATGTCAACATGGCACCAAGGCCAATCATCTGCATTGTTTTGTGTGGTTATTTACATGATGTTTTGCCTTTATTAATTTACTGAATACAGAGGATATGGCTTTCGAGCTTGAGCTTGAGGATTTTGATGATGTGGCCGTATGGCCTGCTGCAATTGAGAGTCATTTCATTACCTTATTGCACAAGGAGTCTAAGAAGAACTCGCACCCTTCAAAGTTAGATAAGAAAACATGGAAAGCCATAAATGATGACATGTTCTCAAAGTTTGGGAAGAGATACACCGTCCCTAAGTTGAAAGCAAAATACAATCGACTTAGAAGAATGCATCGTGCCTTCTCAGATCTCTTGGCCCAAGCCGGTGTCTGTTGGGATCCTGCAACTAACGTTGTTCATGCTGCTAATGGGGTTTGGGAGGCATACCTGAAAGTACTTGAATGAACTTATATTTTTTTATTTATTTTTGATATTAATTCATTCTGAAGTATTGAATTTAATTTTGTTGCAGAAATATCCTACCGCAAAGAGGTTTCGTAAGAAAGGGTGCAACCATTACGACCTGCTTGGAGAAATATTCAATAATCCAACCTCAACAAACCAAGTGCGCTATGCTTCAACCCATTCCCAATCAGGCTCCGAGGATGAGGATAAGTTGCAGGAACCCCAAACTGGAGCACAAACAGAGGCAATTGTTGACATAGCTGACACCAATGAGTCTGGGACTTCTGAAGCTGCTGCACGTCGTCGCGCTGTTAGTCCTCCTGAAAATGCTAGGCCGACAAAACAACGTAGGAGATCTGAGAATTCAAAGCTTGATAATGGACAAGGGGCATGGACCAAAGATTGGAATTCTAGAATTGAAACATCTTTGTTGAGAACTGACCAATTTCATAAAAACAATGAGATGTTGCCATCTGGTTTTGATCCATACTCTGTTGCCGAGTGTATGGATAAGTTGGAATCCATACCTGATGTGGAGAACGTTTCTTACTTCAGGGCTATGGAGAGATTTCTTATTCCTGAGTGGAGACAGATGTTCATCAAGATGTCAGAGGCCAGACGACGTAAGTGGCTAGAGAGCTTGAAAAATTGATAATCTGTTTTAAAGAGTTTTTTCTATAGACAAATGGGGCATGTTTTCTAAATGTTTTGAGTAACCTTTTATGTTGTTCGAACACTAAGTTGGTCAAGTTGGATATGCTATGTCCTTGATTAATATGTGAATACGTATGTTTGGTTACAAAAGACAAAATAACCAAGACCATCTATCTTTTGACTACTTTGGTGCCTTTTGTGTACAATTGTGTAGATACTGATTTTGGATGTTTGAAGTAGTTGATTTTCGTATAGGAATTTGTTAGTGGGAGTGAATCATAGGTGCCATAGCTTGCTCGACAAAAGTTCTATAGTGATAATGATCAGTGAAGACTGAATGAACCAGAAAACTTGAAGAACACTGGACTCCTTGGAAAGATTGGATGGGACATATCACATTTATTGTTTAAGAAGCATTCAACACGCTCTCTCTCTCTCTCTCTCTTCTTCCTTTTTTTTTTTTTTTTCATGATACGGATTCTTAAAGTCGTTCCCTTGTTTCAACAACGGCGGAAATGGTTTCCGACTGAGTTGCTAGATTTGATATCACAGTTATTTAGAGCAATTCTTTATCTTATCTTTTTGGTCCGTCAGCTATGCAGAAACTTGAATCGAGTATTTTTTGAAGAGTCAATCTCACATGTAGTCCTTTACTTGCCAAATCAAGCAGTGATCATATATTTTATAGAGGTCCTGGTATCACCCGAAAAAATGTAGAAGTCAAAAATGAGTAAGAACTCTATATCATAATTCAAAAGGGAAAAGTGTAACGTCCCAAATGCTATCTAACTTTAACGTTAGAAAATTAACATTAGAATTAACATAGATATGTGATGAGATAATAATTTCTTAATTCTAATGTTACGTTGAATTATTTTTCACAGGTGACGCGACGAGGACTCGATGTGCTAGAACAAAGTTCATGTTAAATTGATGAAATTTTTTTATGATGACTTGATAATTTTGTGTGATGGTTTAAATATATATATGGTATGTAGTATTTGTGATGATGTTAATGTTAAAAATAAAAAAAAATAAAAAAAGGTAAGTATGTTATCCGAAAAAGGTATATTTTATAAGATCTTAATTTCCAACTAAATAATGAATCGTTGAATGTCGAAAATTATGTTGTAATTTAAATAAACTTATAGAGCTTTTCATAAGCTTTCCAACGCCTACTCATTTGTACAAATCCGATATCAGAGTAAGAAGTTATGACTAGTATACTATCCGGATATGTACTAGTAACCAACCAGTTTACCATGTGCAATTTTAGGTGTGAAAATTCTAAAAGTTAACCTAGCTATTTCATTTTCCTCCCACACGTTTTCAGACCTTAATGACAGCTATCCCACAGCAATTCAAAGACAATTAAACCAAAGAATTTAATCTCAATTAATTTCAAAATTTATTTGAAATTAAATTACTCACAAATTTTGTTATAATTTTCAAAGTTTCTCTTTTTACATGCTCTCTCTCTCCCTCACTTCCCTAGCCTCCTTTTCCCTTTCTTTCCCATTCCCTTTGTCTGCTCTTTTTGCCTCTCTCCCACGCACAAAAAAAAAAAAAAAAAAAAAAAAAGGAATCCGCCAAACATCCAAATTCCTCCAAGCCGAAAATCAAAGGATTTCAAGGTATGTTTCGTATTGTTTGATGATTAGGATGATTTTATTATTTGTTTTAGTTTGGGATTCTTTGAGGGATTGTATGATTTTCTTGATGAGTGTCTTTATGTGAGTTTGAAAAGAGGATGAGAAATATTTATCGAATGATGATCGAAGGATGGCGATAAGGTTGATTTTGTGAATAAGGCGAAATTAGGGTTTTTGATTTCTTGATGTATGATTTCATTGATATGATGATTGAATAATTTTATGTGTTAGAAACATGTCTTAGGGTTGTTTTGTGGGGGTGTGTGTGTGTGTATGAATCATATACATTGTGATGATATTTTTTTTTATACTTTTAATGATTTTCGGATTTGACCACTGTTACTGGGATTTCCAGATTTTTATGATAAGTTTCGAAACTGCTTTTAAGGATCCAAACAGTCTCCATTTTACACAAATTTAGTATTGATGGAAAGCTCTGGATGTCTATTTTCAGTTTTAATTAGTTTCATATCGTTTGGAGATATATGTGAATTTTTATGATTTTTCAAAGAGCCAGAGGTCCGGCTGCCAGATTTTATATAATTTTAGTGGTGTGTTTTCAAAACTATTTTTAAGGACACAAACAGTCTTTGTTTTTAATAAATTTGATATTGATAGAAAACTATGGATGTCTATTTTGATTTAGAATCAGTTTTAGGTCATTTGGAGATATATTTAAATTTTTGTGATTTTTCAAATGAGCAGAGGTCCGGCTTCCAGTTTCGGTAAAATTTTAGAAATCAAATTCAAAACTATTTTTAAGAGTCCAAACGGTCTTCATTTTTTACAAATTAGGTACCATTATAAAGATATGGATGTCTATTTTCATTTAAAATTAGTTTCAGATCATTTGGAGCTCTGTATGAATTTTTATGAATTTTTTTAAGAAACAAAGGTCTGACTGGCAGATTCTATCAAGATTTGAAATTTCATGAAATTGTTCAATTTTTTTGTTTTGATGTAACTAAATGATGAAATAGACCTTTTAGGCACTGCTATGATATGATGGATGTGTTTGATGTATTATTATGAGCTTTTGTTGATTTTATTACATTTATTATTTATGGCATGAACGGTTATAAAGGCGAGCACCCGAGACCTCAATCGCGCGTCACCATTGGAAATTTTGAAAAGGTTAAGTAAGGCGTTTAGGTAAGTACACTCTCACCTGCAACATGAATTAAAAATTTGAGAAGTATATATTTTGATGTTGATGATGATGTTATGATGTTCTTAAATAATACTTCTCTTATGATGACGTTTTGATGAAACGTTTTGATGAAAAGTATATATATGGTATGTATATGTATTTTTATGTTTTAAAATGGCGTTGTACACCCTTGATGATGATGATGATGATGTTGTCCGGTGAGTGGACTTTTGTCACCGTTGGTTTGGGATTTGCTACCCCAACCCTTCCGTGACTAGCGCGCTATGATGGTACAACGCCGGGCCCAATATATGACGGTTTTAAAAGTAAAAAGTTTTTAAATGATGTTTATATTTATGATGATAAAAGAAAAATGTTGATTTACAATTGTGAGATTTAACTATCTTACTAAGCCCTTGCTTATATAAGTTAATTCATGTTGCAGATAAAGGAAATGTGAGATTTAACTATCTTACTAAGCCCTTGCTTATATAAGTTAATTCATGTTGCAGATAAAGGAAAGGGTAAGATATAGTGTTGGAGGAGCTTGGAGCGGAAGCGGGACGATATGTGATAGGAAAACGGGAGGAACGATCATAAGATGGACATTTTTGATTTCATATGAAGTTTTGAGATTTTAATTTATTATTATTTGATTGGATGTTTCATAAGGACTTAAATTTTATTTCATGAGTTGGGTTTTAAAAAAATATATATACTTATATTAATTATGAAGTATAATTTTAATATAGTTTAAAAAAAATTCTAGAGTTTTCTAAAATTATCTAAGTAAAGTTTTCCGTTATATAAAGATTTTTATTTTAAGCTTAATCTTTTCCGCAATTTTATAAGAGATGAATGATTAAATAAGAAGTCAACTGTAACGGTCCGTGATGGGTCGTTACAGATATGGTTTCAGAGCGGTTTCCTATTTCCTATCATGCATCGCCACGCATCCACTTTAAACTTCTTCAAGTAAGTAATTAACTAATTTCCTTAAATAGAAATGTAAGAGTTGTGAGGTGATGTTCTATTGTGGAAAGTTTGAATCCTGACTCGATATCCAAAAAAAAAAAAAAAAAGGTCTCTTATTGACAATATTTGCAACTAACAAACGACTATGATAAGATGGTACGCGGACGAGGATGTGCAGTTCGTGGACGTGGTAATGGCCGAATGCAAGCCGAAGATGTGGTTGCTTCGGAACCTAACTTGGCAGAAGTTATGGCACAGTTGCGTCAAGGAAACTTCAGGAATTAAGGCTAGTCTCAAGGAGGTCAGTGGAACAATAACAAGAGGAAGGGAAACTTTCCAATCAAAGGAACCATAACAACCGTCAAGAAGGGGGCCAACCAGCTAAGCAAGCTAAGAACATTCCACCATGTTCAAAGTGTGGAAAGCTACATTTGGGGGAGTGCCGTATGGGCACAAATCTATGTTATGGTTGTGGACGCGAGGGTCATCTTTCCAAGGATTGTCCGAACAAGACTTACCAGCCCTTCCAGCAAAGACAACAGAGAAACCCACCAGCTCAGCTCACAGTATGCAGGCCGCCCTTGATGGACCTCATATTTCCCAGGGACGACTTGAGGCTCCTCTACTTACCACCAATGCCAGAATTTTCACCATGACCAAAGAAGAAGCAGCTGCTGAGACTTCTACTGTTGTCATAGGTTAGATACTTGTCAATAATCAGTATGCTAATGTTCTTTTCGTCACAGGAGCCTCACACTCCTTTGTGTCTTCTACTTTTGCTAAAAGACTAGGAATAAATCAGGATATCTTGAGTTAGGGATTCACTACGACACTACCATCTGGGGAAGTGATGATGTCCACTCATTGGCTACGAGCAGTGCCAGTGAGAATTGTTGATAGAGAGCTCTACAGTAATCTGATAGTGCTCGAGATGTTTGATTACGACCTAATTTTAGGTATGGATTTCTTGGGAAAGTATAACGCGTCTATTGAATGCCGAAGTCGTAAGGTCGTGTTTAATCCCGAAGGAGATGATCGTTTTGAATTCATTGGTGATGCGAAGAAGAAGACGAAGTTATTCCTGTCAGCAATGAAGGCTCGAAAGATGCTAGTCAATGGCTGTAATGGTTTCTTAGCCAGCATCGTGGACAAGAGAAAGAAGATAAATTGAAACTTGAAGATGTACCTGTCGTACGAGATTTTATTGATGTGTTTCCAGAAGACTTGCCAGGCTTGCCGCCGGATAGAGAAATCGAGTTCGAGATTGAGTTAGCACCGGGCACTGGGCCAATCTCCAAGGCACCTTATCGTATGGCACCTGCTGAATTGAAGGAATTACATGAGCAACTTCAAGAGCTGTTGAACAAGAGTTTCATTCGCCCTAGTCATTCACCGTGGGAAGCTCCAGTTTTATTTGTGAAGAAGAAGGATGGGACAATGAGACTCTGCATTGACTATAGAGAACTAAACAAGGTGACCATAAGGAACAAGTACCGATTGCCGAGAATTGATGATTTATTCGACTAACTGCAAGGTGCGACTGTGTTTTCGAAGATTGATCTACGATCTGGATACCACCAATTGAAGATCAAGGAAGGAGATATTCCCAAGTCAGCCTTCAGAACTCAATACGGTCATTATGAGTTTGTGGTCATGCCATTTGGGTTGACTAATGCCCCTGCTGCTTTCATGGACCTGATGAATAGAGTGTTTAAGGAGTTTCTGGATAAGTTTGTAATAGTGTTTATCGACGATATTCTCATTTATTCAAAGACTCGAGACCAACATGAGAAACATATAAGAGCAGTTTTGCAGACATTGAAACAACACCAGTTGTATGCCAAATTCTCTAAGTGCGAGTTTTGGTTGGATCGTGTGGCATTCCTTGGTCATGTGATTTCAAAAGATGGCGTAATGGTAGATCCGCGAAGATTGAGGCAGTTAGTAATTGGAAGAGACCAACCAACGCAAGTGAGATCAGAAGTTTCCTTGGTTTAGCGGGATATTACAGGAAATTGGTGGCTGACTTTTCGAAACTTGCTATGCCGCTTACGACACTTACCCGAAAAGGAAAGAAGTTCGAATGGACAGAGGACTGTGAAAAGAGCTTTCAAGAGCTGAAGAGACGACTCACAAGTGCCCCAATCTTGACGATTCCGGATGGGGATGAAGGGTTTGTAATTTACAATGATGCTTATAAAATGGGACTTGGTGCAGTCTTGATGCAGAATGGGAAGGTAATTGCCTATGCTTCAAGGCAATTGAAGGACTACGAGAAGAACTATCCCACCCATGACCTAGAGTTGGCTGCCGTTGTTTTTGCATTGAAAATATAGAGGCATTATTTGTATGGAGTCCGATGCCAAATATTCACCGACCACCAAAGTTTAAAGTACTTCTTCACACAAAAAGATTTGAATATGAGGCAAATGAGGTGGCTTGAGCTAGTAAAGGATTACGACTATGAAATCCTATACCACCCGGGGAAGGCAAATAGGGTAGCTGATGCGTTGAGTCGGAAGACCCCAGACACGTTAATGTCCTTGAATGTGATGTCCAAGCCCCTTCAAAATGAGATTTTTGAATTTGGGTTAGAATTAATAGTTGGACGACTCTCTGCAATTACCTTGTCTCCAACTATTTTAGAGGACATTCGAAGTAAGCAAGACCTTGATCCAAGTCTTGCGAGAATTAAAAAGGAAATGCTCGAAGGGAAGTGTGAAGGATTTACTGCGTCTGATGATGGAGTGCTAAAGTTTAAGGGACATTTATGTGTTCCTAAGGACGAGAAGCTGAAGAAAAAGATTCTTGAAAAGTCGCACAACACCCCGTATACACTTCATCCTGGTGCAACCAATATGTACGTGGATCTTAAGAATAGTTTCTGGTGGTTCGGAATGAAGAAGGATGTAGCACACTATGTGAAGCATTGTTTGACATGCCAACAAGTTAAGGCTGAGCACCAAAAGCCAGGAAGGGTAATCCAGTCAATTCAGATACCAGAATGGAAATGGGAAGACATTGCGATGGACTTTAATACTGGACTGCCAAGGACTACGAATGGATATGATGTTATATGGGTGGTCATTGACAGATTGACCAAGTCAGCACATTTTCTTCCTATACGATTGACGTCCTCGATGGAACAGTTGGCAGAATTATATGTGAAGGAGGTCGTGAGGCTTCATGGTGTTCCCAGATCTATTATTTCGGATCAAGATAGTAGGTTCACCTCTCATTTCTGGAAGAGCGTTCAAGCGGCTATGGGTACGAAGTTGAAATTTAGCACGGCTTTTCATCCGCAAACAGATGGTCAGACGGAGAGGACTAATCAAACACTTAACGATATGCTTCGAGCTTGTGCCTTGGACTTCAAAGAGAGTTGGTGTAAGTTTTTACCATTGGCTGAGTTCGCTTATAACAATAATTATCAAGCGACAATTGGGATGGCTCCTATGAGGCACTTTACGGAAGACGTTGTAGGTCCCCAATTTATTGGCATGAGGCTGGGGAGAAGAAGCTAGCGGAGTCGGAACTTAAGGAGAAAACTGACTTCTTCAATAAGACGACCAAAGCATTGAAGGTGATTCAGCAGCGGATTGCCACAGCTCAAAGTAGGCAGAAAAGCTATGCGGATGTACGTCGAAGGCCTTTAGAGTTTGAGGTTGGAGACTTGGTGTTTATCAAGGTCGCCCCGATGAAGGGTGTGATGCGATTTGGGAAGAAAGGCAAGCTTAGTCCTAGGCATGTGGGACCATATATGGTGATTGATCGTATCGACAATGTGGCTTACAAGTTAGATTTACCGCAGGAGATGACATCCATCCACAATGTATTTCATGTCTCGATGTTGAAGAAGTATGTATCGGATCCATCTCACGTCATCCAACCGCAATCGATTCAGATTCAAGAGGATATGAGTTACGAAGAAAAACCAGTTGAGATGCTTGATCGAAAGACGAAGACCTTGAGAAACAAAGAGATTCCCTTAGTAAAAGTTCTTTGGCGTAATCACAAGATAGATGAAGCTACTTGGGAGCGAGAAGATGCTATGAGAATAAATTATCCGGAATTGTTCTAAGTTTCGAGGATGAAACTTTTATAAGGTAAGAGGGATGTAACGCCCCAAATGCTATCTAACTTAACGTTAGAAAATTAACATTAGAATTAACATAGATATGTGATGAGATAGCAATTTCTTAATTCTAATGTTACGTTGAATTATTTTTCACAGGTGACGCGACGATGACTCGATGTGCTAGAACAAAGTTCATGCCAAATTGATGAAATTTTTTTATGATGACTTGATAATTTTGTGTGATGGTTTAAATATATATATATGGTATGTAGTATTTGTGATGATGTTAATGTTAAAAATAAAAAAAAAATAAAAAAAGTAAGTATGTTATCCGAAAAAGGCATATTTAATAAGATCTTAATTTCCAACTAAATTATGAATCGTTGAATGTCGAAAATTATGTTGTAATTTAAATAAACTTATAGAGCTTTTCATAAGCTTTCCAACGCCTACTCATTTGTACAAATCCGATATCAGAGTAAGAAGTTATGACTAGTATACTATCCGGATATGTACTAGTAACCAACCAGTTTACCATGTGCAATTTTAGGTGTGAAAATTCTAAAAGTTAACCTAGCTATTTCATTTTCCTCCCACACGTTTTCAGACCTTAATGACAGCTATCCCACAGCAATTCAAAGACAATTAAACCAAAGAATTTAATCTCAATTAATTCCAAAATTTATTTGAAATTAAATTACTCACAAATTTTGTTATAATTTTCAAAGTTTCTCTTTTTACATGCTCTCTCTCTCCCTTACTTCCCTAGCCTCCTTTTCCCTTTCTTTCCCATTCCCTTTGTCTGCTCTTTTTGCCTCTCTCCCACGCACAAAAAAAAAAAAAAAAAAAAAAAAAGGGAATCCGCCAAACGTCCAAATTCCTCCAAGCCGAAAATCAAAGGATTTCAAGGTATGTTTCGTATTGTTTGATGATGAGGATGATTTTGTTATTTGTTTTAGTTTGGGATTCTTTGAGGGATTGGATGATTTTCTTGATGAGTATCTTTATGTGAGTTTGAAAAGAGGATGAGAAATATTTATCGAATGATGATCGAAGGATGGCGATAAGGTTGATTTTGTGAATAAGGCGAAATTAGGGTTTTTGATTTCTTGATGTATGATTTCATTGATATGATGATTGAATAATTTTATGTGTTAGAAACATGTCTTAGGGTTGTTTTGTGGGGGTGTGTGTGTGTGTATGAATCATATACATTGTGATGATATTTTTTTTATACTTTTAATGATTTTCGGATTTGACCACTGTTACTGGGATTTCCAGAGTTTTATGATAAGTTTCGAAACTGCTTTTAAGGATCCAAACAGTCTCCATTTTACACAAATTTAGTATTGATGGAAAGATCTGGATGTCTATTTTCAGTTTTAATTAGTTTCATATCATTTGGAGATATATGTGAATTTTTATGATTTTTCAAAGAGCCAGAGGTCCGGCTGCCAGATTTTATATAATTTTAGTGGTGTGTTTTCAAAACTATTTTTAAGGACACAAACAGTCTTTGTTTTTAATAAATTTGATATTGATAGAAAACTATGGATGTCTATTTTGATTTAGAATCAGTTTTAGGTCATTTGGAGATATATTTGAATTTTTGTGATTTTTCAAATGAGCAGAGGTCCTGCTTCCAGTTCGGTAAAATTTTAGAAATCAAATTCAAAACTATTTTTGAGTGTCCAAACGGTCTTCATTTTTTACAAATTAGGTACCATTAGAAAGATATGGATGTCTATTTTGATTTAAAATTAGTTTCAGATCATTTGGAGCTCTGTATGAATTTTTATGAATTTTTTTAAGAAACAAAGGTCTGACTGGCAGATTCTATCAAGATTTGAAATTTCATGAAATTGTTCAATTTTTGTGTTTTGATGTAACTAAATGATGAAATAGGCCTTTTAGGCGCTGCTATGATATGATGGATGTGTTTGATGTATTATTATGAGCTTTTGTTGATTTTATTACATTTATTATTTATGGCATGAACGGTTCTAAAGGCGAGCACCCTAGACCTCAATCGTGCGTCACCATTGGAAAATTTGAAAAGGTTAAGTAAGGCGTTTAGGTAAGTACACTCTCACCTGCAACATGAATTAAAGATTTGAGAAGTATATATTTTGATGTTGATGATGATGTTATGATGTTCTTAAATAATACTTCTCCTATGATGACGTTTTGATGAAAAGTATATATATGGTATGTATATGTATTTTTATGTTTTAAAATGACGTTGTACACCCTTGATGATGATGATGATGATGTTGTCCGGTGAGCGGACTTTTGTCACCGTTGGTTTGGGATTTGCTACCCCAACCCTTCCGTGACTAGCGCGCTATGATGGTACAACGCCGGGCCCAATATATGACGGTTTTAAAAGTAAAAAGTTTTTAAATGATGTTTATATTTATGATGATAAAAGAAAAATGTTGATTTACAGTTGTGAGATTTAAGTGTCTTACTAAGCCCTTGCTTATATAAGTTAATTCATGTTACAGATAAAGGAAAGGGTAAGATATAGTGTTGGAGGAGCTTGGAGCGGAAGCGGGACGATATGTGATAGGAAAACGGGAGGAACGATCATAAGATGAACATTTTTGATTTCATATGAAGTTTTGAGATTTTAATTTATTATTATTTGATTGGTTGTTTCATAAGGACTTAAATTTTATTTCATGAGTTGGGTTTTAAAAATATATATATACTTATATTAATTATGAAGTATAATTTTAATATAGTTTAAAAAAAAATTCTAGAGTTTTCTAAAATTATCTAAGTAAAGTTTTCCGTTATATAAAGATTTTTATTTTAAGCTTAATCTTTTCCGTAATTTTATAAGAGATGAATGATTAAATAAGAAGTCAACTGTAACGGTCCATGAGGGGTCGATACAAAAAGGCTCCAAAGAATTGAAGGAAAAAAATGATAAATATGCAATTCACTTTATATTATTCTTAGGGACCTTTTTCTGTTTGTCCCCAACGAAAAATATTTACATTGTATTGGCATTGTCTGCCTTACAAAATTGCAATAATCAGTTTTGTTAGTGATTGTCATCTACCACTTTCTATTCTCGTCACTAGGTGTTCAAGCGTGAAATGAGATCGATGAAGGTGTCTTCTCTGCAGGGAATTGTGAGAGCACCCATAGGATGATCAAATCCAAATTCTTCTTCAGCTTGACATAGCAACTCTTGGAATAAAGGCTGGTTCAGGTATGATACCGGGATCACAAATCTCTTCATTTTGCTCTCTTCTCCAACATAAACTGCCAAGAAGCCTTTTGGAACATCTTTTGTACTAGAAAACGGCTTCTGAATGAGTTGCTTAGCAAGAACCATGCTGGGAAAACGGAAACCCATTCCAGTGAATATCTGTAGAGGAAGATAGGAAAGAAAATTTGACAAAGGAAAAAAGATGTCAAAAGGACTTGAAAGGAGAGATGTGTTACTTTGAGAATACGAGTACTTGGAAGGGTAGTGAACCCAATTTTAGGTGTATATGTAGCCCATACCCTTGACTGAATGTATGGAAATGAATGGTGAAAACCAAAGAAGCAATTAATCAGGTGGGGTCTACCGAGAGGGCATTGTCCTTGAGCAATCACATGGCATTGTCTTCCTACTCATCATTTTGTATTTAAAACTAACTACCCAAATTTTTTTGATTTTTGTTTTTTTTGGCTTTAAATCTCTTGTTTCAAGTGGAGTTCTTTGTAAGTTGGTCTCTTGGTGATGGTTAGACAGATCATGCATATATGTTTCAATCACCGCTAAGTTTACAGGTATAAGTTTGAAGACAGAGCCTTGTGAACTTTTAAACGCTTGTGTCTCTTCCAAATCCCAAACCTACCCAATTGCTCTTAGAACCACTAGTTTTAAATTTGAAAAATTTTTCCGAAAATCAGTTCATGTATATATACAAAAACATATTACTACATTAGCGAACCAAGTCTTCATTCTCTCTCCTAGTTTGCAAATTTCTTGTCTAATCTAGACCTTCTCCGAAGCAACAGTTAGGAAGATTAAGATGGCATTTGGATTGCATGGTATTGTTCATGGTAAGAAGGCTCTCCGCCGGACACTTTCAGGGCTTAAAGAAGCAGCTCTGAAATCTACAACAGTCCCAAAAGGCTACTTTGTGGTGTATGTTGGAGAGGACGAGAAGAAGCGTTATGTAGTACCTGTGACGTATTTAAACGAGCCGGCATTTTAAGAGCAGCTAAGTATGGCAGAAGAAGAGTTGGGGTACGAGCATCCGATGGGTGGACTCACAATTCCCTGCGAAGAAGACTTCTTCATTGATCTCACTTCTCAATTTTGAGCGGATTCTAATCCGTAGAACTAAATATAATGCAGAATCAATTTTGTACATCTTGTACTCTACTTTTTCTGGCAAGGGAAAATTTATTGACCGGTCAGAAAATTGTAAATAAAGATTGTTATTTGATCATTACATGTTCCCTTTCTGATTTAAAATCTAACCAAGTTCAATGGATGATCTTCGCCTTTATCTTCATTTTATCCCCCATTTTGCTTACTACCAGAAAAACAATGTCTCTGTTTCATGGCAATACAATGGCTTTTATCCGATGAGAACCGAGAATCAAATAAAACATTTTGAAAGATCATGCATGTTTGTTAGTAAAAAGATGAATCATTACAAGACCAAATTATCTGGTGCAATGAGTCTGAACAGATTATCTTACTTGAATGAATGAAGAAGTTTTGCTATTTTTCCCGACAACGAACTAAAAAGAAGTTTTGCCTATGACGAAAGATTATGCGTAAGTTCGGTAAGAGTATGTTCATTTGTTGAAACTTGACTACTTAGCCATTTAATCAGATGCCTTGTTGAAGGCCTTAAAAAAAAAAGAACCTGTTTTTTTATTTTTATTTTTTATTTTATATTTTTTTGTTGTTGTGTGTTTCAACGGCAATCTAACTTGCACAGACAGATTAGCTCCTAAAAGAGAACACAAGAATTGACAGATTTGTTATAGATAGACCCGTTAATCTGGGATCCGATTCGGGATTTTCCTTGGCAGTGGAGATGGTTTTGTAATTTTTTCTACTAGAAATTAATACAGAATGCAAACTTTAACACTGAACTGGAGTCCAAGAAGGGAAAGATAAGAAAAAGAAATTCAATAAAATTTGGAACAGTAATCCTTTATATCATTCTTAGAGACATTTTTGAGTTGGTCCCCAAGGAAAAAACATTTACATGGTATTGGCAGTGCCTGCCTTACAAAATTGCTACAATCAGTTTGGTTAGCTATTTTCATCTCTCAGTTTCTATACTCATCACAAGGAATTCAAGCGAGAAAGGAGATCAACAAACGCGTCTTCTCTGCAGGGAATTGTGAGAACGCCCATTGGATGGTCAAATCCGAACTCTTCTTCAGCTTGACTTAGCAGCTCTTGGAATGAAGGCTGGTTCAGGTATGAAACATGGATCACAAATCTCTTCATTTCGCTCTCCCCAACATAAACTGCCAAAAATCCTTTTGGGACATCTTTTGAGTTAGGAAAAGACCTTTGAACAAGTTGCTTAGCATGGACGACAAATCGGAAAGCGGAAACCCATTGTTGTATATGTCTCTCAAGGAAGAATATGAATGAAGAAAAAAGCAAGGCGGGTGCAACGAAAGGGATCACAAAAGATCTTGCGAGAAAAGCTCTGATACTTGAGAATGTGAGGACTTGGGTGCTTATGAACTCCAGCGTTGTGTGTGTGTGTGTGTGTGTGTGTGTGTGTGTGTGTATAGTCAATAACCTTATGGAATATGTATGACTCATGTCTTGTTCTAAGGAAATGAACTGTGAAGATTAAAGAGGCAATGAATTGGATGGGGCCAAGTGAGAGACATAGACCTTGAGCAATCATATGGTATTGTCTTCTTACTCATCATTTTTGATCCGAACTTATGACATTTTCGTTGAAGGATTGATTCATGTGTTCTGTGGTGGTTTTTCTATGCCGGAAATCTTTTGTTCGTGGGGACTTCCTTGTTGGTTGTTCTCCTGGTAATGCTTGAGTATATATCAAATATGTCTCAACCACACAACTGAGTTTTCGTGGATTAGTAGAAAGACAGTCATGTGAACTTCATATAGTCATGTCCTTGCAAATATCAAACCTGCCCAACTTCCCCGAGAACATCTTATTTAGAGGGTTTCTAGAGAATTTCCGAGAAGTTCATATATCTATAAATACAGGAAGATTACCACGTAGCTTGGTCAAGCCATCACAATCTCTACTGGCTATTGTTTACTCTAGACACTAAAGTAATAATATAGCAAGATTAAGACGGCTTTTGGATTGTGTGGTATTGTTCATGGAAAGAAGGCCTTTCGACGGACACTTTCTGGCCTCAAAGAAGCGGGCTTGAAGTCTACAACCGTTCCGAAAGGCTACTTTGCAGTCTATGTTGGAGAGGACGAGCAGAAGCACTATGTAGTATCTGTGTCGTACCTAGACAAGCCCGTGCTTGAAGAACTGCTAAGCATGGCAGAGGAAGAGTTCGGATACGAGCATCCAATGGGTGGACTCACAATTCCCTGCAGAGAAGAGATCATAATTGATCTCACTTCTCGATTTTGAACAGATTAATGTAACTAAAAGAATCGAGATAGATTGAAAACTATGTGGATCATACATTATTCCTTGTCTTTAAAAAAGAAGAAAGGAAAATTTTTGACTAATTGAGAAAGTTGTAAATAGAAATTGCTACTTTGATTCTCCCTATTCTGTTTTCACTTGGAATTAAACTGAGAACATTTGTCTGTCTCTTTGTGGCGCCTTTTTATTTATTTATTTTCCTGCCATCTTCTACTAAACCTTTTCTCTTGATTTTCGGATTCCAACAAAATCCATTGGCCTTTATCTTATTAATATGCACTGAGAATCAGATAAAGCTACACTTTGTAGTCAATGTTTACTGAATGAAGAAGTACAACTAGTTTTATTGACACCCAAAAAAAGGACGAAGAAAGTTTTCCCACGACGAAGTACTGGACAGACATCCAGTTAAACTGTTTGGCAATCGGGAAAGATGAGAATGGACATATTCGTTTGTTGATATCAGAACCAGTTAAGACGCCGGATTAAATTTTTGAAAAGGAAAAACATTAATCTTACTGAGCTTTTACTTGCGGTTGTCACCTTAGCATTTTATTCTTCTGAGTAGTACCTGAAAAATTATCTCATGTATATACGAAAGGACACCTATCCCCATGTATATACCAACAATATTAAATGCATTTCAATCGTCAAAACAAGCCTTTTTCAAAGTGTTCAGCCAAAAATTCTGTTAAAACAGAGCCTTTGTCAAAGTGTTGGGAAAGCGGAAACTCATTTTTGTATTTGCCGTTGAGAATGTAATTTGGATGGTATTGACCCCGATCTTATTTGTCTATATATATAATCAACACCATTGATAGGCCATGTCGAACGCTATAAATGTTGCTTAGAAATGAATGGTGAAGACTTAAGAGGCAATTAATTTCGTTACAGTCTAGTGAGAGGCATTGCCCTTGAGCAATCACACGGTGTTGTCTTCCTCCTACTTTCCATATTGATTTAAAACTGAGCGGTGCAGAACCTCCATGTCTGGCTTTGTTTAAAAGAAAACAGAATACCGATGTACAAAAAGGATGATTTGGATATACATATCGAAATGCACACTTAGGCATGTCCTTGTTCCAAGGGGTTGCAGTCACGTCTTTATATAAAAATTAAACCAGCCCGCCTTTTCCAATCTTTTTTCTGTTCCTCCATTGGCTTCAGCATTGTAGCTAAGACAAATCATTTTCAACCGTACTCCATTGCCTTCTCATCTGATGACACTGAAGATTTCAACTGAATTATTCATGTCATATTGGTAGCTTTCTTATTGTCCACAAATGTCTCGACGGAATATCAACTTGTAATATTTGAACCTCAGGGCAAGATAGAAGTTTATGATTTTCAGTTGGTCGAAATTTGACCAAGGTTGACTTTAGGTTGACCAAAGTTTGACCAGGACGGTACAGCAATATAATAAACAGTATGTAAATTATACTGTGAAAAACCGTCATCATAGATGAAAATGTAAGAATAAGTTATGAGACCACCTTAGAAAAATCAAACACAATATTTGGAGCAATAAGGGCTAAGTGGTTTCAAGTCCTAAGAAAAACTCACACGCAGTCCAGTTAAATGCAGATAAATTCTGGACTATAGTCCAGTACAATTATACTGTTGTTAGTTGAAAACAGTGTTAACACTATTTAAGTTATGAAGAAAATGGACTGCATATTAAGGAAAGTGCCAAACATGGCCTTAGTGGGTGACACCTCATTCATGAGAAATAAAAGATTTTTGAATTAAAAATTAAGATGATAAATATGCATTTATTGCATGCAAAATGGCTCCTTGTTGGACGGCCACCTCAAGGGGTACTTGGGCAAATATTTTGTTTCTAGACCCTAATATGCAATTTTAAAAATAAAAATAATTCCAAAAAGAAATTATTTTTCACCTATAAATAGGTGATTGGGGAGGGGGCTTATTTTGTTAAAAAAAATGAGAAAACATACCAAAACCATGCCAAAATCTCTTCTCACTCTCTCCTTTTAAAATCCGAACCTTAGTGAAAAAAAAAAAAAAAGAGAAAGTTAGGTGGTGGTTGAATTTGGAGAATCACCAAGCTAGTGGTGGCCGAAAATTTTGGGAGAACCCCAAGCTAGGGAAAACCGCTTTTGATAGAAAGCAACGGGGAAAAAGTTTGGATCAAAACTTAGCACCAACCTTTGGGTGGATTAAGGTAATTTCCTTTGATTCCCGAAGCTTTTCAAATTGAGCTTTGATTGGAGATTTATGTGTATTTCCAATGTTGGATTGTAAGAGCATAAATTCAATTTATTTTATGTCCTAGTTTAGATTTGTGCTTGATTAGGTGTTGGGTGGTTTTGACTTATGTTATATGCATGAATTCGTGGTTATGAGTGCATGATTTTTAGGGTTTTGCATGCATGATTTATGATGTTAGTTATATGTCCCCAATGTGCCTAAGTAGTTGTGGGCTGTGCATGTTGTTGAATAAGTTAGGATATTAGCTTAATTGATGTATGAATATGCAAACCCAATTTGCAAAACCTAGTTTGGTGTAAGAATACCCAAGGGTTTGCATGTGAATGCATGGGTTTATGATGATGAGATTTTACGTTAGAAAGTGCTGCATGATTGTTGTAGGCTCACAGTTGCGACTGTTTGAGGTAGTGTGCGCGTAAATTTCACGTAAAATAGACTACATGCAAAACTACAAGTTTTCGGGTAAAACTGGACAGTTTTCTGGAAAGACGGTTTTGAGGCCTTTAGAGGCCGAATTTGGAAAAACTTAAAACAAAAAAGTTGTAGAGAAGGGAAATTCCTAGGAGATAATGCTGACAGTTTTCAAAAATAAGGCTCAAAAGGCCTCTGTTTTTATCAAAACCCGAGCCTGGATTGCCCAGACCCCTGTGCACGACCAGACAGGTTCAACAAGGAAAATGAGTAGGTTAAAGACCGAACTGGGCTTTGAGTAAAACACGAAAGTTGTAGGGTTTTTCAAGATTTAAAAATTTTGTGCAGAAAACTTTTTTGGATTCAACACATATTTTTTAAATAAAATTGGATTCCAAAAACTGTACAGAAAACATGAAATTCTTGCACAGGATTTTCCAAAACAACGCAGGAAAAAGGACATTCCTGCACATACACTGATAAATTGGCTATAGGAAACTGTTCCAAAGGCAGTTTCCAACACTTAACAAGTTTTACAAGCCCTACTCAAAGAAGTTACAATTTTTGGTAAAAAGGATAGAGTTGAACAAGGATTTTTGTAAAGAGAAATGGATAAGTAATACTAAGTTTTTCCAAAATAAAGAAAAATAAGAGTAAGGGACCACAAGTTGTCTTAATAACTTGGTAACAGAATGATGACCAACAGCAATCGGGAAGGATACCCAAGTTATTGAATTGGGCCCGGAACCCAAGGTTACCTATAGTAACCTAATGGGATATGGATTGAAAGTAATAGGGCTTAGGCCCAAGGTTAGGAATAGTAACCCAATACTATTCATGTATACTTGGGCTTAGTACCCATGGTTACTCTAAGTAACCTAACAAGTTATGACCGAAGTATGACAGGCCATAAACCCTAAGGTTACTTGTAGTAACCAAGTAAGTTATCAAGAGATGTGTAGGGGACATATAACTAAGGTCATGTATGGATGTTGGTTAGGTTACCAACATTTTATGATCATGGTTATAGAATCCTTACCCTATGTCCTTTGTAATAACAGAAGGTAGCCTGTTGTTGCAACATGACTTGGAGCAATACAGCATAGGACATAGCATACAAGGTAAGTACAACTCCACTTACAGCATAGACGGAAAATATTTTTACTGCTTGTATGTTTTCAAGCTCATGCATACATGTTGATGTGCATATGATTTATGCTTTATTATTATAGCATCATGAAGCATGCTCACCAATGATAAATTACTTGGTAAGAATGAAAATCCAGTTTCAAGTAAGAAACTGTTTTAAAAGACTGTTTTCAAGAAGAAAACTATATTCAAGAAACTGTTTTCAAGAAGAAAACTATGTTTTTAAGTAAATGTTTTCAAGAACAAGTTAAAAAAAAGTTTTCAAGTATGATGGCAAGCAAGTTGTCTTGTGTTGTACCGACCTGCCACGAGGGCGGGTTTGGTCCATGGTTTGAGTTGGATTGGACTGGCCGCCCCAACCACTCCATGGCTGCGCGCCACGGTACGTACACTCATGTTATGTAAGGGGTCCAAAAAGATGTTAACATAATGAAGCATAACTGATGTGATAAGAAAGCATAAATGGTTCATGCATTTCTTTATCAAAATTATTTTGTGGATAATAAGTTGTACTTGCAGAGCGAAAGCTCATGACTTACGTTTATGCTGTAGGTAAGCAGCCTGTCAGCAATGTATGATACAAGACTGTGAGGATGGTACTGCGGACTGTGAAATTCGGGTTGGACACTGCCACGCGTTTTGAAAAGTTATTATATTATATGATGTTGGTTTGAGGATATCAATATCTATTAATTAGTATGAGTTACAAGATATGTTGCAAATGTTTGAACTATGATATATATTTGTACGTATATGTTTAAGTATAAGGTTTTGAATTTAAGTTTAAAAAAAAAAACACAAAACAAAAAAAAAAACAAAAAACAAAATTTCAGCACTTTTACAAGGATAAGTAAGATAAGTATTTAAGTAAAGAAGCATTGTAACAGCCCTGCATAGGTGGGGTGTTACAGAGTTGGTATCAGAGCGGGTGTCCTGCCATCTGGTTTCACAGTGCTGTTGCCAATGCCACAGTTTTTGTAAGTTGATTTTCTTACTTTACTATATGTGTACTTATTATGCGAAATATGGTAGGGTAGTTAAAGGTATGGACCTGAGACGGATTGAAGAGGATCGTGAGGCCTCGTTAGCATTTTGGGAGATGGAGTAGCGTACATACGATGGGACCCAAGGAGCTGCAGATCTAGCCGAGTGGTTACATGAGATGGAGACTATCTTTAGACTATGTCACGTCGGAGCGCACCTCCAAGTCATGTTAGCTAGTCGGAGACTGATGGGCGAAGCCCGCTTATGGTGGCTTAGTTTGGGAGACCCCGGAGTGCCTACGGATGTGTGGGTGAACTTCCGATATTTTATTATATTGTGATATGGGCCACTACCGGGAGTGGGATTCGACGTACATTACCGCGATCCTGAGATTTACGCTGACATGCATAGGAGGCGATACGCCAGTTACGTTGCAGCTTGGCGTGCTTACCCGAATGAGTCTATGGGTCATTATTGTCAGCGGTTTCGTGATGCGATGCTATCATACACTCCCCTAGGCACACACATGGTACAGACTCTCAGTATTCTCAGAGGCGGGTTACCTCCTGAGATTATGCGATTCACACCGATCGCCACACCCGAGATGACCTTGGATGAGATGATAGGGGCGATTATGGATGCAGAGATTTTGGCTCACTAGGTCCGGTTGATTCTAGAGATCCCCGCACCTATGTTCGAGGATGATCACCCGTTCGAGCCGATGGACGATGCAGGCATGGGTGAGCCCTTGTTCCACGGAGGTCCGTTCATGCTGGAGGATCCCATTCCAGCTGTGCCGATTCAGGAGATCCTTCCATAGGAGGAGGATGTAGATGATGTAGGGATGAATCCAGTCGATCAGCAGGTTGACCCAGAGGAGGATTCGGAAGACCCGCCCGTGATCAACATCGCTAGTGATGACGAGGACGAGATAGAGGAAGAAGATGAAGAAGGTGTAACGCCGAGCTTAATTAATTTAAAATAACAAAGTTTAACAAGTATGTTTAGTATCTTATTAGTATTATTATTAAGTGTTTATTAGTAGTAATGTTAATCATTTTACATGAAATGTTTTTTTTTTAGTATTTATGTGCTACTGAAATTGTTTAATTACATTTTTTAAGTAATTTTGCAGAGGAGAGTTGACAACCGCCGAAAGTGAAGTTGATCAATGTGCTTTGTCCATAAGATTGTTTGTATAAGAATGGTAATCTAAAGTTATAGAATATACTTTAAATGAAGTTTATTGAATTTTTATGGACTTATTTGCAAATAAAATATTTTTTTTAAGGAGCTAGCATAATTTTAAATTCTTTTGGGCATTTTATGAAATTTTTAAAAATTATTTGCTGTTGTCTTTTTAAGTGCTTTACAGCTGCCTTTATCTAATATTAAGCTTATTTTAGCCAAACCCTCTTCTTCCTCCCATTTCCAGCCGGTTCTCAGTGCCCAAAAAAAAAAAAAAAAAAAAAAAACACAAAACTTCAACTGACCTTCTTCATCATAATAAGACCTTCTTCCCCCTCATAAACCACAAAACAAATCAAGACTAATCTTCATTCAAAAGCTCATTTTCGGATTCCACCAAACACCCATTTTTCTTCCAAGCTAGTTGAGCTAAAAGTGGAGTTTGACATCATTTTTGGAGTCCGAATTGTATAAGCTACCTAAGGTCAGTTTTAAGTAGGGTTTTTAGTGGATTTTGAAGCTATTCAAAGTTCGAAATATGGGGTTTTAAGTTGAGATGCCATATGTTAAAGTGTGATGTGATTTCTCATCTAAATGTGAAATTTCTGTTTTTATTCAAGATTTTTGATGGTTTTATGTTATTTGAGATGTAAAGCATTGTGAGGTCTGATTGGAAAAGAGATTTGATTGTTTTTAATGTATTTAATGAAGTGGCATAGAAGGTGTTTGTGAAAATGTTTGACTGAGATTTCAAAAACAGGGCACTAGGATTTCGAATTTTGTTTCTCTGTTTATACCCTGTATTTGAAGCTGAAATTTTGTGGAGTTAAAGTATACATATGAATCTTGCTCCGCACAAAATTTCACTTGGAAAATGTTGTAAAATGGATTTTTGGTAAATTTTTGAAAGTTGGGTTTCGTAGCTGGAAATTGGTGGGCAGCCACTAGGTAAAGATTTTGTTTGTGCTTAGAATTTGTCCTAATGGACCTTAAATGGTCTAAAACGTTGAAAAGTGATACTATAATGCATATTTTTCTGTTTTACATGACTGGTAATGGATTGAAGATACTTTTAAATGTAAAATGACTTGATCATGGACCTTAGGACAAGCACGATCAACTTCCTTGAAACGGTGGAGTCAATTTTTCTGCGGAAGTTCAATTTTAAAGAGGTAAGTAGGAATTCTACTTATTGTGTCATAGAAACTTAAAAAGTATATGATATAGCGTTTTAATGTTTTTGACAAATGTTTAACATTTCAAATGAGACTATGGATATAATGTTTCTCTTTATTGGAAAGGGTATGATTTGCAAGTACGAAAGCTAAAGGAAAGTATGCTTTATTGAAAGCTTTTATGATATGTTTATAATGTTTTAAAGGTTTACAACTTTCTAGATGTGGCCTATGAAATGATGGGAATATCTACGGAATGTGTAACCCCACTATAATGATGTCATTGGGACTGACTGATACCAACGTTTGGGATCCCAATGACAGTAATGAAAGTGTTTGGCCAAACCAAAAGGAAATGAATGGTAAATGATTCTGTAGCTTAAGCCCAATTTGTGCTATATCTCAAGGGTTTTCTTGATTTGTTTTAAATGTTGATTTGGATTTTTATTTGCTGTAAGAAGATTCGAAATTCATTGAAAACTGTATTTTAGATACATATTGTAGTTTAAAGGTTTTGTATTTAACTATGTTGCGCTTACTGGGCTTTTAGCTCACTTTAAAGTTTCATGGCACAGGTGAGGAAGGAAAGAATGAGGAAGCAACATAGTGGCGGGCTGAACCTCTTTTGGGAACCTGATGTTATGGAATCTATGTACATACTAAACTAAAGTTGTTTCATGAAAAATGATTATCAAAGAATTCTGTGGGCTACACTAAAAAGTTTTATTTTGAAATAGTGCTAATAATCTGGGATAGTTGTAATCTCGACTCTTCATATTTTGACTAAACTATGATGAAGAGTCTGTAAATATTTTATATTAATCTCTTATCATACAACTATCTTGGTTTTACTATGTTTCTGTGTTATAGCAGATTTTATAATTGTATGGATTAGTGACATGTTCTAGTTAAGTTTAGTTAAAAGCTAAACTGGCTAGCGGATGTTACACTCTTACTTGAACTATGCCGGAAAATGGAAACCCATTTCTGTATATGCCTCTAGAGAATGGGAAAAAAAATGAGATCTCAAAGAACTTACAAGAAAAACTCTGATACTTGAGAATGTAAGGAGTACTTGGGATGTGACGCCCCGACTTCCCAAGCCAGGTCGACACCGTGCTTACTTGTACTTAACTTGCTTGAAAATTTGAGAAATTAAAAAAAAAAAATATTCACATAAATTATCTTATAGAGAAAAACTTGTCACCCATACATACCAAACTGAAAATACCTTCTCGTGTCTTCAAACTTCATACATATAACAAAACATAATTTACTTTTGAAATATTAACATATTTTCTGAAAATTGGATGCGGAAAATTATGCATAGTGGTATCCTACACCGCCCTTCACCCGCCGCATCGTCCGCATAGCCCACCACTTAAGCTGCAGGCTTCTTACCTACAGTATGAAATATAAGAGTGAGCTTTCGCCCAGCAAGTTCAAACATAATCTCACAAAATATATCAAACATCTTTAAAAAGAAACATGCCAATCATCACGAAACTCATGCATAAACCATTTATGATTGATTGAATGTCTTATGTTTCATTATAGACTCAATCTTTATTATCTTGTCTCAACATGTGGGCCCATAGTGTACGTACCAAAAGCGCGCAGCCTCCAGACAAAGCTAGGGTTTGCAAGGCCCTAACAGTTCTGGGAATTAAACTGAACCCTTCACGATCACGGAAGGTAAATATCACAACTGAAACATGTAGCCTCCACGATCACGGGAGGTTGGTACGACCCCTTACTTGTCTTATCTTACCATGTGGTTTAACATTAGTGAACATGCCTCATGATGTCACTATGTCATATCATACTCAACATTTGCCATAACATGGCATTCTTGAAAACATGGCATTTCTGAAACCATGGCATTTTTGTAAACATGGCATTTCTGAAAACATGGTATTTCTGAAAACATGGCATTTCTGAAACCATGACATTTTTGTAAACATGGCATAACATGTCATAACATAACTTAGCACATCATAGCATAGCATCACACATTATGGCATCACATATCATAGCATAACATAGCATGTATACTTGAAAATAGTCTTTACTATTTTCATACTGTAGGTGAGGTTTAATACTTGCCTGTTATGCTATTTCCTGTTGTTCCAACTTAGGTGGCAACTGCAGGTTCCTTCCTGCTATTAAAAAGAACATAGGATAAGAATCCTATAAAATGTTGGTGATCTTTCCAACATTCTAGTTATATGTCCTCCATACATGTCTTGATTATTTACTAGGTTACTAATCGTAACCCTAGAGTTTGTGGTCAACCATACTTGATTCATCGCTTGTTATTATTGGGCCTAAGCCTAGTAACTCGGGTATCCTACCCGGTTACTATCCGTCGACGTCTCGTTACTAAACTTTGGCTTTTAAAATCCAATTTGAAAAATTTGGCTAAAAATCTTTTGTTTAAAATTCGTGGTTTTCAAAGTAGGACTTTATAAAAATCATTAAAGGCTGAAAACTGCCTTTAGAACAGTTTTCACCGTCAAAACAGTGGTGTTGGTGCAAAAAAATACAGTTTTTCTGCATGTTTTTAGAAAATCCTGTGCAGGAATTTCTTGCTCTATGCACAGTTTTTATAGTTCAGGTTGTATTTAAAAATCCAGATTGAATTTGAAAAACTTGTCTTCACGAAAGTTTTTTCTCTTGAAAAATTATAAAACTTTCATGTTTTAAGAAAAACCCAGTTCTGCTTGGATTCTTGTCAGTTTTAATTTGAAACTTACTGGACGTGTAGACTAGGTCTGGGCAGATCAGCCTCGGATTTTCGTAAAAACGGAGGCCATTAGAGCCTCATTTTGCAAATCCGTCCACGTTGCCCCATAGGAAAAATTGTTCCAAGCAACTTTCGTATTTTAGTTTTTCCAAATTCGGCCTCTAAAGGCCTCAAAATCAGCTTGCCGTAAAACTGGTCAGGATCCACCCGAACCTGGCAGTTTTTTGGTTTAGAGTTCGTTTTACGTCCTAGACGTGGAATCTAGCTCAACCAGCCACCGCGGGAGCTCTAATACACACATGCAGTGGTTTTCTAGCGTAAATTTTCTTTAATCACAATTTCTAACATCACCATGCAAACCTAATTGATATTGGATCAACTAAGTTGCATGATTTCGGTTGCACAAAACCTAACAAGCATACTAATTAAATTCTAGCAACCTAGCACAAAATTATCATTCACCAACACTAGGGCAGATTGGGGACATATAATAAACTAGTATTTAGCATGCAAATTAAGAAAATTAAAGCAAGCATGTACATAAAAATCAAACCACCCCTAATTCTAGATCAAGCACAACCCTAGATTCCTAACTTTGGGCACAAAATAAATTGAGCTTATGCTCTTACAATTTCAACTTGAAATACATGTAAATTTCAAATTGAATGCTTAATTGAAAGAGATTAAGGTCTAGAATGGTTTACCTTGATTTATTGAAGAAATTGAGGCTAGGGTTTGGTCACAAAAATTTTCCTCCTAGGACACCACCCAAGGCCGGTTTTGTTGCACCAATTGGCACCAAAATTGGCTGATTCTTGGCGGCTGCTTGCACCTAAACTAAGCACTCTTAAATCCAAATTTTCTCACTCACTCACCCCCCCTTGGCAGCCGGCTGTTGGCCCCAAAATTGGGCACAAAAACTGTAATAACCCGAATTTTTATGACTCTAGATTTCCTTTGAAACAAGGAAAACCTAAGTCTGGATCATGATTGGAATGGAATAACAGTATAAGTTTGAGTTCTCAGTTAATTAGCTACGAGACTCAACGATGGATTACTTAGCCTAGTATAAGGCATTTTAAGGAAAATGGCGTGATGAAATTTCATGATTTCATGTTGGTCAAAGTTTGACCAAGAAAGTCAAAGTTGACCAAAAAGTCAAAGGGTTGATCAAGAACAGTCAAAGGTATGACTGTACAGTAATAGGATAAGCAGTATGGGAAATATACTGCTAAAATTGTCTTTTTGGATAAAATAACAAGAATAAGCTATGAGACCACCCTAGAAAAATCAAGCACACTAAGTTGGATATTAAAGTTTTAATGACTTTCAGAAATAAGAAGAAAATTTTTACAGTCCATTTTTACGCAGATAAATTTTAGACTGCAGTCAAGTATAACAGTACTGAATTATACTGTGTATTAGTAAACACAATATTGGAAATATCTGTGTTAGCAAGAAAATAGACTGCATTTTAAGGAAAAAGCCAAACAAGGCCTTATGATGATGTCACCCTATTTTGGAATTATGACATCATTTTAGAGAAAGAAAATTGGTGAAAAGAAATAAAAAATTTTTGCCACCTTGCACAATGATGGCCGGCCATGTGGAGGACTAAAATGTAAAAATTTTGCCTTTTGGGGCAAAAGTGTAATTTTTAGAAAATAGTGATGTAAGCAAGTGATGTCATCAAGATGATGTCATCATGATGAGGTAAGCAAGGAAACTTGGCCTCCAAGGAGTGAACAAGGGCCGGCCACCTAGAGGGATCAATTTGCAAAGATTTTGTCTTTAGGGGCAAAAATGCAATTTTTGAAAATATGATGATGTAAGCATGATGTAAGCACATGATGTCATCAAGATGATGTCATCATGATGAGGTAAGCAAAACTTGGGCTCCAAGGCAGCCAATGACCGGCCAACACCTAGAGGGGTCAAAGTGCAAATATTTTTGCTTCAAGGACTAAAGTGCAATTTTAGGAAAATAATTAAATCCTAGTTTAGGGACTTTTTAGCAATTTTAAAAAGTTCAAAACCCCTATAAATAGCAGCAAAGGGGGCGGATTTTTGAGGGAGAAAAATAGCAAAATCTAGCTAAACTCTTGCAAAATCTTTCCTCACCCTTTTTTGACCAAAACCGAACCTAGGGGGGGGGGGGAGAAAAAAAAATGGTGGCCGGATTTCTTGGGTGGCCAGATCTGGGGGTGATGGACGGACCTTGAGAGGGCTCAATTTAATTGGCCAAATTTTTGGAACCCCAATTGGAGGGGAGGCCGGTTGTGGGGAGCCAAGAGGAAAGCTTGATCCAAGCTTGCAAACCTATGGAAAGGTTAAGGTAAAACCTCTAACCTCTAAGTTTTTCATTTAAGTTTAGAACAAGATATTTATGTGGTTGTTTTCATGAGGAATGGCCGGTTGTGTGGAGACCAAGGGGGAGGAGAAATTTTGGATCAAACCAACCAAATCCTTGAGTGGAATCAAGGTAATCATCCTAGACCCTAAACCTTTTTAATTTGAGCTTAAATTTGGGAAATTTAAGTGTATTTCCATGTTTGGGATGTAAGAGCATAAGCTCATTTTCTTATGCCATGCAATAAGTTTTGTGCTTGATTAGGGTGCTAAGGTCTCAATTATGATTATGGTGCATGATTTGATAAGTATGCTTGCATGATTATTAAGATTGCATGCATGCACATAAGGTGTTTCTCATATGTCGCTTGATGTTTAAATGATGTATGAATGTATGTTTTACGTTAGAAAGCGCTGCATGAATGATATTAGGCTCCCGCTGCGGGCGGTTGAGGTATTGTGCGCGTAATAGGACGTAAAACGAACTTAAAACCGAAAACTGCCAGTTTCGGGTGCCAACTGGCCAGTTTTGAGAAAAGTGAAATTTGAGGCCTTTAGAGATCGAATTAGAGAAAACTTAAAACATAAAAGTTGTTCAGAAGGGTTTTTCCTAGGGGGAGACGCGAACAGTTTTCAAAAATGAGGCTCTAATGGCCTCCGTTTCTATAAAAATCCGAGACTAGTCTGCCCAGACCTAGTTTACACGACCAGCCAGTTTCAAATGAAAACTGACAAAAATACAAGCAGAAATAGATTTTTCGTAAAACACAAAAGTTTTAGAATTTTTCGAGAGCTACAACTTTGGTGAAGACAAGTTTTTCAAATTCGGAGTGGATCTTTAAAACTGATACTATTTTACAAAGGATGTGCAGGGAACCGAAAATTCCTGCACATGAATTCTTACAAACGTTTCCGAAAAACTGTATTTTGTTTAAAACCGCTATTTTTAATTATGAAAACTGTTCCAAAGGTGGTTTTTAAACTTAAATGACTTTTATAAAGATCCATTTCAAAAAGATAAATTTTTACAAGAAGATTAAGGAAATTATGAAGCTAATTACATAAGATTTCCAAAAAGTAAGAAAATAGAATTTTCTTAAGATAAAATTGTAAACAAGCCGATTACGGACAGTAACCAGGAATAATACCCGAGTTACTGGGCTTAGCCCAAAGCCCAAGGTTGACCATAGTTGACCAAGGGTTGACCATTAGTTGATCAAATATTGACTTTGGTTGACCCAACATTTAATTAAGTATAGCCTTAAGGGTTACCCACTATAACCCTAAGGATATCGAAAATCCATAATAAGGATAAGAGAAGGGAGTAATAGAAATAACCCAATAAATTATAAAACCCAAGGTTTTTAAGAAAACCTAGCGGTATGTCAAGGGCCTAGCCCAAGAGGTTATCCAACGTAGCCTCTTAAGGAATAATCAAAGTTCGATTATTCTTAAACAGTAGGATGACTAATCGTGACCAAGTGAGATATCAGAAGGACATACAACTAAGATTTTGTAGGCATGTTGGTTAGGACACCAACATTCCACAGCAAGGATTAGACTCTTATCTATATCCTTCATCAAGCAGGAGGAAACCTGCAGCTGTACCCGGAAGAGGAGCAGCATTACGTAGGACATAACTGGAGATAGCCTGTCGTTGTGCCTCACCTTGGAGTCGCACGAAATAGGACACAGCTAACCAAGTAAGTACAACTCCGCCTACAGCATAGGCCCTTTGTTGTTACTTGCCTAATGTGATGGTATGTGATGATATGTGATGCTATGCTATGGCTATGATGTGCTAAGTTATGTTATGACATGTTATGCCATGTTTTCAAGAAGGCCATGTTATGGTAAATGTTGATTATGTTATAATATTGTGGCATCATGAAGCATGTTCACTAATATTAAACCACCTGGTAAGAACAAGACAAGTAGGATGTTGTGTCGTGTCGACTTGCCACAAAGGCGGGTTTAAATGGTATGGTTCATGGTTTGAGTTGGATTGGATGGCTACCTAAACTACTCCATGTTAAACTTTGTGTTTTATGGTTTGAGTTAAAACGGACTGCCGCCTTCAACCATTCCTTGGCTATGTACCACGATACGAGCACACATGATAAGTAAAGGAATAGACCTAAATTAAATTATGAATTCATAAATGATTCATAAGAAATCATAATTGGTTCATGCATAATGATTTGTTTTGTGTCGCGGATGTAACAGTTGTACTTGCTGAGCGAAAGCTCACGTCTTACGTCTATGCTGTAGGTAAGCAACCTGCCAGCAATCTCTGATGCAATACTGTGGAGGGCTGGTTCTGTGGACTGTGAAATGTGGGATGGACACTGCCACGGCTTTTGAAGAAAAAAAAATATACTCTATAAAATATGTTGTAATGAAAAAGGGTTTTCATAATTTCATGATATTTTAAGTATGAATGACAAAGTTTATGTATGTATGGCAAGCAAGTTGCCTCTTGTGGAACCAATCCACATTAGTTCGGGTTTGGTCTACAATTTGATTATGATGGCCTTCAAGGAAGGTTTGAAAGTTCGGTACTCGAGTAAGTACCTATCAGTAAGTATGAGTTTGAGGATGAAGTTCAAGTTGAAAGTTTTAAAATAAGTTTAAAAGAAAAAGAAAAAATTTTCCCAAATTTTCCGCAAGTTTAAGTTAAGTATGTAAGTAAGGTGACAACCCGGCGTGGGAAGTCGGGGCGTTACAAAAACTGCCAAAACTTGCTAGGGGAAACCGAAGACTACAAACATCAAAACCCCTAAGTTTCTCAATTTTTTTCTTCACTCAATCACCCACTTGAGATTGCAGATTTTTGGAGAGGGAAAATGAGCAGAATTTGGCTGCTTTTTCTGAATTTTTATCAGCCAAAACTGATCCCCCCATGAGCCTATTTATAGGTGAAAAATGGGACCTTTTTGCAAAATTTTTTTGTTCAACTTTTGCTCATAAATCCATAGAGAGCAAAATTAATTCTATTTTTACCCCCCCCCCCCCCCACATGGCCGGCCACCTATGGTTCTAGAACACTCCATAATCTTCTAATAATTTTTTTTAAAGCCTTAATGATGTCATAAATCAAAAGGTGATGACCTAAGCCTAGTTAAGGCTTGTTTGGCTTTTTCCTTAAAAAGCAGTCCACTTTTAAGCCAACACAGATATTTTTGATACTGTGCTCACTAATACACCATACTGTGGTATTGTAAAGCAGTCCAAAATTTATCTGTGTAAAAAAATAGACAGTACGAAAAATTTTCTTTTTTCTTAAAACCTTTTTTTTTTTTTAGTCAAACTTTAACCAACATGAAATTATAAAATTTTTCATCCCTTTTTGCTCAAAAGGTCACATGCTTAGCAAAACAACTGTTTATTGAGTCTCATAATTAATTTGATGAGAACTCAAATATTTACCGATAAAATTACGAGTTTCACATTGATACTCATAATTTTCATGAAACATTACATAAACACATAATGCGAACTTAAATTTCTTAGACATAAGGAAATAATAAGTTCGTAGAAATTTTTGGTTATTGCAATCCACCCTCCTTACAAAATTTTCGTCCTCGAAAATTAGAATAATTCTGGGTGGCTTTTCTTCAAATCCTCTTCACGTTCCCATGTTGCTTCTTCAACCTCATGACTTCGCCATAGCACCTTTACTAGAGGTATAACTTTATTCCTTAGCACCTTCTCTTCTCGTGCCAAGATCCAAACCGGTTTCTCCTCATAAGTCAGATCCTCGTGAACCTCAATTGGTTCATGATTCAACACATGTGATGGATCCGAGATGTACTTTTTTAGCATCGACACATGAAATACATTGTGTACATATGCTAATTCTTAGGGTAAAGCCAATTTATAGGCCACATTACCAACTCTTTCCAGTATTTCGAATGGCCATATGTATCTTGGAGTTAATTTCCCCTTCTTTCCAAATCTCATAACTCCTTTGAATGGAGCAACTTTAAGAAAAACCAAGTCTCCTACTTGGAATTCCAGAGGCCTTCTGCGTTTGTCGGCATAGCTCTTTTGTTGACTAAATGCAGTTTCCATCCGTCGGCGTATAAGTTTCACGGCCTCAGTGGTTCTCCGAATAAAATCCGTGGACTCAAGTTCCTTCTCTCTTGTCTCGTACCAATGGACTGGAGATCTGCACCTTCTCCCATACAGGGCTTCATAAGGAGCCATTCCAATTGAAGCTTGAAAACTGTTGTTGTACGAGAACTCAATCAAATGAAGCTTTTTATCCCAAGTTCCCTTGAAATCCATCACACACGCTCGCAACATGTCCTCTAGAGTTTGAATGGTTCTCTCGGATTGCCCATCCGTCTGAGGGTGAAAAGCCGTACTAAAAGTAAGCTTTGTACCCATGGCTTGATGTACACTCCTCCAAAACTTAGAAGTGAAACGTCCATCACGATCCGAGATAATCGATTTCGGAATCCCATGATAGCGAACGATCTGCGCGACGTATAATTCCGCTAGCTGCTCTACTGAAAAGCTAAGCTTGATGGCAATAAAGTGTGCAGACTTCGTCAAACGATCAACAACCACCCAAATAGCGTCGTTGCCACTGGGAGTTCGGGGTAGTCCAACTATAAAATCCATGGTCACTTGGTCCCATTTCCATTCTGGGATGGAAATTTTCTGCAATTCTCCCCCTGGACGTTGGTGTTCTGCCTTGACCCTTTGACATGTAAGGCATTTACTGACGAAGGTAGCAACGTCATTCTTCATTTTGGGCCACCAAAAATTTTCCTTCAAGTCTTGGTACATCTTTGTGGCTCCAGGATGAACGGAATACGGAGTCTCATGAGCCTCTTTCATGATTTGCTCCTTCAACTCGTCCTCGTTAGGAATGCATAATCTATTTTTCTGATAGAGTATGCCCTCATCAGATATGTTGAAATCCGACTCCTTTCCTTCTAAGACCTCGGTCTTTGTCCTAAGCAGCGAGGCATCTCTTTCTTGTCGCTCCTTCATACCATCCAAAATGGTAGGTTGGAAGGTTAGAACAGCTAAACTCCCCGTGATAAGCTCTATTCCAGCTTCCACTAGCTCCTTCTGAAGAGGTTCAATCAACGACTGAATTGACATCAATGAGGAAGACGACTTCCGACTAAAGGCATCGGCTACTTTGTTAGCCTTCCCTGGATGGTAACGGATGTCGATGTCGTAATCTTTCACCAGTTCGAGCCATCTTCTTTGTCTCATGTTAAGCTCCTTCTGTGTGAAGATATACTTCAAACTCTGATGATCTATGTAAACTTCACACTTAGTACCGTAAAGATAGTGTCTCCAGATTTTGAGTGCAAATACCATCGCTGCAAGTTCCAAATCATGCGTCGGTTAGTTCTTCTCATGATCCTTAAGCTGTCGTGAAGCATAAGCGATCACCTTTCCATTCTGCATGAGAACGGCTCCCAATCCTATCTTGGAAGCATCGCTGTACATCACGAAGTTTCCTTCCTCCACATTTGGAATTGTGAGGATTGGAGCACTAGTCAGCTTGCTTTTCAGCTCCTGGAAGTGCTCTTCACACTTTGCAGTCCATTTATACTTCTTCCCTTTCCGTGTAAGTGCGGTGAGCGGCGCTGCAATCTTAGCAAATCCTTCAACGAAACGTCGGTAGTAGCCCGCTAAGACTACATAACATTGATGGTTCCCCGGAACTTTACACGATGGTTCCCCGGAACCGTCGTGTACTCTATCTTTTGTAGTAGTGTAAGCTATAAAAGATATTGAAACAAATAATTGTCATTTGAGAAAAATTGCACTAGGATTCATTTGTATCTTCTTAAGGCCAATTTTCCTATTGGTCCCCATGGAAAAAAATATCTACAAAGTATCGCCATTGTTTGCCTTGCAAAACTGTAACTACATTTTTGTATGTAATTTCTATCTATTTGTTAATCTTCTGTCATCACAAGGCATTCAAGCGAGCGATGAGATCGATGAAGGAATCTTCACTGCAAGGGATGGTAAGGCCTCCCATTGGATGATCAAATGTAACGCCCCAAATGATATCTAACTTTAACGTTATAAAATTAACATTTAGAATTAACATAGATATGTGATGAGATAGCAACTTCTTAATTCTAATGTGATGTTGAGTTATTTTTCACAGGTGGCGCGACGAGGGCTCGATGTGCTAGAACAAAGTTCATGCCAAATTGATGAATTTTTTTATGATGACTTGATAATTTTGTGTGATGACTTAAATATAAATATATATATATATATGGTATGTAGTATTTGTGATGATGTAAATTTCCAACTCAATTATGAATCTTTAAATAATAAAAAAAATTATTCTATAATTTAGATAAACTTATAGAGCTTTTCATAAGCTTTCCAATGCCTACTCATTTGTGCAAATCTGATATCAGAGTAAGAAGTTATGACCAGTATACTATCCGGATACGTACTAGTAACCAACCGGTTTACCATGTGCGATTTTAGGTGCGAAAATTCTAAAAGTTAACCTAGTTGTTTCCTTTCCCTCCCACACGTTTTCACACCCTAATGACAGCTATCCCACAGCAATTCATAGACAATTAAACCAAAGAATTCAATCTCAATTAATTCCAAAATTTATTTGGAATTAAATTACTCACAAATTTTGTTATAATTTTCAAAGTTTCTATTTTTACATGCTCTCTCTCTCTCTCACTTCCCTAGCCTCCCTTTCCCTTTCTTTCTCATTCTCTTTGTCTGCTCTCTCTGCCCCTCTCCCACACACAAACAGAAAAAAAAAAAAAAAAAAAGAGAGAGAGAGAGAGAGAGAGAGAGAGAGAATCCGTCAAACCTCCAAATTCATCCAAACCGAAAATCAAAGGATTTCAAGGTATGATTGGTATTGTTTGATGATGATGATGATGATGATGTTTTTGTTATTTGTTTCAGTTTGGGATTCTTTGAAGGATTGTGTGATTTTCTTGATTAAGGTCTTCATGTGAGTTTAAGGAGAGGATGAGAAATATTTATCGAATGATGATCGAAAGAATGGCGATATGATTGATTTTGTGAACAAGATGAAATTAGGGTTTTTGATTTCTTAATTTATGATTTCATTGGTATGGTGATTGAATAATTTTATGTGTTACAAAAATGTCTTAGGGCTGTTTTTTTTGTGTGTGTGTGTGTGTATGAATCATGTATATTGTGGTGATAATGTTTTTTTTTTTTTTTATATATTTTTAATGATTTTCGGATTTGACCACTGCTACTGGAATTTCCAGATTTTAAGATAAGAATTCCAAACGGTTTTTAAGGGTGCAAATGGAATCAATTTTTAACAAATTTGATATTGTTGGAAAGCCCTAGATGTCTATTTTCTTTTAAAATCAATTTTATATCATTTGGAGTTATGTGTGAATTTTTATGATTTTTCAAAGAGGAAGAGGTCCGGCTGCTAGACTTTATACAATTTTAGCGGTCCATTTTCAAAACTATTTTTGAGGATCCAAATGGTCTCCGTTTTTAACAAATTTGATATTGTTAGAAAACTAATCAGTTTTATATCATTTGGAGATGTCTGTAAATTTTTGTGATTTTTCAAACAGGCAGAGGTCCGGCTGCCAGTTTCGGTAAAATTTTAGAAATCAATTTCAATACTATTTTTGAGGGTCCAAACGGTCTTAATTTTTTATGAATTGGGTACCATTAGAAAGATCTGGATGTCTAATTTCATTTCAAATTATTTTCAGATCATTCGGAGCTCTGTATGAATTTTTATGAATTTTTGAATGGACAAAGGTCTGACTGGCAATTTCTGTAAACATTTGTAATTTCATGAAATTGTTCAATTTTTGTGTTGTGATGTTATTGAATGATGAAATAGGCCTTTTAGGCGCTGCTATGATATGATGGATGTGTTTGATGTATTATTATGAGCTTTTGTTGATTTTATTATATTTATTATTCATGGCATGAACGGTTCTAAAGGCAAGCACCCGAGACCTCAATCGCGCGTCACCATCGAAAAATTTGAAAAGGTTAAGTAAGGCGTTTAAGTAAGTACACTTTCACCTGCAACATGAATTAAAGATTTGAGAAGTATATGTTTCGATGCTGATGATGATGTTATGATGTTCTTAAATAATACTTCTCTTATGATGATGTTTTGATGAAAAGTATATATATGGTATGTATATGTATTTTATGTTTTAAAATGGCATTGTACACCCTTGATGATGATGATGATGTTGTCTGGTAAGCAGACTTTTGTCACCGTTGGTTTGGAATTTGCTACCCCAACCTTTCCGTGACTACGCGCTATGATGGTACAACGCCGGGCCCAATATATGTCGGTTTTAAAAGTTAAAAAGTTTTTTTTTAATTGATGTTTATATTTACGATGATAAAAGAAAAATATTTATTTATATTTGTGAGATTTAAGTGTCTTACTAAGCCCTTGCTTATATAAGTTAATTTATGTTGCAGATAAAGGAAATGGTAAAATATAGTGTTGGAGGAGCTTGGAGCGGATTGCGGGACGATACGTGATAGGAAAACGGGAGGAACGATCATAAGATGGATTTTTTTTATATTTATTTCAAATAAAGTTTTGAGACTTTAGTTCATTATTATTTGATTGGATGTTTCATATGGACTTAAATTTTATTTCATGAATTGGGTTTTTAAAAATATATATATATATATATATATATTAATTATGAAGTTTAAATTTTGATATAGTTTTAAAAAAAAAAAAATTCTAGAATTTTCTAAAATTATCTAAGTAGAGTTTTTCCGTTATGTAAAGATTTTTATTTCAAGCTTAATATTTTCTGCAATCTTATAAGAGATGAATGATTAAATAAGAAGTCAACTGTAACGGTCCGTGAGGGGTCGTTACATCAAATCCATATTCTTCTTCGGCCTGACTTAGCAATTCTTGGAATGTAGGCTTGTTGAGATACGACACAGGGATCACAAACCTTTTCATGTCTGTCCCGTCTCCAACATAGACTGCTAAATAGCGTTTAGGAACATCTGGTACTGGTGAAGCTGTTTGGCTTGCATTTGAAAGTGACCTCTGAAGAATTTTCTTAGCATTAACTGCTTGGGGAAAACAGAAACCCATATCCTTATATTTGAGTAATCTCTCAAGGAAAAGAAGAATAAGAAGAAAAAGTGTGGAAATGGAGTTGAGATTTGAGACTTGAAATTTTTGAGGACTTGAGATGTTGTTCAACTCAAACCTGTCAAGATATATATATATATATATATATATATAGAGAGAGAGAGAGAGAGAGAGAAGATTGTTGATAGACAGTATGTAGGCATATCTATTAATTGCATTTGGATATGGTGAGAGACATAGGCAGTTGGGTGATCACATGGTGTTGTCTCTTGAAAAAGCCAAGACACAACTACTTTGTAATGAAAAATATGTATAAATGTGTGTATATACATACATATATATATTTATATATCTAACCCAATTGTACTTTTCTTGCTGCCAACACATCCTCCAGGTTAAAACAGATTTTTTTTTTTTTTTTTAATGGATAAAACGTACATAATTGGATAACAAAAATGAGTGGGACATAGTGTTATGAAACAAATAACATGCAACATCAAAATTGAACTGGGGAAATTAATATAATCAAAGAAAACTTTGAAGATGTGGAATTGCTAGTGCCTATTGAACCAACTTGATAAGCTGGCCAAGTTTAACGCTTCTAGGAAGAGAAGAATATTTAGACTTGCTTTTCTTCAAGCAAGTTCTCTGTTGTGAGAACGTTCTCTGTTTTCCTCATGGTTTTAGTTAGACAGGTTATATGTTAATGTCTCAATTATAGACAAGTTTTCCATGGATTAGTTGGAAGACAAAGCCATGTGAAGTTTCAAATCCTTATGTCTCTTCCAAATTAAAAATCTACCCAGTTGCCTCGACAACAACTTGTTCAAAGCTTTAGACGGCTTTGCAAAGATCCATTTACCTATTAACATAAAGGCACATTACCACATCTCTGAATCACCAAATTCTCTACTAGCAAAAGAGTATATCTTGATCACCTCTTATATAGGAAGATCAATATAGCATTTGGACTCCATGGTATTGCTTATCTGATATATTAGTAAATGTGTAGTTTGAATTGTAAACTAGGCGGCAAGACTTACTGCGATACTTGAAGTGTGCTTGGTTGCAACTGAAATTACCTACAACATGAACTACTGTTCTTTGCCTATAGTGCATGGCTAATTTAATAAATGGTAATATGGTATGTTTTTCAAATTTTTTGTGTCCAAAATAATTTCAGTTCTGTTTAACTGTCAGAATATTCGCTGTACTTTGACCTTAGTTTGGCATTCTGTATTGAATAGTAGTACTACTTGTTACTTGATGATATAACTTGAAGAACATCTGATTGAAGAAAAAAAAAATGTTTGGTCCACAAACACTTTCCATGTTCTTGATAAAAACAAAGATAAAGATGTGGTGTTTACGCATGTCGAAAATTTTATAAGGCTACTCACTTTAACAAACTATGTTTTGATATCCTTATTTGCATTTAAAATTTAGTAGTTGACAGGCCATCATGTATTCCAACTACTATACAGTTTCAATCGGGGCCAAGTTCTTTAGAATGAGCAGGAGAAAACAATACCATGTGGTGTTTCGGGTGCTTATATCTCTAATCCCACTTTGGTTCCAGTTGCCTGCGAACAGCTAATAGATTTTATACCACGCTTTAATCATCTATAACCGCATAGATTTATGGCATCTACTGGTGTCCACCAACTTGTTTTACTTTCACTGATTTTTTTCTAATGCAAACTTGTTTATTTGTCGGTTTTTTAGCGAGAGCAGTTTTGGACATATGGTTTCTCACCACAGAATTTTGGATCCCTATTGATGAGTAGGAAGACAACACCATGTGATTTCTCAATAACCGATGTCTCCCAATAGACCCCATCAGATTAGAGGCCTCTTCATTTCATGCCATTCATTTCTTACAACATATTACATGTCTCTTTCACATAGCTTATCAAGTATTGACTATATATACAGATAAGATCGGGTTTCAGCAGCAAACCAAGTCCCCAACACATTCTCAAGAAGAAAAAACCTTTCCGCACTTGCAAATCCTTTGAGACCTTTCTCTTTGTTCCTTTTCTTCGCCTTTAAATTTAAACTTACATACAGAAATGGGTTTCCGTTTGCCCAGTGTTGTTAGTGCCAAGCAACTTCTTAAGAGGTCTTCATCAAATGGAAACCAGGCGGCTTTAGCCCTTGTAACTGATGTCCCTAAGGGCTATTTGGCAGTATATGTTGGGGCCGAGAGTGATATGAAGAGGTTTGTGATGCCCGTGTCATTCCTGAACCAGGCTTCATTCCAAGAGTTGCTAAATCAGGCTGAAGAGGAATTTGGATTTGATCATCCAATGGGAGGCCTTACGATTCCCTGCAGAGAAGATTACTTTATTGATCTCGTTTCTCGCTTAAATGTATGATGTGACATCAATAGATTACAACTGCTAACAAACAAGCAAAGTTACAATTTTGTAAGGCAAAAAAAAAAGGCCAATGTAAATATTTTTCCTTAGGGGCTTAAAGGAAAATGCCCCTGAGAATGATACAAATGAATGCTACAGCAACTTTCTATTGAATCAATGATTTGTTCTTCTTTTTCTTTTTTCAAATAGTGCTCTAATTGCAAGGTCGGGAGAAAATTGGAATTTAAGTTACCATAATCTGTTTGTTTGAATCATCAGCCTCAACCAATAGATAATTGGATTAGATTAAGTTTTGTCCAGTGGTCGTTTACAGAAATAACTCAATTTTCATATATCAACGCCCGAAGTCGTCATGATCCTCTGTTTTTCTTTTTAATAGCTAATGATAACCCATCAAATAGTTTCATTATTCTTTAAGCATTTCATATTTTTGCACTCTCGCACTTGTTTGTTGATATATAGATGCTGGTTAACATGTCATATGGAAATATTGAGATAATGAAAAATATTAGTCAATTCAAGTCTGGGCCCTTTTTCATAAATTCGTATACCATTGTTCCAACAACTATACAGTTATTTTTGCAAGTTCATTTTGAAGCCAAAATGTAGTAAAAATTACCTATGACAAATGCTTATTATACTGAGTAGTTTTTTTTTTTTTTTTTTTTTTTTTTTTTTTTTTTTGGGCATTACACTAGTAGCAAATATATATATATATATATATATTTTCCCTCCACCTACTTTATAATTTTTTTTTTTTCGATCACGAAATTGTGTGTTTGTTGGCTTTTTAGCTAGACCAGGGTTGGAGATACTTTTGACATTTTTTCACATACTTTGAATGACATAAGGATGAATAGGAAGACAAGACCACCATGTGATCTGAAAATAGCCCATGCCTCCAAGTAGAACCCATCCAATTAAAAGCCTCATCAGTCTATACCATCCATTTCTCACAATAGAACATATCATATGTCTCTCTCAAATACCCTATCAAGAAATTTATATATATATATATATATATATATATTGTTGGTTCAGTAGCAACCCCAGTCCTTAACATGCTCAGGCATTATACCGTTCCTCACTTAGTGAGATGAATGAGCTGTTGCAATTCTCATCCATATATATATATATATATATATATATATATATTGTTGGTTTGCTACTGAACCGGATCTTATGTGTATATATATAGTGGATATTATACCATTCCCCAGTCCAAAAGAAGAGCGTGCTCAATCCACATATAAACTCCACAACAGCTCAATAACTTAGTGACTCTCAATCTAATATGGATGAGAATTGCAACATTCAACCGTAAAAATAAAACGATTCAGTAAATTTTTACTTAAAATCACAAATTAAATGTCCATTCCAACATAACATGTGTAATGACCAAAATTTTCACGAACTCATGATTTTCTTGTATATAAGAAATCTAAAGTTCGTATTATGTGTTTATGTGCAATTTTATGAAAATTATGAATACTAATACAAAATTCATAATTTTATCAGTATAGGGTTGAGTTCTCGGTAAATTAGCTACGAGACTCCATAATCGGCCTTTTAAGGAAAAAGGCATGATGAAATTTCATGAATTCATGTTGGTTAAAGTTTGACCAAAAAGTTAAAGTTTGACCGGATAAAGTCAAATATTGACCAAAGTGGTCAAATATAAGACGGTACTGTGATATGATAAGCAGTATGGGAAATATACTGCAAAAACCGTCTTTACGGACAAGATAGTATAATTAAGTTTTAAAACCACCATAGAAAAATCAAGCACCAAAAATAGGGTATTAAGGGCCAAAGGGCTTTAAATAAAAAGAAAAATTTTTATACAGTCCAACAATACACAGATAAATTTTGGACTGCAGTTCAGTATAACAATACTGTGTATTAGTGAACACAGTATTGGAAATATCTGTGATAGCTTAAAAATGGACTGCATATTAAGGAACAAGCCAAACAAGGCCTTATGATGACATCACCCAAGCTTAGAATTATGACATCATTTATGAATTAAAGAAAAATTTTGTGGGAAAAAAATCCAATTCTTGCCACCTAGCACCATGATGGCCGGCCACTTGGAGGGTCCTTTAGCAAAATTTTGTGCAATTATTTTTGCTCCAAGGATTTATGAGCAAAAGTTGAACCAAAAATAATAGCAAAGAGACCCAAATCCTCACCGATAAATACCTCAAGAGGGGGGGGGGGGGGGGCGGATTTTTGGACAAAAAATTTGGGAAAATCTAGCCAAACTCTTGCAAAAGTTTCTCTCATACTCTCCCTCTCCAAAACCGAACCCAAGCCAAGAAAGAAAAAAAAAATAGAAACCTAGAGGAACCAATTTAGGGTGTTCGGATTTGTGGAGAACACCAAGCCAAGGTTGATTTTTCTTTTAGTACTCCATTAGGGCTAGAGGCCGAGTGTGGGGGGAGGAGAAAAAGGAAAAGAAGAAGTGAGGAATTGTTGGGTAAAGAGCAAGCAAGGTCTCGGATTTTGGGTAAGCCAAACCCTAGCCAATTTTGAGATAAATCAAGGTATCCATCTCTAAACCTCTAACCCCTAAACCTTAAGTTTTTATTTAGCTTGGAACATCAATCTTATGTAAATTGTTCTTGTTTTTGGCCGAAAATTTTGGAACCCCACTAGGAGGGGAGGCCGGTTGTAGTGGCAGCCAAGGATAAGGGAAAAAGTTTGGAATCCAAGCTAGGAAAATCACTTCCAAACCCTAGAGGTAATCCTTCAAACCCTAAGTTTTAAATTGAGCTTCAATTTGGGAAATTTAAGTGTATTTCAAGCCATGGGATGTAAGAGCATAAGCTCACCTTAATTTTATGCCCTAGTTAGAATTTTTGGTTGGTGCTTGATTCAATTTAGGGTTTAGATGGTTTTATTTACCAAGTATGCATGATTTTATGCTTTGGTTGCATGCTAAGGTTATATGTCCCCAAGTGTGTTTAAGTTGTGCTTGATTATGCATGCCAAGTGTTTGATGTAATGAATTTTTATGTAATGATGGTACGGAACGTTAGAAACCGTTGTATGATTGATATTAGGCTCCTGCTGTGGGCGGTTGAGGTAGTGTGCGCGTATTAGGACGTAAAACCGAGTTAAGAGCAAAACTGCCAGTTTTCGGGTAAAACTGGCCAGTTTTCTGGAAAGATGATTTTGAGGCCCTTAGAGGCGGAATCAGGCAAAACGTAAAACATGAAAGTTGTAGAGAAGGGATTTTCCTAGGAGGAAACGTGAACAGTTTTCAAAAATAAGGCTCCAAAGGCCTTCGTTATTATAAAAACCTGAACCTGACCGTGCCCAGGATTTATGCAAGGCCAGGTGAGTTCAAACGGCAATATGAACATGTTAGAGTCCGAATTAAATTTTTCGTAAAACACAAAAGTTTTAGGATTTTTTGAGAGCTAAAACTTTCGTGAAGACAACTTTTTCAAATTAAAATTGGATCTTTAAAATGACACGGATTTCTAAAGACTATGCAGGGAATAGGAAATTCCTGCACAGGATTTTCTAAAAACAATGCAGACATGTATTTTTGCACCAACACCAATGTTTTGACTATGAAAACTGTTCTAAAGGTAGTTTTCAGCCTTTAATGATTTTTATAAAGTCACACTTTGAAAATTACGAATTTTTAAGTTAAACAAAAGATTTTTGACAAATTTTCCAAATTGGATTTTAAAAGCCAAAGTTAAGTAACAAGACAATGACGGATAGTAACCGGGAAGGATACCCGAGTTACTAAGCTTGGCTCAAAAGCCCAAGTTTGACCCATAGAATATTGACTTTGGTTGACTAAGTTTGACCACCTCAAGGGTTACCCTATGTAACCCAATAAGATATCATGTGTATAATTGGGGGACATATAACTAAGATTGTGCATGAATGTTGGAAAGGTCGCCAACATTTTATAGGATCCTTATCCTATGTTCTTTTTAATAGCAGGAAGTAACCTGCAGTTGCGATCTGAGTTGAAGCAACAAAACCCGGAACATAGCATATCAGGCAAGTATCAAACCTCACCTACTGTAACGACCCCTCACGGACCGTTACAGTTGACTTCGTTTAATCATTTATTTCTTATAAATTGCGGAAAATATTAAGCTTGAAATAAAAATATTTACATAATGGAAAACTTTACTTAGATAATTTTAGAAAACTCTAGAATTTTTTTTTTTTTTTTCTTTCAACTTCATAATTAATATATATAAATATATATAATTTTTTCTAAATCCCAATTATTGAAATAATGTTTAAGTCCATATGAAACATCCAATTAAATAATAATAAACTATAGTCTTAAAACTTTATTGAATTTAAAAATGTCCATCTCATGATCGTTCCTCCCGTTTTCCTATCATATATCGTCCCGCCATCCGCTCCAAGCTCCTCCAGCACTACATCTTACCCTTTCCTTTATCTGCAACATGAATTAACTTATATAAGCAAGAGCTTAGTAAGACACTTAAATCTCACAAAAATAACATTTTTCTTTTATCATCATAAATATAAACATCGTTTAAAAACTTTTTACTTTTAAAACCGTCATATATTGGGCCCGGCGTTGTACCATCATAGCGCGCTAGTCACGGAAGGGTTGGGGTAGCAAATCCCAAACCAACGGTGACAAAAGTCCGCTCACCGGACAACATCATCATCAAGGGTGTACAACGCCATTTTAAAACATAAAAATACATATACATACCATATATATACTTTTCATCAAAATGTTTCATCAAAACGTCATCATAGGAGAAGTATTATTTAAGAACATCATAACATCATCATCAACATCAAAATATATACTTCTCAAATCTTTAATTCATGTTGCAGGTGAGAGTGTACTTACTTAAACGCCTTACTCAACCTTTTTGAATTTTCCGATGGTGACGCGCGATTGAGGTCTCGGGTGCTCGTCTTTAGAACCGTTCATACCATGAATAATAAATATAATAAAATCAACAAAAGCTCATAATAATTCATCAAACACATCCATCATATCATAGCAGCACCTACAAGGCCTATTTCATCATTTAATTACATCAAAACATAAAAATTGAACAATTTCATGAAATTTCAAATTTTGATAGAATCTGCCAATCAGACCTATGTCCCTTAAAAAATTCATAAAAATTCATACAAAACTCCAAATGATCTGAAACTAATTTTAAATGAAAGTAGACATCCAGATCTTTCTAATGGTATCCAATTCATAAAAAATGAAGACCGTTTGGACCCTCAAAAATAGTTTTGAAATTGATTTCTAAACTTTTTCTGAAACTGGCAGCCGGACCTTTACCGGTTTGAAAAATCACAAAAATTTACAGATATTTCCAAATGATATAAAACTGATTCCAAATGAAAATAGACATCTATAGCTTTCTAAAAATATCAAATTTGTTAAAAACGGAGACCGTTTGCATTCTCATAAACAGTTTTTAAATCTGATCATTAAAATTTTACCGAACTTGGCAGTCCGATCTCTGCCTATTTGAAAAATCATAAAAATTCACAAATAATTCCAAAAGATATGAAACTGATTTCAAACGAAAATAAACATCTAGAGATTTCCAACAATATCAAATTTGTTAAAAACGGAGACCGTTTAGATTCCCAAAATCAGTTTTGAAATCTGATCATTAAAATTTTACCGAACTTGGAAGTCCGACCTCTGCCTATTTGAAAAATCATAAAATTTCACAAATAACTCCAAAAGATATGAAACTGATTTCAAATGAAAATAGACATCTAGGGATTTCCAACAATATCAAATTTGTTAAAAACGGAGACCGTTTAGATTCCCAAAATCAGTTTTGAAATCTGATCATTAAAATTTCACCGAACTTGGCAGTCCGACCTCTGCCTATTTGAAAAATCATAAAATTTCACAAATAACTCCAAAAGATATGAAACTGATTTCAAATGAAAATAGACATCTAGGGCTTTCCAACAATATCAAATTTGTTAAAAACGGAGACCGTTTGGATTCCCAAAAACAGTTTCAAAACTTATCAAACATACCTTGAAATTCTTTGATTTTCGGTCTTGGAAGAATTTGGAGGTTTGGCGGATTCTTTTTTTTTTTTTTTTTTTTTTTTTTTTTTTCTGTGTTTGTGCGTGGGAGAGGGCTGAGAGAGCAGACAAAGAGAATGGGAAAGAAGCAAAATGGAGGCAAGGGAAATGAGAGAGAGAGAGAGAGCATGTAAAAAGAGAAATTTTGAAAATTATAAAAGCAATTTATGAGTAATTTAATCCCAAATAAATTTTGAAATTAATTGAGGTTGAATTCTTTGGTTTAAGTGTCTCTTAATTGCTGTGGAATGGCTGTCATTAGGGTGTGAAAACGTGTGGGAGGAAAAAGGAAACAACTAGGTTCACCTCTAGAATTTTCGTACCTAAAATTGCATATGGTAAACTGGTTGGTTACTAGTACATATCCGGATAGTATACTAGTCATAACTTCTTCCTCTGATATCGGATTTGCACAAATGAGTAGGCGTTGGAAAGTTTATGAAAAGCTCTATAAGTTTATTTAAATTACAATATAATTTTCGACATTCAAAGATTCATAATTGAGTTGGAAATTAACATCATATAAAATATGCCTCTTTTTTTTTAAACATTAACATCATCACAAATACTACATACCATATATATATATATATATATATATATATATAAACCATCACACAAAATTATCAAGTCATCATAAAAAAATTCATCAATTTGGCATGAACTTGTTCTAGCACATCGAGTCCTCGTCGCGTCACCTGTGAAAAATAACTCAACATAACATTAGAATTAAGAAATTGCTATCTTATCACATTATCTATATTAATTCTAATGTTAATTTTCTAACGTTAAAGTTAGATAGCATTTGTGGCGTTACAATCCCTCTTACCTTATAAAAGTTTCGTACTCGAAACTTAGAATAATTCCGGATAATTCGTTCTCATAACGTCTTCTCGCTCCCATGTAGCTTCCTTCATCTTGTGATTACGCCAAAGAACTTTTACTAAGGGAATCTCTTTGTTTCTCAAGGTCTTCGTCTTTCGATCAAGAATCTCAACCGGTTTCTCTTCGTAACTCATATCCTCTTGAATCTGAATCGATTGCGGTTGGATGACGTGAGATGGATCCGGTACATACTTCTTCAACATCGAGACATGAAATACATTGTGGATGGATGTCACCTCCTGCGGTAAATCTAACTTGTAAGCCACATTGCCGATACGCTCAATCACCATATATGGTCCCACATACCTGGGACTAAGCTTGCCTTTCTTCCCAAATCGCATCACACCCTTCATCGGGGCGACCTTGATAAACACCAAGTCTCCAACCTCAAACTCTAAAGGCCTTCGACGCTTTTCTGCCTACTTTGAGCTGTGGCAATCCGCTGCTGAATCACCTTCAATGCTTCGGTCGTCTTATTGAAGAAGTCAGTTTTCTCCTTAAGTTTCGATTCCGCTAGCTTCTTCTCCCCAGCCTCATGCCAATAAATTGGGGACCTACAACGTCTTCCGTAAAGTGCCTCATAGGGAGCCATCCCAATCGTCGCTTGATAACTATTGTTATAAGCGAACTCAGCCAACGGTAAAAACTTACACCAACTCCCTTTGAAGTCCAAGACACAAGCTCGAAGCATATCCTCAAGTGTTTGATTAGTCCTCTCCGTTTGACCGTCTGTTTGCGGATGAAAAGCTGTGCTAAATTTCAACTTCGTACCCATAGCCGCTTGAACGCTCTTCCAGAAATGAGAGGTGAACCTACTATCTCGATCCGAAATAATAGATCTGGGAACACCATGAAGCCTCACGACCTCCTTCACATATAATTCTGCCAACTGTTCCATCGAGAACGTCAATCGTATAGGAAGAAAATGTGCTGACTTGGTCAATCTGTCAATGACCACCCATATAGCATCATATCCATTCGTAGTCCTTGGCAATCCAGTAATAAAGTCCATCGCAATGTCTTCCCATTTCCATTCCGGTATCTGAATTGACTGGAGTACCCCTCCTGGCCTTTGGTGCTCAGCCTTAACTTGTTGGCACGTCAAACAATGCTTCACATAGTGTGCTACATCCTTCTTCATTCCGAACCACCAGAAACTATTCTTAAGATCCATGTACATTTTGGTTGCACCAGGATGAAGCGTATACGGGGTATTGTGCGCCTCTTCAAGAATCTTTTTCCTTAGCTCCTCGTCTTTAGGAACACATAACCGTTCCTTAAGCTTTAGCACTCCATCATCAGACACACTAAATCCTTCACACTTCCCTTCGAGCATTTCCTTTTTAATTCTCACAAGCCTTGGATCAAGGTCTTGTTTGCTCCGAATGTCATCTAAAATAGTTGGAGACAAGGTCATTGCAGAAAGTTGTCCAACTATTAATTCCAACCCAAAATCAAAAATCTCCTTTTGAAGGGGCTTGGACATCGCATTCAAGGACATTAACGTGGCTGGGGTCTTCCGACTCAATGCATCAGCTACCCTATTTGCCTTCCCCGGGTGGTATAGGATTTTACAGTCGTAATCCTTTACTAGCTCAAGCCACCTCCTTTGCCTCATATTCAAATCTTTCTGCGTGAAGAAGTACTTCAAACTTTGGTGGTCGGTGAATATTTGGCATCGGACTCCATACAAATAATGCCTCCATATTTTCAATGCAAAAACAACGACAGCCAACTCTAGGTCATGGGTGGGATAGTTCTTCTCATAGTCCTTCAATTGCCTTGAAGCATAGGCAATTACCTTCCCATTCTGCATCAAGATTGCACCAAGTCCCATTTTAGAAGCATCACTGTAAATTACGAACCCTTCATCCCCATCCGGAATCGTCAAGATTGGAGCACTTGTGAGTCGTCTCTTCAGGTCTTGAAAGCTCTTTTCGCAGTCCTCTGTCCATTCGAACTTCTTTCCCTTTCGAGTAAGTGTCGTAAGCGGCATAGCAAGTTTTGAGAAATTAGCTACAAATTTCCTGTAATATCCCGCTAAACCAAGGAAACTTCTGATCTCACTTGCGTTGGTTGGTCTCTTCCAATTACTAACGGCCTCAACCTTCGCGGGATCCACCATTACGCCATCTTTAGAAATCACATGACCAAGGAATGCCACACGATCCAACCAAAACTCGCACTTAGAGAATTTGGCATACAACTGGTGCTGTTTCAATGTCTGCAAAACTATCCTTATATGCTTCTCATGTTGGTCTCGAGTCTTTGAATAAATGAGAATATCATCGATAAAGACTATTACAAACTTATCCAGAAACTCCTTAAACACTCTATTCATTAGATCCATGAAAGCAGCAGGGGCATTGGTCAACCCAAATGGCATGACCACAAACTCATAATGGCCGTATCGAGTTCTGAAGGCTGACTTGGGGACATCTCCTTCCTTGATCTTCAGTTGGTGGTATCCGGATCGTAGATCAATCTTCGAAAACACAGTCGTACCTTGTAGTTGGTCGAACAAATCATCAATTCTTGGCAGTGGGTACTTGTTCCTTATGGTCACCTTGTTTAGCTCTCTATAGTCGATGCAGAGTCTCATTGTCCCATCCTTCTTCTTCACAAATAAAACTGGAGCTCCCCACGGTGAATGACTAGGGCGAATAAAACCCTTGTTCAACAGCTCTTGAAGTTGCTCATGCAATTCCTTCAATTCAGCAGGTGCCATACGATAAGGTGCCTTGGAGATTGGCCCAGTGCCCGGTGCTAACTCAATCTCGAACTCGATTTCTCTATCTGGCGGCAAACCTGGCAAGTCCTCTGGAAACACATCACAAAAATCTCGTACAACAGGTACATCTTCAAGCTTCAATTTATCTTCTTTCTTCTTATCTACGATACTGGCTAAGAAACCGTTACAGCCATTGGCTAGCATTTTTCGAGCCTTCATTGCTGATAGGAACAACTTCGCCTTCTTCTTCGCATCACCAATGAATTCAAACCGATCATCTCCTTCGGGATCAAACACGACCTTACGTCTTCGGCATTCAATAGACGCGTTATACTTTCCCAAGAAATCCATACCTAAAATTAGGTCATAGTCAAACATCTCGAGCACTATCAGATTACTATAGAGCTCTCTATCAACAATTCTCATCGGCACTGCTCGTAGCCAATGAGTAGACATCATCACTTCCCCAGAGGGTAGTGTCGTAGTGAATCCCTGACTCAAGATATCCTTATCTATTCCTAGTCTCTTAGCAAAAGTAGAAGACACAAAGGAATGTGAGGCTCCTGTGTCGAAAAGAACATTAGCATACTGATTATAGACAAGTATCTGACCTGTGACAACAGTAGAAGTCTCAGCAGCTGCTTCTTCTTTGGTCATGGTGAAAATTCTGGCATTGGTGGTAAGTGGAGGAGCCTCAAGTCGTCCTTGGGAAATATGAGGTCCATCAAGAGCGGCATGCATACTGTGGAGCTGAGCTGGTGGGTTTCTCTGTTGTCTTTGCTGGAAGGGCTGGTAAGTCTTGTTCGGACAATCCTTGGACAAGTGACCCTCGCGTCCGCAACCATAACATAGATTTGTGCCCATACGGCACTCCCCCAAATGTAGCTTTCCACACTTAGAACAAGGTGGAATGTTCCTAGCTTGCTTAGCTGGTTGGCCCCCTCCTTGACGGTTGTTGTGGTTCCTCTGATTGGAAAAGTTCCCCTTCCTCTTGTTATTGTTCCACTGACCTCCTTGAGACCTGCCTTGATTTCCGAAGTTTCCACGGTTCTGGTTGTTGTTGTTGTTCTTAGGGACTTCGTTCTGACAAGACTGGCTTTCCTTTTGCTTATTCAGATGATATTCCGCACGAAGGGCACACTTGACACATTCAGCTGTGGTGGTTGGTGGAGCAGTCCCGCTATCAACAATCACTGCAATCTCGGGTTTCAGCATCCCGATCATTCTCCTCAACCGTTCTTGTTCATTTGGCACCATGTGGGGACAAAGGCGTGCTAGTTGGTTGAACCGCTTAACAGCTTCTGTCACCGATAGATTTCCTTGACGAAAGTTATTAAACTCGTCATAGTGTTCCCTGGTCACAGACATGTTGAAATATTGCTCGTTAAATTCTTGGACAAAGTCTTCCCATGTCATCTGACTTATGTCCCTGCTCAGCTCTATTCCTTCCCACCAGATTCTAGCATCATCCATCAAACAATAGGAAGCACACTTCACTTTCTCATTATCGGTTAAATCCATGAAATTAAGCACTAACTCGATCGACTTCAACCATCCTTGAGCTACCAAAGGGTCAGTTGAACCATTGAATTCCTTAGGCTTCATTCTCTTGAATCGCAGATACAGGGGCTCATGATTTGTTGCTGCTTGAACTCCTCTATTTTGCACTGGCTGTGCAGCCGGTGGATCAATGGGGACTTCCACTTTGTTGGCATTAGCTTGCAAGTTGTTAATGAGAGCCTGTTGTTCCTGAACTTGCCTCTGCAGTTGAGCCACAATTTCTACTAAATTAGGCTCTGCCACCGCTTCATTTTCAACTTGTCCACGACCCCTTCGTTGGTCTTGACGCAACTGTGCCATAACTTCTGCCAAGTTAGGTTCCGCAGCAACCTCATCTTCGACATGCCCTCGGCCATTACCACGTCCTCGAACTGCACGTCCTCGAGCTGCACGTCCTCGTCCGCGTACCATCTTATGTTAGTCGCCTGTTAGTAGCAAAATTGTCAATAAGAGACTTTTTTTTTTTTTTTTGAATATTGAGTCAGGATTCAAACTTTCCATAAATAGAACATCACCTCACAACTCTTACATTTCTATTTAAGGAAACTAGTTAATTACTTACTTGAAGAAGTTTGAAGTGGATACGTGGCGATGCATGATAGGAAATAGGAAACCTCTCTGATACCATATCTGTAACGACCCCTCACGGACCGTTACAGTTGACTTCGTTTAATCATTTATTTCTTATAAATTACGGAAAATATTAAGCTTGAAATAAAAATATTTACATAATGGAAAACTTTACTTAGATAATTTTAGAAAACTCTAGAATTTTTTTTTTTTTTTTCTTTCAACTTCATAATTAATATATATAAATATATATAATTTTTTCTAAATCCCAATTATTGAAATAATGTTTAAGTCCATATGAAACATCCAATTAAATAATAATAAACTATAGTTTTAAAACTTTATTGAATTTAAAAATGTCCATCTCATGATCGTTCCTCCCGTTTTCCTATCATATATCGTCCCGCCATCCGCTCCAAGCTCCTCCAGCACTACATCTTACCCTTTCCTTTATCTGCAACATGAATTAACTTATATAAGCAAGAGCTTAGTAAGACACTTAAATCTCACAAAAATAACATTTTTCTTTTATCATCATAAATATAAACATCGTTTAAAAACTTTTTACTTTTAAAACCGTCATATATTGGGCCCGGCGTTGTACCATCATAGCGCGCTAGTCACGGAAGGGTTGGGGTAGCAAATCCCAAACCAACGGTGACAAAAGTCCGCTCACCGGACAACATCATCATCAAGGGTGTACAACGCCATTTTAAAACATAAAAATACATATACATACCATATATATACTTTTCATCAAAATGTTTCATCAAAACGTCATCATAGGAGAAGTATTATTTAAGAACATCATAACATCATCATCAACATCAAAATATATACTTCTCAAATCTTTAATTCATGTTGCAGGTGAGAGTGTACTTACTTAAACGCCTTACTCAACCTTTTTGAATTTTCCGATGGTGACGCGCGATTGAGGTCTCGGGTGCTCGTCTTTAGAACCGTTCATGCCATGAATAATAAATATAATAAAATCAACAAAAGCTCATAATAATTCATCAAACACATCCATCATATCATAGCAGCACCTACAAGGCCTATTTCATCATTTAATTACATCAAAACATAAAAATTGAACAATTTCATGAAATTTCAAATTTTGATAGAATCTGCCAATCAGACCTATGTCCCTTCAAAAATTCATAAAAATTCATACATAGCTCCAAATGATCTGAAACTAATTTTAAATGAAAGTAGACATCCAGATCTTTCTAATGGTATCCAATTCATAAAAAATGAAGACCGTTTGGACCCTCAAAAATAGTTTTGAAATTGATTTCTAAACTTTTTCTGAAACTGGCAGCCGGACCTTTACCGGTTTGAAAAATCACAAAAATTTACAGATATTTCCAAATGATATAAAACTGATTCCAAATGAAAATAGACATCTATAGCTTTCTAAAAATATCAAATTTGTTAAAAACGGAGACCGTTTGCATTCTCATAAACAGTTTTTAAATCTGATCATTAAAATTTTACCGAACTTGGCAGTCCGATCTCTGCCTATTTGAAAAATCATAAAAATTCACAAATAATTCCAAAAGATATGAAACTGATTTCAAACGAAAATAAACATCTAGGGCTTTCCAACAATATCAAATTTGTTAAAAACGGAGACCGTTTAGATTCCCAAAATCAGTTTTGAAATCTGATCATTAAAATTTTACCGAACTTGGAAGTCCGACCTCTGCCTATTTGAAAAATCATAAAATTTCACAAATAACTCCAAAAGATATGAAACTGATTTCAAATGAAAATAGACATCTAGGGATTTCCAACAATATCAAATTTGTTAAAAACGGAGACCGTTTAGATTCCCAAAATCAGTTTTGAAATCTGATCATTAAAATTTCACCGAACTTGGCAGTCCGACCTCTGCCTATTTGAAAAATCATAAAATTTCACAAATAACTCCAAAAGATATGAAACTGATTTCAAATGAAAATAGACATCTAGGGCTTTCCAACAATATCAAATTTGTTAAAAACGGAGACCGTTTGGATTCCCAAAAACAGTTTCAAAACTTATCAAACATACCTTGAAATTCTTTGATTTTCAGTCTTGGAAGAATTTGGAGGTTTGGCGGATTCTCTTCTTGTTCTTTTTTTTTTTTTTTTTTTTTTTTTTTTTCTGTGTTTGTGCGTGGGAGAGGGCTGAGAGAGCAGACAAAGAGAATGGGAAAGAAGGAAAATGGAGGCAAGGGAAATGAGAGAGAGAGAGAGAGCATGTAAAAAGAGAAATTTTGAAAATTATAAAAGCAATTTATGAGTAATTTAATCCCAAATAAATTTTGAAATTAATTGAGGTTGAATTCTTTGGTTTAAGTGTCTCTTAATTGCTGTGGAATGGCTGTCATTAGGGTGTGAAAACGTGTGGGAGGAAAAAGGAAACAACTAGGTTCACCTCTAGAATTTTCGCACCTAAAATTGCACATGGTAAACTGGTTGGTTACTAGTACATATCCGGATAGTATACTAGTCATAACTTCTTCCTCTGATATCGGATTTGCACAAATGAGTAGGCGTTGGAAAGTTTATGAAAAGCTCTATAAGTTTATTTAAATTACAATATAATTTTCGACATTCAAAGATTCATAATTGAGTTGGAAATTAACATCATATAAAATATGCCTCTTTTTTTTAAACATTAACATCATCACAAATACTACATACCATATATATATATATATATATATATATAAACCATCACACAAAATTATCAAGTCATCATAAAAAAATTCATCAATTTGGCATGAACTTGTTCTAGCACATCGAGTCCTCGTCGCGTCACCTGTGAAAAATAACTCAACATAACATTAGAATTAAGAAATTGCTATCTTATCACATTATCTATATTAATTCTAATGTTAATTTTCTAACGTTAAAGTTAGATAGCATTTGTGGCGTTACACCTACAGTATGAAAATAGTAACCACTATTTTCAAATATGCTATGTTAAGCTATGCTATTTACACCATATTTTCAAGTGTGCATGTTATGTTATATTATGATATGTGATGCCATGCGATGATATGCTAAGATATGCTATGACATGTTATGCCATGTTACAAGAATGTCATGTTTTCAAAAATATCATGTTTTCAAGAATGCCATGTTATGGCAAGTGTTAAGTATGATATGACATAGTGACATCATGAGGCATGTTCACTAATGTTGAACCACATGGTAAGATAAATCAAGTAAGGTGTCGTACCAACCTCCCGTGATCGTGGAGGCTACATGTTTCAGTTGTGATAATTACCTTCCGTGATAGTGAATGGTCAAGTTATAATTCCTAGGATTGTTAGGGCCTTACAAACCCTAGCTTTGTCTGGAGGCTGCGCGCTTTTGGTACGTACACTATGGGCCCACATGTTAAGACAAGATAATAAGATCAATATTGAGTCTATAATAAAGCATAAGACATTCAAATCAATCATAAATGGTTCATGCATAAGTTACATGATGATTGGCATGTTTTTAAGATGCTTGAAATGTTTTGTGAGATATATTTGTACTTGCTGGGCGAAAGCTCATTTATATTTCATACTGTAGGTAAGAAGCCTGCAGCTTAAGTAGTGGGCCATGCGGACAATGCGGTGGGTGAAGGACGGTGTGGGATACCACTACGCAAAATTTTCCGCAACCGCTTTTGAGTTAAAACGTATATATATCAAAAGTAAATTATGTTTGATTGTATGTATGGAGTTTGAAGACATGAGAATGTATTTTCAGTTTGGTGTGTATGCATGGCAAGTTTTTCTCTACTAGATAATCTATATATAATTATGTTTAAAAAAAAAATTTAGTCTCAAATTTTCAAGTAAGTTAAGTACAAGTACGTATGGTGTCGACCCGGCTTGGGAAGCCGGGGCGTCACAACATGTTTATCTGAAATTCCGAATTAAGAAAATGTGGACAATAAAAAAAATAAAATGACAAGTAGAAAGTAAAAAAATTGATTCAACGTTCAAATTATAACATCCTTCCTTGATGCATTTCTCATTCTGGGAGCCATTATACACTCCACAAGGAAAAGAGAACGGAATAAATGGGTCTACATTTGTAGTATTGACGGTGTCTGCTTTACAAAATTGCGTTGATGAATCTTCCTAATCGTAATCAGTTGGATAAAGCATTCAAGCTTGAGATGAGATCAACGAAGGCATCTTCTGCACAAGGAATTGTTAGCCCCCCCATTGGATGAACAAATCCATATTCTTCCTCTGTTTGAATTAGCAAGTCTTGGAATGAAGGCTCGTTGAGGTAGGACACAGGAATCACGAACCGCTTTTTCTCACTCTCTCCAACATAAACAGCAAAATGGCCTTTCGGGACATCTACTGTGATCGAAGATGTTTTCTTTGAGTTAGAGAGAGACCGTTGAAGAAGTTTTTTAGCTGGAACTACTCCGGGCAAACGAAAACCCATTTGTGTTTATCTGTAGAGGATAAACAAAGAAATTTTCTAGTGGAAATGGAAGACAAGGAAGTATTTGTTTGTGTTATGAATTGCCTTGTTGATAAACCTCCGACTACATTCTTATTTATACTAAAAAGTTAATTAAGGACTTTTCCTGCTGCTTTGAACGAATCGTAGAGGACTTCTGGTGGGTCGATAGAGCGACAAGGACTCATGAGAGATCACATGGGATTGTCTTGGACTCTTCATTATCACTTAACTTAAAATTAAATTAAAAATAAAAATAAATAAATAAATAAAAAACACCATGTCCCACCCCTATATCTCTAATCTAGGAATCAGAGTTTCTTGGGGCCTATGCAGCATATTTCATATGCCAATTGCGTACTCTGCCGAATTGGGTAACATGAAATGTATGGTGAGATGCAATTAGTTGAGGCCTAGTGATAAATATTAAGCATCACATGTATTCGTCTACCTATGCATGGTCCACTAATGAGACTTAACAAAAGATTTAATATTGAGAACACATATTTGACTAACTCGAAAACTTATAGCGTATATGGACCGGCTTGTCTATTGGTTTTCTCAACAGAAGAGACTTGCATGTCTTATGCACCTCCTCCAGCTAATAGAAGGCTGATCCTTTTACATTCATTATGTCCAATTGGTTTGTTAGATTTTTAAATGCAAAGAGAAGTTCATGTCAGCCATTTAGAATGTCTGGAGAGCAGAACCATGTGATGTTTCAAACTTTCAGGTGCTTATGTCTCTAAATGGACCCCGTATGCCAAATGATGTCCTTCATATTAAACTCGATCATTATATGATAGATTGTCAGACACAATATCAACTTAGATCAACTTCTTTTTATTTCTTTTCTTATTGCAAGTTTGTTAGCATTTTTGGCTAGACATGTAGGGAATTTTGTTTTCACTGCTGAACTTTGAACGAATATGGATGAATAAGAAGATAGTACCATGTGATCGCTTGAAAAACTTTGCCTCGAACCCTAACAATCAAATAAAAAGCTTCTCCATCGTACATTTGGTCATGTCTGTCATGCATGTATAGCCAATCAAAGACATAGAAGTCTGTGATGTCTTAAACCAGCATGTCCGTCAAAATTCGATATGATCAGCTGTACAGATCCGTTAAAACTCTTGCATTCTCTTTCATGGTTTAGTTGGAAGACAGTACCATGTGATCTTCAATGAGCTCATACTCGCAGTAGAGCCCATCCAAATTGCCTCTCGCCATTCATTCCACAGACAAGAGTTTTACATAATGTAGGGTTGGTTGTTAGCATATAAACGTGATTGGGTCCAAACCAACAGAAAATCCTTGGGATTTTTTAGTAACTAAATTTTTTATGTGCAAAAAGTGGGTCATGTGTAAATACTATATTGATATGTATGAATGGTAATGAAATGAGGTTTTGAAGACAAGCCCATGCGATCTCTACCAGTCATTCAAATCAACGAGAGATATTCTACACAACCTTCCGACTATAAAAAAGCATTCAGTTGGGTTTACTAAGCAGTCCAGTCGTCACATTTCCTAAATTTCATTGTCTTCCAAGTCCTTGGGGATCTTCTCCTAGCTCTTACCTTTCTCGTTCTTCCTCTAAAGACATATAACGTGTAAGAACCCGAAATTTTGATCAACTTGCAATTTCCTTAGATAAAAGGAAAAATCCAAGTCTGAATCTTGTATGTCAATATGAAACTCATGATTTGAGTTGAATATCAGTATATGTTTGAATTCTCGGTAGATTAGCTGCGAGATTCTATAATGATATGTTTAGTCAAGTCCGATGCCTCGAGGACGAAGGCAGGACGAAAGTCTACGATTTTTATCTCGGTCAAAGTTTGACCAAAAAAGTCAAAGTTTGACTAGAAAAGTCAAACATATGAGAATTTGCAGTATGGAAACGCAGTATGGAATTATACTGCGAAAAACCGTAACTGCAGATAAAATAGCTAGAATAAGGTTCAAGACCACCCTAGAAAAATCAAGCATATTATTTAGGACAATAAGGGCTAGGTAGCTCTAAGTCAACAGAAAAGTTTATACGCAGCCCAAATTGTATGCAGTTGAATTCTGGACAATAGTCCAATACGACAGTACTGTTTTTAGTGAAAAACAGTATTGATATAATCAAAGTTAGTAAGGAAATGGATTGCATAATTATATTAAGGGATTCTTGGAATCAAGAGGATAATTATGCATGAATTAGAAGTCAAGTGGCTCTATCTTAACCGATCACCCGCAGGGACTAAATTGTAAATATTTTATCTTTAGGGGTAAAAGTGCAATTTTTGGAAAAGTTAACAATGATGATGTAAGCATGATGTCATCAAGATGATGTCATCAAGGTGATGTAAGCATGATGTCATCAAGATGAGGTAAGCAAAACTTGGGCTCCAAGACAAGCAATGGCCAGCCACCACATGTAGGGGTTCTTTAGCAAATATTTTTGCTTCAAGGACCAATTAGCAATTTTAGAAAAATAAATAAATCCTAGTTCAAGGACTTTTTAGCAATTTTAAAAAGTTTAAAAAGCCTATAAATAGAGGTGAGGGGGGGCGGATTTTGGACCCAAAAATTGGGAAAAACAAGCCAAACTCTTGCCAATTTTCTTCTCACCCATTTCCCCACAAAAACCGAACCCTACGGAGTGAAAAAAAAATGGTTGGCCGGATTTGGTGGTGATGGCCGAACCTTGTGTGAGGCTTAAGCTTGAGTGGCCAAATTTTGGAAACCCAAATGGAGAGGGAGGCCGGCTGTGATGGCAGCCAAGGGGAGTAAGGAAAAGTTTGGGATCCAAGCTTGAGAACCAATTTCCAAACCCTAGAGGTAAACCCTATGACCCTAAGCTTTTTAAGTGAGCTTTAATTTGGAAATTTAAGTGTATTTCCAAGCAATGGTTTGTAAGAGCATAAGCTCACTTTCTTATTTCATGCGATAAGTTTAGTGCTTGGTTATGTGCTTGATTAGGGTGTCAAGGTCTCAATTTATGATTTTGGTGCATGCTTTAATAAAATGCTTGCATGATTATTAGGGTTGCATGCATGCATTTAAGGTGTTTGTTATATGTCCCCAATATACCTAAGAAGTTATAGGTTATGCATGTTTATGTTTAAGATAGATTAGAAGCTTGAATGATGCATGGATGTATGTTTTACGTTAGAAAGCGCTGCATGACTGATATTAGGCTCCCGCTGTGGGCGGTTGAGGTAGTGTGCGCGTAATAGGACGTAAAACGAACTTAAACCCGAAAACTGCCAGTTCGGGTAAAACTGGCCAGTTTTCTAAAAAGCTGGTTTTGAGGCCCTTAGAGGCCGAATTTGATAAAAGTTAAAACTACAAAGTTGTAGATAAGGATTTTTCCTAAGGGGAGGCATGGACATTTTTCAAAAATAAGGCTCCAAAGGCCTCCGTTTTTACAAAAACCCGAGCCTGGTTGGTCAGCCCCAGTATGCACGGCCAGGCAGTTTTAACAAGGAATAAGGACAGGTTAAAGGTAGAACTAGATTTTGAGTAAAACATGAAAGTTGCAGGAATTTTTGAGGTCTCTAACTTTCATGAAGAAAGGTTTTTCAAATTCTAAACAGATTTTAAAGTTAAAATCAGATTTCTAAAACTGTGCAGGAAACAGGAAATTCCTGCACAGGATTTTCTAAAACAGTGCAGGGAAAGGGCATTCCTGCACATAAACTGTTTAGTTGGATGTGGGAAACTGTTCCAAAGGCAGTTTTCAACACTTAGTAATCCTTTTCAAATCCTACTCAAAAGTTACGATTTTTCTTATGTTGAATAAAGGATTTTAAAACCTAAAAGGTTGAATTTTCTAAAGAAAAGTAAGAATGGATTTTTAAACCCAAAAGTTATCGTACTTTTGGTAACAAGACAATGATGGACGGTAACCGGGAAGGATACCCGAGTTACTGGACGGGGTCCAAAGCCCAAGGTTGACTTAGGATAATTGGACTAAGTTTGACTACCTCAAGGGTTACTCAAGGCAACCCAACAAGGTATTAAGATTGGGTTTGAACCTAAAACCCAAAAGATTATGGATAAAAATGACAAGGCATAGGCCAAGGTAAGGATGATAACCTAACCCTATTCATGTATGATTGGGATTAATACCCAAGGTTACCTTATGTAACCAAGTAAGTCATCATGAGTTATAGGGGGGACATATATTATGAATGGGTGTTGGTTAGGTCACCAACATCTTAAGGTTATAATTATGAAGCCTTATACTATGTCCTTTGAAATAACAGGAGATAGCCTGTTGTTGTGCTTCAGCTTGGAGCTGCACGAAATAGGACATAGCTAACCAGGTAAATACAACTCCGCCTACAGCATAGGCCCTTTGTTGTGTTACTTGCTTGATATGTTATATGTTAGGGTATGTCATGGTATGTCATGGTATGTTATGGTATGGTATGTTATGGTATGATGTAGTATGTTATGTTACGAGGTATTATGTTATGATGCTATGTTATGAATAAGGTTATTTTATGATATATGTTTTGAAATTGTGACATCATGAAGCATGTTCACTAATATTAAATCACATGGTAAGAGCAAGATAAAGATATGGAATAAGACAAGTTAAAATGATGTGTCGTACCGACTTGCCACGAGGGCGGGTTTAAATAGTATGATTCATGGTTTGAGTTGGATTGGATCGGCTGCCTCGACTACTCCATGTTAAACAGTTTGTTTCATGGTTTGAGTTAGAACGGACTGGCCGCCTTCAACCATTCCATGGCTATGTACCACGGTACGTGCACGCATGATAAGTAAAAGAATAGAACTAAGTTAAGTTATGAAACCATAATTGATTCATAAGAGATCATAATTGGTTCATGCATGATGATATGTTCTGTGTCGCGGATGTAACAGTTGTACTTGCTGAGCGAAAGCTCACGTCTTACGTCTATGCTGTAGGTAAGCAACCTGCCAGCAATCTCTGATGCAATACTGTGGAAGGTTGGTGCTGCGGACCGTGAAATGTGAGATGGATACCGCCATGAGTTTTGGAAAAATATGTTTTATAAAATATGTTGTAATGAAAACGGGGTTTTCATTATGTTTCATGTATGTATGATAAAGTTTATGTATGTATGGCAAGCAAGTTGCTTTGTGTGGTACCGATCCGCATTACGTCAGGTTTGGTCCACGGCTTGATTATGATGGCTTTCAAATAAGGTTTGAAAGCTCGGTACTCGAGTAAGTACCCATAAGTAAGTATGAGGTTAAGACAAGTTCAAGATGGGAGTTAAAAACAAAAAAAAAAAAATTTACTCCAGAATTTTTAACAAACTTAAGTATTTAAGACCGAGTTTTAAGTTAAGTATGTACGGTGACGACCCGGCATGGGAAGTCGGGGCGTTACATAACGATAGCCAAGGGTTTCCGTTTGCCCGGAGTAGTTCCAGCTAAGAAATTGCTTCAAAGGTCTTTCTCCAACACAAACAAAGCAGCTTCAACGACATTAGATGCTCTGAAAGGCCATTTTGCAGTTTATGTCGGCGAGAATATTGAGAAGAAGCGGTTTGTGATTCCTGTGTCATTGCTAAATCATCATACGTTCCAAGAGTTGCCAAGTCAAGTCGAAGAAGAATTCGGATATGATCATCCAATGGGCGGTCTGACGATTCCCTGCACAGAAGATGCCTTCCTTGATCTTATCTCTAATCTTAGTGTTTCATGAAGAATGAGCAACATTATGCAGTTACGAACTCACATATATGTAAAGTAGAGACTAAGTATACAACAGAGATTTTTTTTGTATTTTTTCCCTTGTCATTCTCTTTACTTGCGGAGTGAAAATATTGGCTTCCAGAATGAGAAATGTATAAGGATGCGATTGAAATTAATTTGTCAAATTTATTTGTTTAAAACGCATACCCTTTTTGTTTTGTTTTGTTTTTTTTTTTTTTTTCCCCTGTATACCCATTTTAGGTTTATAGTAATTTGATCTTTTTGAGTCATTTCTTAATAAATGTCCTGAGTTTTCTAATTAACTGAAAATGACGATTTTTCTCAAAATGGTTCATCCATGATAGACTATTTGATAGTCAATCACCGATAGACTTAACAGTCAATTATTGATTGACTGATAATAATCAGTGATTAATCAATTTTAATCAACACTTTACTTTGGCTTCCGTTACCTCCAAATAACTAAAAGATTTTACACTACACCCGAATCATCTATAATCCACATGGATTGAAGGAATCTACTGGTTTCCACCTACTTATATTATTTTCTTTTCCTTTTTTTTTTTTTTTTTTTTTTTTTTTTGCTTCAATCTTTCGCATACCATTTCTTTCTAGGCAGGGACGGAGCTAAAGAGACCGAAGGGGGGATCAAACCCCCCCTAAACTTTTTCTTTTTTTCATTTCTAGCCCACATATTTATGCATATAAATCCACATATAGTCCCTTTTAAATCCCCTCTCAACTTTTTCTTTTGTCTTTTTGCCCCTACCTTGAACACTTAGAGCATCATACACTATTTTTAAACTTTTGTACTATATATAAAAAATATAGCTTACCACAAAAATAGTTTTATATCAAAAATAATTTTATTGAGATATTTTTTTATCACGAAATTAATAGCTTAGGTTGTATTTAAATCTTCGTTACCATTAGCCTTCCCCAAAAAAAAAAATTTGGCTTCGTCACTATTTCTGGGTGTAAATTCATGAATACTCTCTTTTTGATATAAATCCGTACTTTTTGTCATGTTCTTCATTCTTTCTTTCATTTCTCTTGCAACCATATGAAATTAAACAAAACGTCAAAGAGACACAAAAGAATACCAAATAAAAAAAGCTTCAAGGAGTTTTATTGAAGACCTGCTGATTATTACATTACAGTGGATGTGGGTTTTGAATTGTTGTACCACAGATAAAAGATAAAAACAATTAAATAAGTCATATGAGAAAAATTGCATTAGTCTTCATTTGTATCTTTCTTAAGGACAGTTTTTCTGTTGGTCCCCAAGGAAAAATATCTACAAAGAATTGGAAACGTTTTCCTTACAAAAATTGTAACAAAGATTTTTGTTAGCAATTATTTTCTAATGGCTAATCTACCCCTATTACAAGGCATTCAAGCGAGCAATGAGATCGATGAAGTAATATTCGCTGCAGGGAATGGTAAGGCCTCCCATTGGATGATCAAATCCGTATTCTTCTTCGGCTTGACTTAGCAACTCATGAAATATAGGCTGGTTGAGATACGACACAGGGATCACAAACCTCTTCATGTTGTTCTCGTCCCCAACATAGACCGCTAAATAGCCTTTCGGAACACCCGGTACCGGTGAAGCTGTTTGGCTTGAATTTGAAAATGACCTCTGAAGAAGTTTCTTAGCTTTAGCTGCTCGGGGAATACGGAAACCCATCACTTTAAATGTGAGTAATCTCTATAGGAAGTGAAGAAGATGGTGAAGAAGAAAAAGTGTGCAAAAGTAATCGAGACTTGTGGAAGCTGCTGAACTCAACCTTGTGAAGATATATATATATATATATATATAGAGAGAGAGAGAGAGAGAGAGAGACAAAAGTTGATAGATGAGTATATTTGTAGGCCAAGTATATCTATTTGCATAAATGAATGGTGAGGACTGAAAAGGCATTTGAATATGGAACAGAGAAACATAGGTAGTTGGGCAATCACATGGAGTTGTCTTCCTACTTGTCTCATCAGAAAGCGTAGACATATCTACTTTGCAATAGAAAAAAATAAAATATAAAATGTATAGGTCTACTTTGCAAAATTTTTTTTTTTTTTTTTTTTTTAAGAAGAAGGCAAACTTTCAGCTGAAGCAGAGTACATTAATAAAATTAAATAAAATTAAAAAATTGGATAACAAGGGATGAGTGGGACATATTGTAATGATAACTTATAACATGTAACATGAAAAATGGATAGTGGGAATTACTAGTATAATCACAGAACATTTTGAAGATGTTGAATTGCTAGTCCCTAATTGTGATGCCCTAAAAATTCATAAACTTGATTCACAAACTATTATTATGGATTTCATTCATCAATACACTTTTAATGAATTATTTTGATGAATACCAAATTTCAAGATCATGAATGATTGTATATGTGTCATCAATGTGATAATGTCGATGATTTAACAATGTTGAGTTTCTCTATTTAAATGAGAATATATATATATATATATAATGTTACTCCCATTTGCTTTTTCAATTGAGATTTTGTGAAAATATTGTGTGTGAAAATTCATTATATATATAATGAATGAATAATCATAATTTTTTAAATTAAAAAAGTGAATTTTATGTCATGTCAAGATTTATATATTAAATTAAATTTAATAATCCTACTAACATCTCAAAAAAAAAAAAAATAATAACTTAGGGGGAGTGCTCGTGCACCCCCCCACCCAAAAAAAAATGTTAAAGTTAAGGGGTGTCGTGCACCCCTCCCTTTGCTCAGTGGGCAGCGGCCCACTAAGCAATGCAGGCAGGCAATGCTTGCCCGCTGCCAGTAAACTGACATAGATTAAAAAAAAATTCTCACAAAATAGGCTGTGCAAGAAGGGGTTTTTGAAAATCCAAAATCCAATCCCCAAACAAGCAAAACAAAAATGAAAAGACAAGAAAGAATGAATGATTACAAGGTAAGATGATGGACTACTTGAATGGCTACTCACTAAAACCACTTAGAAATACATGAAAACCCACCAAAACGACCCCCAACCTATCCTTTTCAGCTGAGCACGTTTTTGGAGAGTCTAAAATCCAAAAAATTTCAATTTTGCTAACCCACAATAAGGCTTGGTTATAAAATGGTTTTAGGTAAACCAAAAACCACTTTTTTCTCTTTCATAAAAACCATACAAGCAAAGAAAAGTTTCCTCACTTCCTCCCTTCATTGTGGACGAAATTTGTAGCTAAGGGAAGCCAAAAATATACTTCATCTCCTTCCACCCACTCACAATATCATTTTTTTTTTTACAAGGAGGAAGAGCCATTCCAAGTGCTTTCCAAGGTAAAACCTATATTTTTGCACTTGTTTCCTAGAAGGAAAAATGATGTTTTAAAAATGTTTTTAAAGTGATATTTAATTTTCATTCTAGCCCCCTACCTCAAGGATCCAAGAGTGGTTCAAAGCCTTCAAGAGGAGCTAAGAACCCACTACTTTTCTAAGAGGTGTATGATTTGTAAACCAGTGGTTTACCAAGTTCTTAATAACTTTCCTTATAAAATGTGTTCATACAAATAGGAAAAATCTTGGCATGGTAAATTGTTAAAATGTGGTTTTGCTACCTAGTGAGATAATATATGTGCTGGCCATGAATTAAGGTGGCTAAAAAAACGTGAACCAAAAGGTATTGGGAACTAATTGGGACTAAATAAGGACTAAAATGCAAAAATGAAAAAATAACGTGTCAAATTATAAAATCTGCTTAGGCTATCATTATACAACATCTTTGTCACCCTTAAAACATTATATTAAGATAAATAAATATAAGAAATAATATGGTTTATGTTATAATCAAATGTATGACCTTAAATGACATATAGGGGCTTGAATGTAATACTTTTATTTGATTATATTTAGAAATGTAATAAGTTATGAAAGCCATTATGAGAGCTTATGGGCACTGTAAACATTATTCTAAGGCCGGGACAAACTTTTAAAAGCCATTCAATAAGTCCAGACTAAAAAAGGTATGTCTAATGACAAAATTGTAATTTTGTCAAACTAAGGGGCAAAATGGTAATTTGATAGGGAAAACGTTTTGGACCGTAGGTAGAGTTTTTTTGCACCTATAAAACTGCAAGAAAGATCACTAAAAACTAAGGTCAAAAGATTTAACAAGTTTAAGCTTAAAAGTGCTTGAATCACCGAATAGGAGCAAATTGGTAAATTAGTACCCGATGACTCAGTGACGAGAAATGAACCTGCCACTAGACTTGTTAAGATGTCATGCAATTGTTGACTAAAACTTGATAAAGACAATAAAATGTATGGTCCTTAACAGGTTTAAAACAAAATAAGACCAAATTACAAGTAAATGGGTTGTAATAAACCCAATAAACCCACAACCCATAAAGATGACCTAATATGACAATGGAAGACCATGGTTATCCATGGTCACCTAATGGACCCAATTATGAATAAAGGGGATTAAGTAAAATAATGGATAAGAAATTAAGTATTAAATAATTAACTCACCAATGGGTTAATAATTAATTAATTTAATATTTAAAATTTATTAATTCTTAATTATTAATTAAGAAATCAATTTATGATAATCATGTAATTAATAATTAAGGATGTTGTTCTTAAAAAAAAAACTTAGAAACAAATTAATAATTAAATTAAAATTAATTATTAATTAAGAGAACATATGTCCATAATCAAAAATGATTCAAAAACCTTACTCTAACTGTCGGATATCCATTTAAAATTAGGACACCGCATCGACTTGAAGGTAGAGCTGGAAACAATCAACGCGGATACACAGTTACGTGATTTTCTGTAAGTATAAACCTCACCTACAGCATGGGAAAAAATATTTTTCGTTGTTGATGTTCTACATTTTCTATGATTTGTCTTGATGAAGTGATGAGCCTATGAGCCATATGTATTGCGTTAATTAAGCATTTAACGTGCGTAATTTCTCTTGTACTGATATGATCGATATGCCTCACAGATATGTATGCAGCAATGATAGATACATAGCGACATGTAAATCTACATATTGTCACAGATAATAAGAATGAGGCTAACGAAAGATAGGATTAAGTGTCGTACCAACCTCCAATTAGTGAGAGGATATGATAAGAATGAAAGCTGTAATATATGACCTTGGAGGTTGTTGGAGGGTCGCTCTCCTAACTCCCCATTGGTTGCGTGCACATGGGTACGACATAGGGGCCCTTATGTAGACAAGATATGTATATAATAAAGCATAATTGAACACACATAGATCACATGCATTTTTAAACATTCATGATGTTACATGTGATGATATGATTTTATAAAAATGATTTGTGAGATATTGTTTGTACTTGTTGAGCGAAAGATCATACGTGTGTGTTCGTGCTGTAGGTAATGCGGGTAAGCAGCCCGCTACATAGATGTTTAATGGACTGGCAAAGATATGCGGAGGCGATGAAGGACGGGAGTGGGATACCACCACGAATTTAATTTCCGCATTTAGATTTCTTAAATTATTTTGTATCGACTATATTTATAATTATGTTCTAATGTTTTTGTACTACTAAACTAGTATGAGTATTTTACGAGAAAAAGATTTTAGACTCTTTCTTTTTAATTTACATGAAGTTATAACTTTTTAAAATATTTTCTAATTACGAATTTGAATAGGATATTTATTAGCTAAATGTTTTCAATTTCCTCAGTTAAAAATTTTAGTAATTCCAACTTTTATAGTACGAATATGATTTTAAAAAAAAAATTCTGTACTTTTTTTTAATCCAACATAAATAAGTGTTAAGACTAAATTAAATAAGAATAAGTAAGTTAGTTAACGGCCTAAAAAGTTGGGTCATTACACTAATGGACCACTTGTATAATTCAGGGTTCAAGGACTGACCTGAAGATTGAAAAAATGATCACCAGACAAAGTGACCATTTTCATGCCACTACGCTAATTTGATAATTAAGCTGACCAAGTTCAATGCTTCTAGGAAGATAAGAATATATATATATATATATATATATAGATATTTAGACTTGCTTTACTTCAAGCAAGTTCTCTGTTGTGAGAGGTTATATGTTCCAAAATGGCTCTCCTCTATGTTGAAAATGTTTCATTTCAAGTGGGGTCCATTGTATGTTTTTTTCCTGGTTTTGTTTAGACAGACCATATGTTTATGTCTCAATCATAACTAAGTTTCGAATCCTTAAGTCTCTTTCAAATTGAAAATCTACCCAATTTCCTCTGCACCACTCGTTTTGATGGTTTAACCGATTTCACAAAGATCCATTCACCTATATATAAAGGCACATTACCACACCTCTGAATCAAGTCATCAGTACATTCTCTACTAGCAGAAGCTGTTTGTAAATTCTAGTCTCTAGACCGGCTCTAAAGAAATAATATAGGAAGATCAACATGGCATTTGGTCTGCGTGGAATTGTTAACAGTAAGAAGGCTCTACGCCGGACACTTTCTGGCATTAAAGAAGCAGTGCTGAAGTCTAAAACCGTTCCGAGAGGCTACTTTGCGGTTTATGTCGGAGAAGACCAGAAGAAGCGCTATGAAGTACCTGTATCATACCTCAACGAGCCTGCATTTCAAGAATTGCTTGGCTTGGCAGAGGAAGAGTACGGATTTGAGCATCCAATGGGCGGACTCACAATTCCCTGCAGAGAAGACATCTTCATTGATATCATTTCTCGGTTTTGAATGGATTGTAATTTTTTCCCCTAACATAGATCAGCATAGACAATTTTGTAGATCTTATATGTACTTTTCCTTTTTAGCTGAAAGGAAATTGTTTGACCACTCAACAAAGTTATAAACTTTATTTGCTCATTTGATTCTATATCTTCTCTTTTTTTCGTCCAACTGATCAGATCATAAAAAGATTAAGGACTAGAATTATATGATGCGCTCGATCATGACGATCTTCAAAAAATTTAACGAAATTGAATGAATGATTAAGAATGTTTTACTATGAGGAAAGATTCAACATCCATTCAGCTTTGTGGGAATTAGGTAAGACTAGAATGGAGATTTTCATTAAAGGCCTTGAAGAAAAGTATATAGTACTAAATTACTGTTGACATCTTTCATTTTTCGCGTCATGTCTCAACAATTACTAACCCATTTCGGGTCAAGCTTTCATCACAGGGACTAGAAAAATGATACGACAATTAGTGACACATGACAAGGAAAAGTCTTGTGGTTTGTACGTTATCTGATCGACCCAGCTGAGAAGGAATGAATACCTTTGTATTTGATAGCTATAGCCAAAAAACAAAAAAAAAAAATTTAGGAGGAGTTTGGCTCTCCAGTTTAACTCAAGTTAACTGTTTTTTTTTTTTTTTTTTTTTTTTTTATCTTTTTCTGAAAAAGTTTTTTGTCTTTTCTGAAAAAGTCAACAAAAATTATTATTCAAACTTAAAAATTTCAACTCAACTAAAACTCAACTCAAACACCAAACACCCCCTTAAATCCTTCAAATAATTCATACTGCAGCTTCTTTTATTAAAAAGAAGCCCTGTCAAAAACAGCTCAACAAAACTCACTCTGTTAAATGCAAAATTCCGTTGGTATTTATTTGAAAACGTTTTGTAAAGAAATCTCACAGTTCCGATTAGGTGCTTTGGAAATTATTATAAAATTGTTTTATATAAAAAACAGAAACGAGTTTTTACATTTTACTAAGAAATAATAAAATGAAATAAAGTTGTTTTCTCTATTTCTGTTTTCATTTTTTAAGGCTTCGTGTACCCAACAAATATTTTTATAAGTATACCCAAACATTGTTTTACTTTTTTTCTTGTACTAAAACGGTTTCTCCATTTTCCATAAAAATAAAAAAAATAAAATAAAATCAGTTTCTTTAGAAACACAACTATCAAACACAATTTCAAAATAATTCTCAAAATCTTTTTCAAAACATTCTCTTTTTTTTTTTCATATCAAAATGAAATAAATTCCTAAAATGCTTGGAAACGGGCTAGCAAGTATTGGTTGGCTCCCAAAAGGGAAAATTTTGTTTTTGGTCATATGTAGGTTTGGATGCTGATTGTATAAATCAAGATCAAGAAAGCTTCATAATTTGCTGGTACCATGAATGTAAAAAAATAAAATTGACAAGGATCCCAAAACAAATAACTCATCGAAGAAATATTGCAAAAGTATTCATTTGTATCATTCTCAGGGACTTTTTTTTTTCCTCTGTCCTCAAGGAAAAATATTTACACAGTATTGGCATTTACAAAATTTTATCAACGATTTTTTTTTTTTTTTTTCAGGACTAATTGTCATCTATTGGTATTTATCCTTATCACGATTAAATCAAGCAAGAAATAAGATCAATGAAGGCATCTACACTGCAGGGAATCGTGAGAGCGCCCATTGGATGATTAAATCCAAATTCTTCTTCGGCTCGACTTAGCAACTCTTGGAACGAAGGTTGGTAGAGGTACGATATAGGGATCACAAACCGCTTCATTTCAGTCTGATCATCCCCAACATAAACCGCCAAGTAGCCTTTCGGGATATCAGCTCCCTTTGAAGCTGCCTGACTTGCATTTGATAAAGACATCTGAAGAAGGTTCTTAGCATCGACTACTCGGGGCAAACGGAAACCCATTGCTTTGTTTGTGACTACTCTTCTAAGAAAAGTAAAGAAGCAAGTGTAGAAAGGAAGTAGAGGTATGAGATATGTGAATTTGAGGACATGGGATATATGATATTGAACCCAACCTCGAGTAAATGTGTATATATAGAGAAGATACTAGATAGGCATGTGGGCCAAACAATGATCTGTTCTGTAAAATGAATGGTGATACTGAAGAGGAATTTAGATACATACATGCATATATATATATATATATATATATGTGGGGTCTACTAAGAGACATCAAGCATTGGTAATTCACATGGCATTGTCTTCCTACTCATGATCATGTCTAACTAGCTGGTCTCTAGAATTGAAAACACAACACACTACTTCTTTTGCGTTGAAAAAGATTTTAAGGAAATTTGTTAGTTGAAGCAAAGTAAAATTACAAAGTTAAGCATAATGATAGACACTTGGGACACGATCCTATCATAACTAAGGGCACGTAACATGATAATTGAGTAGTGGGAATTAGTTCATCAATTCTAAATACTTTGAAAATGTTCAAGTTTAATGGGACCACTTGTATAATCAAAAGTCCAAGGGATAAACAGGAGATGGGAAATGATCAACAGACTAGAGTGAACCTAATTATGGCACTTGACCAACTTTATAAGAGTGACCAAGTTCACTGGTTCTAGGAGGAAGGGGGAAAAAAAAGTCAGAATGAATTGAACAAAAAATTTAAGAGCCCTAGAAAGTGCTCATATACATTATTTTGCAAGTTGCGTTTTTCTTTTTTGGGTCTCTTGAAGTGGAAGGTCATGATATCTTCTTGGAAGAGACTAAGAAACCCATATATAAGGTTCCTAATTAAAAGTATTACTTGCCAGGAACACTTTAAATAGTCAAAAGTTTGACCTATAAATAGTTGGATGATAAATATTCCATCTCTCATTGTCTTAGGCCTTGGACAACTGAAGTTTATACACACACACACACACACACACACACACACACACACACACACACATATATTTGCCTTCAAAAATACAAACCTCCATGATACGGTCTCTCTTGCCGAGAAACTTGAAATAGTCAAAGGTTTGACCTATATATTAGAGTAAAATGTCCTAAGTCTTTGACAATTGAAGATATATATATATATATATATATGTATATGTGTGTTGTGTGCCCGCTTGTCTTTAGGGTCCAAGTCTTCTATGGTAGCCGTGGAATAACACGACTTTCGAATTTTAGTATGTGTATATGCTACTAGTGGTGCATTCTTGATGTTGTGCACAACACATTGACTTCTTAATTTTAAGTGGTGTATATTATAATCCGAGAGTAGAAAAGGTTAACAGGGATCTAGTTCATAATTACCCCAAAGAAAAAAAAATTCCAAGCAAATACCAAATCGCCTTAGAGAAATGGCTTAACTTCCCTTAAGATAGATCTTTAGGTGGAAACACCCCGTGATTCTAGAGATTCAAATAACTCAAAAAACCAGTTCACCTTTCATCTTTTAAACTTATTCAAGTCGGCTACCTTCATCTTGTCATATTTGTTGGTCTTATGTGCCGTCATAAATGGAGTCGACTTAAATCTTACGATGGAAAAGAATATTATGAGAAGATCTAGATAGGAGGCCGAACTCGCCTGTCACCTAGGGCGCTAAATTTAACCCAATCTCCGATTTTCAAATATTGGTCGAGATTTCAACTCTTCCATGTTAGATAGGGTACCGACCCCATCACATGGTCAAGATTTCAGCTCTCTCATGCATGTCAAATAGGCTACCGACCTCATCCGGGTCGAGTTGAAATAAGTAGAGATGAAGATACTATTTTTAACTAGTACAAGGAAAGATATTGTGCTTAGTACATTATTGAATTTCTATCAAGAAATTCATATGAATTTTATAACCGAAAAAATTTATTGCTTAATTAGTACGTTTTGTTTTTGGTCCACTGTTTGCAAGATTAGAATGTTGATCTCACGTTTCACTATCAAGGTAGGTTTTCAATTGATGTTAAAACAGAGTTTAAAGACACAAGAACTTAACAGATTACTCATTAAAGAAAAATTTCACAAAGTATTGATGTATAACATTCTTAGGGACATTCTCCTTTCTGTCCCCAAGGAAAGATATTTACAGAGTATTGGCATTATTTGCCTAACAAAATTGTAACAATGTTTGTAACAATGTTTTTTGTTAGTGATAAATGTCGTCTATTGGTATATGTATCCTCATCATGATGAATTCAATCAAGAAATAAGATCAATGAAGGTATCTTCGCTGCAGGGAATCGTGAGAGCGCCCATTGGATGACTAAATCCAAATTCTTCTTCCACTTGACTTAGCAATGCTATGAACGAAGGTTGGTTGAGGTACGATATAGGAATGACAAACCTCTTCATTTTAGTCTGATCATCCCCAACATAAACCGCCAAATAGCCTTTCGGAACATCATGAGCTTCAGTTGAAGATGATTGGCTTGTGTTTGAAAAAGACCGCTGAAGTAGTTTCTTAGCATTGACTACTCGGGGCAAACGGAAACCCATTGCAATTCGTTTGTGAGTACTCTCTTAAGAAAAGTGAAGAAGAAGAAAGGAAGTAGAGCTTTGAGATTTGAGAATCTGAGGACTTGGGATGATATTTAGCCCAACCTTGAGTAAATAGTGTATATATTGAAGATACTTGATAGGCATGTAGGGCAAACAATGATCTTTTGCTAAAAATGAATGGTGAATACAAAAGGAGGAATTTGGAATTATGGGTTCTGCTATAAGACATGGGGCTTTGGTAATGCACATGGCATTGTCCAGAAAAAGATTAAGCTATGTGACATGGGGCTTTGGTAGTGCTAATTCATTTTGTTCGTCTCCTTAATGTCTTTTTCTTTTAAATTTTATGTTTTATTTCTCCAAAGGAAAATTGTTAGTTGAAGCAAAGTAGTACAAAATCACAATGTTATGCGCCTGATAGACACTTGGGACACGTTGTTATCATAACTAATGGAATGTAACATGAAAATTGAAGAATGAAAATTAGTGTTTTTTTTTTTCCTCAATCTTTGAACGGGAGACCACTTGGATAATCAAAGTTCCAATAATCATGGCACTAGACCAACCTTGATAATAGTGGCCAAATTCACTGATTCTTGTTGTTGGGGGGGGGCGTAAAATAAAATAAAATATTCTTAGTGAATTTATTTTATGAGCCCTAGAAAGTGCTTGTAAACATTATTTAACAAGTTGCAATATTTTCTTTTTGGTTTCTTGTAAGTGGAAGGTCGTGATATCTTTTTGGAAGAGACAAGGCAACCCATCTGCGCTAGCCTTCAAAATACAAACCTCCACCATGATAGGGTTCCTAACTAAACACTATTCACTACTCAACACCACTTTTAACAGTCAAAGGTTGACCTGAAGTAGTTTTTTTCAGGTTAATAAAAACACCACTTTTTGTAGTCAAAGGTTTGACCTATACATGCCATCTCTTCATGACAACGCCTATGACAACTGAATTTCCCCCCATACTTGATCGTCTTCAATTAGGGTCAATGCCTTTTACGGTGGCTGTGGAGTGATACGACTTTTAAATATTCCTTTTCATTCCGTTTGTTTTGACTTTTCTTTGTTGTAGCGTTGTTTCTTGTTGTCTCTTTTGTTAGCCCTTTTGATTGGATTTTTTAACTTTATTTTCTATATATATATATATATTTCTTTTTTTATTAATAAAGTGGAGTGAAGATGTGATATAGGACGGGTTGTTTAGTAGATGTCAATTGCTAAATTTCTCTTATATCAGTTTCTCTTTTACTACATTTACTTAAAAAACTGCGAAGTAGAAAGAATATTGATACTCTTCTCATTTGGAATCCTAGTAGGTCAGATTCTAGGAATTTTTACTTTCATAATGGCCAAAGTTTTATAAAATTAGTAATATAGTTATTTTTAAGAAAAGGTCGATCAATCAGTGTCACTAATTGATCATGGTTAATCCAACGATTGACATATATTAATATGTTATTTTTATTAATAAATTATAGTTGATCATCGATTAACGGTCATTATTCTAAATAAAAGAATTTGGCCATTTATTTAAATTATGTGTCTAAAACTTGTCTATGTACCTAATCAAACGTGTCGCAGTGGAGAGGAATGCAAATATTACTGCTGCTATAGATGAATTCAAAACAAGAAATTGTTGGGATTAGGTTAGATTAGAAGTGAGAATTCAATATTTCTTAATGTCTGGGGCTAATTATAATTATCTGGCATAAAAGAAGAAAGGCCTTGAGAAAAGGTATATATACTACTAAGTTTTGATTCTCGTTTCTCCTGTATATAACGGCTAAAAAGAATCCATGTCAAAGAGTACAGGAAAATCTTATTAAAAAAAAAAAAGGAGCACAGGAAAATTTGTTATCTGCTAAATCCAAAATGAAACTTGGTTGGTTCCAAAAAGGCGAAAATTTGTTTTTCGTCCTTTGTTCGCAAGGTTTGAATGTTCATCATAGAGATAACTATAAGGCAGGTTTTCAATTCCTTCTACAGCAGAGTATAAAGATACAAAATCAAAAACAAATAACCCAATGAAGAAAAATTGCAGAAGTAGTATTCATTTATGTCATTCTTAGCGACATTCTGTTTTCTGTCCCCAAGGAAAAAGATTTTCAGGCTATTGACATTATGAGCCTTACAAAATTGTAACAATGATTTTTGTTAGTGAATTGCCATCTATTGGTATGTATCCTGATATCATGAATCATGATGAATTCAAGCAAGAAATAAGATCAACGAAGGTATCTTCGCTGCAGGGAATCGTGAGAGCACCCATTGGATGATTAAATCCAAATTCTTCTTCGGCTTGCTTTAGCAACTCTTGGAACGAAGGTTGGTTGAGGTACGATATAGGGATCACAAACCGCTTCATTTCAGTCTGATCATCCCCAACATAAACTGCCAAATAGCCTTTCGGGATATCAGCTCCATTTGTAGCTGCCTGGCTTGCATTTGATAAAGACATCTGAAGAAGCTTCTTAGCATTGACTACCCGGGGCAAACGGAAACCCATTGCTTTGTTTGTGACTACTCTTCTAATTAGAAAAGTGAAGAAGAAAGTGTAGAAAGGAAGTAGAGGTTTGAGATATGAGAATTTGAGGACTTGGGATATCTGATATTGAACCCAACCTCGAGTAAATGTGTATATATAGAGAAGATACTAGATAGGCATGTAGGCCAAAAAATGACTTGTTGTGTAAAATGAATGGTGTAAAGAGGAATTTAGATATATATATATATATAAGTGTGTGTCTGTGTGGGGTCTACTGAGAGACATGGGGCTTCAGTATTTCACATGCCATTGTCTTCCTACTCATGATCATGTCCTACCAAGCTGGTCTTTTGAAAAACCCAACACACATTTTTTTTTTTTTTTTTTTTTTTTGCATTGAAAATAATAAGGAAAACTTTTAGTTGAAGCAAAGTATAATCACAAAATTAGGCATATTGATAGACACTTGGGGCACAATGTTATCATAACTAATGGCATGTAACATGAAAATTGAATGGTGAGAATTAGTTCATTATTTTTAGACACTTTGAAAATGTTCGGGTTCAATTGGACCATTTGTATGATCAAATTTCCAAGGGCTAGGAAATGAATAGTAGACTAGTGTGACCTTAATATTAATCATGGCACTTGACCAACTTTATAAGAGTGGGTTCTAGGAAAAAAGAAAAATTAAAAATATATTTGTATTCATAATGAATTATACAAAATTTTGAGAGCCTTAGAAAGTGCTCATATACATTATTTAACAAGTTGCAATATTTTCTTTTGAGGACTCTTGAAGTGGAAGGTCATGATATTCTCTTGAAAGAGACAAGGCAACCAATCTGAGTTAGCCTTCAAAATACAAATCTCCACCATGATAAGGTTCCTAAACACTATTCATTTGTGAAGAGCACTTTATATAGTCAAAAGTTTGACCTCTATATATAATAGATATATAGGGTAAGGTGATACAGATCTTAAGCATTTGACCAGAAGTTCGTGGTTATTTATAGTTCATATATAGATCACATATTCATTTAATATTCATGTATTCTAATGTAATGGATATAAATGTTTTGATATTGTCCCTTTAAACCATTGTATTAAATAAAATGTGCGTTTGGATTATTTACATTTGAATTGTAACGGTCCCTCACGGACCGTTACAGTTGACTTCTTATCTAATCATTCATCTCTTATAAAATTATGGAAAATAATAAACTTGAAATTAAAATCTTGACTTTTCGAAAAAAATTTACTTAGATAATTTTAGAAAACTATCAAAGTTCTTCTTCTTTTTTTTTTTTTTTATAAAAAAAGAACTTATCAAAACAATTTTTGTAATTAATATAAATTCTCAAAATCATATCACGAAATAAAATTTAAGAAAGTCCACATAAATCCTTCAATCAAAATAATAATAAATGAAAGTCCCAAAACTTTATTTGAAATTAAAAGTATTCATCTCATGATCGTTCCTTCGGTTTTCCTATCACACATCATCCCGCTTCCGCTCCAAGCTCTTCCAATACTATATCTTACCCTTTCCTTTATCTGCAACATGAATTAACTTATATAAGCAAGGGCTTAGTAAGACATTTAAATCTCACAAACATAAATAAACATTTTTTTCTTTTATCATCAGAAACATCATCATAATTATAAACATCATTTTAAAACTTTTTAACTTTTAAAACCGTCATATATTGAGCCCGGCGTTATACCATCATAGCGCGCTAGTCAAGGAAGGGTTGGGGTAGCAAATACTAAACCAACGGTGATAAAAGTCCGATCATCGAACAACAACAACATCATCATCATCATCGTCGTCATGGGTGTATAATTTTAAAACATAAAAATACATATACATGCAATATATTTATTTTTCATCAAAACGTCATTATAGGAGATGTATTAGTTAAGAACATCATAACATCATCATCAACATCAAAACATATACTTCTCATATCTTTAATTCATGTTGCAGGTGAGAGTGTACTTACATAAATGCATTACATAGCCTTTTTAAATTTTCCGATGGTGACGCGCAATTGAGGTCTCGGGTGCTTGCCTTTAGAACCGTTCATGTTGTCACGCCCCGACTTACACCATCTACGTAGGGGAACGACTACGTAGACGTGGGCCAGGTCGTCACCTTACTTATATACTTAAATTAAACTTGCGGAAAATTTGGGAAAGATTTTTTTTTTTTTTTTTTTTTTTAAACTTTCAACTGACTGGTAGGTACTTCCTAGAGTACCGAACTTTCAAACCTTCCTTGAAGGCCATCTAAATCATGTTGTAGACCGAACCCGAACTAAGGTGGGTTGGTACCACAAGAGGCAACTTGCTTCCCTTATATAAACTTTGTCACCCATACTTAAAACGTCATGAAAATATGAAAACTTTTTTTCATTACAACATATTTTATAGAGTATATATTTTTTTTTCAAAAGCTGTGGCAGTGTCCATCCCACATTTCACAGTCCGCAGCACCAGCTTTCCACAGTATTGCATCAGAGATTGCTGGCAGGATACTTACCTACAGCATAGACGTAAGACGTGAGCTTTCGCTCAGCAAGTACAACTATCACATCCGCGACACAAAACATATCATTGTGCATGAACCAATTATAATCTCTTATGAATCAATTATGGATTTATAACATAATTTAGTTCTATTCCTTTACATATCATGTGTGCTCGTACCGTGGTACATAGCCAAGGAATGGTTGAAGGTGGCAGTCCGTTTTAACTCAAACCATGAAACACAAAGTTTAACATGGAGTAGTTTAGGTAGCATTCCAATCCAACTCAAACCATGAACCATACCATTTAAACCCGCCTTTGTGGCAAGTCGGCACGACACAACATTCTACTTGTCTTGTTTTTACCAAGTGGTTTAATATTAGTGAACATGCTTCATGATGTCACAATATTATAACATAATCAACATTAGTCAAAACATGGCCTTTTTGAAAACATGGCATTTCTGAAAACATGGCATTGCATGTCATAACATAACTTAGCATATCATAGACATAGCATAGCATAACACATTATCACATATCAGCACATTACATCAGGCAACAAAGGGCCTATGCTGTAGGCGGAGTTGTACTTACCTCTCTCGTTATGTCCTACGTAGTGCTGCTTCTCCTCTGGTTACAGCTGCAGGTTTCCTCCTGCTAGTTGAAGGACATAGGTAAGGGTCTAATTAGTATTGTGGAATGTTGGTGATCTAACCAACACGTCTACATAATCCTAGTTGTATGTCCCCAATACTCGATGTCTTACTGGGTTACAAATAGTAACCCTATATCTTAGCCCAATTTATTAATCTTGGTGTCCTTTAGGGTTATCTTGACTAACCTTTAAGGTTATACTAAAATCCACATGTTAGTCAACCAAAGTCAACTATGATCAACAATGGTCAACTTCGGTCAACTATGGTCAACCCTTGTTGGGTCAACCTTGGGCTTTGGGCTTGACCCAGTAACTCGGGTATAACTCCCGGTTACCTTTCGTAAACTAATCGCTTGCTATACTCCAACTTGAAAAATTCATTTTCCCTTACTTGGAAAATTTAGGGAAATTAATCCCAAAACTTCATAAAAATCCTTTACTTAAATCGTAAAAATCCAAACTCTTGGATTAGTGCTTTATAAAATCATTTGAGGTTGAAAACTGCCCTTGGAACAGTTTTCCATAATCGAAACAATAGTTTGTAGTAGAAAAATAGTTTTCTAAAGACATTGGAAAGGCTAGTGGTGCAGGAATTTTCGGATTCCCTGCGCACCCTTCGAAAAACGATCCCAGTTTAAAAATCGGTTCATAATCTGAAAAAGTTATCTTCACAAAAGTTGTAGCTCTCGAAAAATACTAAAACTTTCGTATTTTACAAAAATTCCAATTCAGCCTAGATTCGTCCCAGTTTTTGTTTGAAACTGGCTGATCCCGAAAAACTGAGTGAAAACTGGGTCTGGGGATCAGCCACGGGTTTTGGGGTAAACGGAGGCCATTGGGGCCTTATTTTTGAAAACGGTTCACGTATCCCCCTAGGAAAAATCGTTCCGAACAACTTTCATGTTTTAAGTTTCTCCAAATTCGGCCCCTAAGGGTCTCAAATCTTCCTTTTCCCGAAACTGGTCAGTTTTACCCGAAAATGGCAGTTTTCGGTTTTAAGTTCGTTTTACGTAAATTTTACGTGCACACTACCTCGAACGGCTTCGGCCGTGAGCCTACGACGACCTGCAGTGCTTCTAATGTAACACATGCAGTCATATATCATTTAAACATCTTCATGCAAAGCAAAACCCTTGGGTGTTCTTGCACCAAACCAGGGTTTGCAAAACGTTTGATTTGCAACACCATACATCAATCAAACACAACCCTAAAATCCTAATTAGGGCAGAAAATTAAATGAGCTTTTGCTCATACAAATCAAGCTTGAAATACATTTAAATTTCCCAAATGAAATTTAAATAAAACACTTAGGGTTAGAGGAATTTACCTCTAGGGTTTGGAAGTTGGTTTCTCAAGCTTGAATCCCAAATTTTCCCTTTCTCTTGGCTGCCACTAAAACCGGCCTTGCTCCCCTAAAGCACCAAAATTCTCAGCCACTTGATGGCTGCCTCACTAAAAATCCGGCCATCAAGAAATCCGGCCAACTTGAAATTTTTCTTACTTTCCTCTCAAGAAATCCGACCACCACATGGTCTTTTCTCTTGCTTGGGGTTCGGCTTCTAATGGAAGGGAAAGGAGAAATGAAAGGCTTAGAATGGGTTTTATTGGTTAATGAGCAAAATACTTGCTCATCAAGCCACCTAGGTGAGGTGGTGTGGCCTTATTGGCTAGCCATTCCCTTGGAGAACAAGGGAAGACTTCTTTCCCTAAAATCCAATGATGATATGATGAGGTGTCCTCCCCCCCTTGGTGTGGTCGGCCATGAAGGGCTTGGAATGCAAGTGCTTGCTCAACAAGCCATTGCTTGCTTCACCTAGCTTATGTCACCTTGGTGACATCATCACCAAAAATTCCCTTGCCCTTTAAGGCTTCAAGGACCGGCCATGAGGTGCCAAGTGGAGCCTTGTTACTTGTGGTACATGGAATCCCTTCTAGCTTATCTCTATCTTGGTTTTTCTTGCTCACCAAGTAGCTAAAAGGTAACTAAGCTTGCTCTCCAAGCCACCAAGGAGAACCGGCCCTACTAGGTGCATGAACCAAGATTTTTTGCTTGTTCACCAAGCTTCTAACAAACGGCCAATCAACGAGTGTGAGCCAAAAAAATGGCTTGCTCACCAAGCTATTTGGTTTGATTACCTTATCCTTGCTTGTGTCACCTTGCTTGCCTAAGCATGCTTACCTAAGCACATTTCCTTGTTTTCCAAGGATGAAAAACCGACCATGAGGTGCCATGTGGACCAAAAATTGGCTTGTTCAACAAGCTTTGTTTGCCTTGTTCACCAAGCTACCCAATGTAACCGATCAATGTAACCGGCCATTGGCTTAGTTCAACTCTAGTTGGAGACTAGGTTAGGAATATCCATAAATTCCATAATTCAAAAATTACATACTTACTTACTTTTCTTAAAATTGCACTTTAATCCTTAATGACAAAATATTTGCACTTAAGTCCCTGTGAGGTGGATAGTGTTGGTGGAGCCCCTTGGCTTCAATTCCATACATAATGGTCCACTAAATTCCCAAAAATCCTTAAATATAGGGTTTCAGTCCATTTCCCTACTAAGTTAATCAATACTAATACTGTTGTTCACTTAAAACAGTACTGTTTCACTAAATTGCAGTCCGGAGTTCATCTTCGTAAAATTGGACTGTGTATGGATTTTTCTTCTTAGAACTTGAAACTGCTAAATCCCCATTGCTCCAAATATTATTCACGATTATTCTAGAGCGATCTCATACCTTGACTTTTGGTCAACTTTGACTATCTTGGTCAAACTTTGACCATCATGAAATCATGAAATTTCAACACGTCATTTTCCTTAAAATGCCTTATACTGGCCTAAGTAATCCATCGTTGAGTCTCGTTACTAGTTAAATGAGAACTCAAACTTATACTGTTATTCCATTCCAACCACGATCTAGACTTAGGTTTTCCTTGTTCAAAGGAAATCTAGAGTCATAAAAATTCGGGTTATCACACATGTAATAAATAATAAATAAATAAAATCAACAAAAGATCATAATAATTCATTAAACACATCCGCCGAATCATAACAGCACCTAATAGGCCTATTTCACTATTCAATAACATCAAAACACAAAAATCGAACAATTTCACAAAATTACAAAACTTTACAAAAACTGACAGTCAGATTTCTATCCTTTCAAAATTGATAAAAATTCGTATAGGACTCCAAATGATCTGAAACCAATTATAAACAAAAGCAAACATCCAGATTAACGGTGCCTAATTTGTTAAAAATGAAGACCGTTTGGACCCTCATAAATAGTTTTGATTCTGATTACTAAAATTTTACAGAACTGGTAGCCGGACCTCTGCCCTTTTGAAAAATCATAAAAATTCACATATGTTTCCAAACGATCTGAAACTGATTTCAAATAAAAGTAGACATCCAGGGATTTCTAATAATACTAAATTTGTTAAAAATGGAGTATGTTTGCATCCTCAAAAACAGTTTGGAATCTTATTATAAAATCTAGAAATTTCCTGTAGCAGTGGTCAAATCTGAAAATTCATTAAAAATATAAAATTATTACCACAACGTACATGATTCATGTACACACACCCAAAACAGCCCTAAGATATGTTTCTAACATATAAATATTAAATCACCATACCAACAAAATCAGGAATTAAGAAATCACCCTAAAATCGTCTTGTTTACAAAATCAACCACATAGTCATTCCTTCAATCATCATTCCATAAATATTTCTTATCATCTCCTCAAACTCACAATATGAGACTCGTCAAGAAAATCAATCAACCCCCCCCCCCTTCCCCCCCACCCGGGCCCCTGAAGGATCTCAAACCAAAAAGAGTAATAATAATCATCAAACAATTAAACAAACATACCTTGAAATCCTTTTGATTTTGGCTTGGATGAATTTGGAGGTTTGGTGGATTTTTTTTTTTTTTTTTTTTTTTTGTTCTTTTTATGCGTGTGAGAGGGGTAGAGAGAGCGAGAGAAAGAGAATGAGAAACACAATACGTTGGAGAGGGAGACTGGAGAAGTGAGAGAGAGAGAGAGAGAGAGCATGTAAAAAAAGAGAATTTTGAATATTATAAAATAAATTGTGAGTAATTTAATCCCAAATTAATTTTGGAATTAACTGGGATTCAATTTTTGGTTTAATTGTCTCTTAATAGGGGGGAATGGCTATCATTAGGGTGTGAAAATGTGTGGAAGGAAAAGGAAAAAGTTAGGTCAACTTCTAGAATTTTCGTACGTACAATCGCACATAGTAAACTGGTTGGTGACAGCGGTATCCAGATAGTATACTGGTCATAACTTCTTACTCTGATATCGGATTTGCACAAATGAGTAGGCGTTGGAAAGCTTATGAAAAGCTCTATAAGTTATCTAAATTATAGAAATAATTTCGGACATTTAAAGGTTCATAATTTAGTTGGAAATTAACATAATGTAAAATAGGTCTTTTTCGGATAACATACTTCCCTCCTTTTTTTTTTCTCTCTCTCTCTCTTCTTCACATTTTCAATTCAAGATTCCCATTTATTTTCCTTCCTTTGCCGATCCCCATTTATAGATGATTTATACCCACACACACACACACACACACACATATATGTATATAACTAAAAACATCATACAACACATATAGATATATATTATGTAACATTCAGATATTCAAAATATTTCTTTAATTAAACTTTCACGCAAAATTATCAAATCATCATAAAAATTCATCAATTTGACGTGAACTTTGTTCTAGCACATCGAGTCCTCATCGCGTCACCTGTGAAAATTAACTCAAAATAACATTATAATAAAGAAATTTGTTATCTCATCACATTATCCATGTTAATTACAATGTTAATTTTCTAACGTTATTATTAGGTAGCATTTTAGGTGTTACAATCCCTCTTACCTTATAAAGCTTTGTCCTTGAAACTTAGAATAATTTCGGATAATTCGATCTCATAGCGTTTTCTCGCTTCCATGTAGCTTCTTCCATCTTATGATTACGCCAAAGAACTTTTACTAAAGAAATCTCTTTGTTCCTCAAGGTCTTCGTCTTTCGATCAAGAATTTCAACTGGTTTCTCTTCATAACTCTTATCCTCTTGAATCTGAATCGTTTGCGGTTGGATGATGTGAGATGGATTTGGTACATACTTCTTCAACATCGAGACATGAAATACATTGTGAATAGAGACGTCATCTCCTGAGGCAAATCTAACTTGTATGTCACATTGCCGATACGCTCAATCACCATATATGGTCCCACATATCTGGGACTAAGCTTGCCTTTCTTCCTAAATCGTATCACGCCCTTCATCAGGGTGACCTTGATAAGCACCAAGTCTCTAACCTCAAACTCTAAAGGTCTTTGACGCACATCCGGATATCTTTTCTGCCTACTTTAAGCTATGGCAATCCGATGTTGAATCACTTTCAATGCTTCCGTTGTCTTATTGAAGAAGTCAGTTTTCTCCTTAAGTTCCGACTCTACTAACTTCTTTTTCCCGACCTCATGCCAATAAATTGGGGACCTACAACGTCTTCTGTAAAGTGCCTCATAGGGAGTCATCCCAATCGCCACTTGTTATAAGCGAACTCAGCCCACGGCAAAAACTTACACCAACTCCCTTTGAAGTCCAAAGTACAAGCTCGGAGCATATCCTCAAGTGTCTGATTGGTCCTCTCCGTCTGACCGTCTGTTTGCGGATGAAAAGCCGTGCTAAATTTCAGCTTCGTGCCCATAGCAACTTGAACACTTTTCCAAAAATAGGAGGTGAACCTACTATCTCGATCTGAAATAATATATCTGGGAACACCATGAAGCCTCACGACCTCCTTCATATACAATTCTGCCAACTGTTCCATAGAGGACGTCATTCGTATCGTAAGAGAATATGCTGACTTGGTCAATCTGTCAATGACCACCCATATAACATCATATCCATTTGTAGTTCTTGGCAGTCTAGTAATAAAATCTATTGCAATGTCTTCCCATTTTCATTCCGGAATTTGAATCAACTGGAGCACCTGTCCTGGCTTTTGGTGCTCAGCCTTAACTTGTTAGCAAGTCATACAATGCTTCACTTAGTGCGCTACATCTTTCTTCATTCCAAACCATTAGAAACTACTCTTAAGATCCATGTACATTATCATCAGACACATTAAATCCTTCACACTTCCCTTCGAGCATATCCTTTTTAATTCTCACAAGGCTTGGATCAAGGTCTTACTTGCTCCGAATGTCATCTAAAATAGTTGGAGACAAGGTTATTGCAGAAAGTCATCCAACTATTAATTCCAACCCAAAATCAAAAATCTCTTTTTGAAGAGATTTGGACATCGCATTCAAGGACATTAACATGCGAGGGGCCTTCCGACTCAACGCATCAGCTACCCTATTGCCTTCCCCAGGTGGTAGAGGATTTCACAATCGTAATCCTTTACTAGCTTATGCCAGCTCCTTTGCCTCATATTCAAATCCTTCTACATAAAGAAGACCTTCAAACTTGGTGATCGGTGTATATTTGGTATCATACTCCATACAAATAATACCTCCATATTTTCAATGTGAAAACAATGGCAACCAACTCTAAGTCATGGGTGGGATAGTTCTTCTCATAGTCCTTCAATTTTCTTGAAGCATAGGCAATTACCTTCCTATTCTGCATTAAGACTACACCAAGTCTCATTCTGGAAGCATCACTGTAAATTACAAACCCTTCATCCCCATCCGAAATCATTAAGATTGGGGCACTTGTGAGTCGTCTCTTCAGCTGTGGAATGCTCTTTTAACAGTTCTCTATCCATTCAAACTTCTTTCCTTTTCAGGTAAGTGTCGTAAGCAGCATAGCAAGTTTTGAAAAATCAGCCACAGATTTTCTGTAATATCCTGCTAAACCAAGGAAACTTCTGATCTCACTTACGTTGGTTGGTCTCTTCCGATTTCTAACGTCCTCAATTTTCACAGAATCCACCTGTAATGCCCTAAATGCTACCTAACTATAACGTTAGACAATTAACATTAGAATTAACATTAGAATTAACTTCTTTCCTTTCGAGTAAGTGTTGTAAGCGGCATAGCAAGTTTTGAAAAATTAGCCACAAATTTTCTGTAATATCCTGCTAAACCAAGGAAACTTCTGATCTCACTTACGTTGGTTGGTCTCTTTCGATTTCCAACGTCCTCAATCTTCGCAGAATCCACCTGTAATGCCCTAAATGCTACCTAACTATAATGTTAGAGAATTAACATTAGAATTAACATGGAAAATGTGATGAGATTGCAATTTCTTAATTCTAATATTATGTTGAGTTATTTTTCACATGTGACGCAACGAGGACTCGATGTGCTAGAACAAAGTTCATGCCAAAATTTATGAATTTTATAAAATGATTTGATTAATATGTGTCGATGGTTTAATAATATAATAGATTGTGTATATATGTAATGCCGAGCTTAATTAATTTATAATAACTACGTTTAACAAATATATTTAGTATCTTATTAGCATTATTATTATTGCTCATTAGTAGTTATGTTAATCATTTTATATGAAATGTGTGTGTTTTTTTTTTAAAGAATTTATGTACTACATAAATTGTTTAACTACATTTTTTTTAAGTAATTGTGCAGAGGAGAGTTGACAACCACCGAAAGTGAAGTTGATCGATGTACTTAGTCCATGAGAGTGTTGGTATAAGAATGGCAATCTAAAGTTATAGAATATACTTTAAATGAAGTTTATTGAATTTTTATGGACTTATTTGCAAAGAAAATATTTTTTTTTAAGGAGGGTAGCATAATTTTAAATTCTTTTGGGCATTTTATGAAATTTTTAAAAATTATTTGCTGCTGTCTTTTTAAGTGCTTTACAGCTGCCTTTATCTATTATTAAGCTTATTTTAGCCAAACCCTCTTCTTCCTCCCATTTCCAGCCGGTTCTCAATGCAAAAAAAAAAAAAAAAAACCCCAAAACAAAACACAAACTCTAACAGCTAATCTCTCCATCTTAAGACCTTCTTTCTCCTCCTAAACCACAAAACAAATCAAGTCTAAGCTTCACTCAAAAACCCATTTTCGGATTCCACCAAATACCCATTTTTCTTTGAACTTAGTTGAGCTCAAGGTGGGGTTTGACGTCATTTTTGGATCCCGAATTGTACAAGCTACCTAAGGTCAGTTTTATGTAGGGTTTTTAGTGGATTTTGAAGCTTTTCAAAGCTAGAAATGTGAGGTTTTAAGTTGAGATGCTGTATGTTGAATGTATGCTTGGATTTGAACCCAAATGTGAAATTTCTGATTTAATTCAAGATTTTTATGGTTCTATGTTATTGGAGATGTAAAACATTGTGAGGTATGATTGGAAAAGATTTTTACTGTTTTAACGTATTTTATTGTGACGCCCCGACTTCCCAAGCCAGGTCGACACCATACATACTTGTTCTTTACTTGAAAATTTGAGATAAATTTTTTTTTTTTTTTTTTTAAAACATATACACATAAGTTATCTTATAAAGAAAAGCTTGTTATATAACGGACTATACTGATAGTAACTTTTTGTGTCTTTAAACTACTTACAAATAACAAAACATAATTTATTTTTGAAATATTAACATACTACTGAAAATCAAATGCGGAAAATTTATGCGTAGTGGTATCCCACACCGCCCTTCACCCGCCGCATCGTCCGCATAGCCCACCAATTAAATTACAGGCTTCTTACCTACAGTATGAAATATAAAGGTGAGCTTTCGCCCAGCAAGTTCAAACATAATCTCACAAAACATTATAAGCATCTTGAGAACATGGCAAACAACACTAACTCATGCATGAACCATTTATGATTGATTGAATGTCTTATGTTTCATTATAGACTCAATCTTATTATCTTGTCCTATCTGTGGGCCCGTAGTGTTCGTACCAAAAGCGCGCAGCCTCCAGATAAAGCTAGGGTTTGCAAGGCCCTAACAGTTCTGGGAATTTTAACTGGACCCTTCACGATCACGAATTTCGATCACGGAAGGTAATACTAAACTGTAGCCTCCTTGATTAGGGGAGGTTGGTACGACACCTTACTTGATTATCTTACCATGTGATTTAACAATAGTGAACATATTTCATGATGTCACTATGTCATATCATACTAACATTTGCCATAATATGGCCTTCTTGAAAACATGTCACTTCTGGAACCATGGCATTTTTGAAAACATGGCATTTCTGAAACCATGACATTTTTGTAAACATGGCACTTTTGTAAACATAGCACTTTTGTGAACATAGCACTTTTTTTTTTTAACATAGCACTTTTATAAACATAGCACTTTTATAAATATAACACTTTTGTACACATAATACTTTTATAACATAGCACTTTTGTAAACATAGCACTTTTATAACATAGCACTTTTATAAACATAGCACTTTTGTAAATATAGCACTTTTATAACATAGTACTTTTATAAACATAGCACTGCATCACACATCATGGCACAACATAGCAAGTATACTTGAAAATAGTCTTTACTATTTTCATACTGTAGGTGAGGTTTGATACTTGCCTGATTTGCTAGATTCCGGGTTCTGATGTCTTAACTCGGATTGCAATTGCAGGTTCCTTCCTGTTATTAAAAGAACATAGGATAAGAATCCTATAAAAGTTGGTAACCTTTCCAACATTCTAGTTATATGTCCCCCCACACATGCCTTGGTATCCTATAGGATTATATTGGGTAACCCTTAATTAACTGTTGGGTTAAAGTCGATATCTGATCAACTAATGGTCAACCCTTGGTCAACTATGGTCACCTTGGGCTTTGAGGCTAAGCCCAGTAACTCGGGTATATCTCCCGGTTACCTTTCGTAAACTAGTCGCTTGCTATATTCTAACTTGAAAAATTAATTTCCCTTACTTGGAAAATTTAGGGAAATTAATCCCAAAACTTCATTTTTAACTTATAGAAATCCTTTACTTAAATCGTAAAAATTCAAACTCTTGGATTAATGTTTTATAAAATCATTTGAGGTTGAAAACTGCCCTTGGAACAGTTTTCCATAATCAAAACGATAGTTTGTAGTAGAAAAACAGTTTTCTAAAAACATTTATAAAACTAGGGGTGCAGGAATTTTCGAATTCCCTGCGCACCCTTCGAAAAACGATTCTAATTTAAAATTGGTTCGTAATCTGAAAAAGTTTTCTTCATAAAAGTTGTAGCTCTCGAAAAATACTAAAACTTTCGTGTTTTGCAAAAATTCCAATTCGGCCTAGATTCGTCCCAGTTTTTGTTTGAAACTGGCTGACCCCGAAAAATTGAGTGAAAACTGGGTCTGGGAATCAGCCACGGGTTTTGGGGTAAACGGAGGCCATTGGAGCCTTATTTTGGGAAACGGCCCACGTTGTCCTCTAGGAAAAATCGTTCCGAACAACTTTCGTGTTTTAAGTTTTTCCAAATTCGGCCTCTAAAGGCCTCAAATTTCACTTTTCCCGAAACTGGTCAGGTTTACCCGAAAATGGCAGTTTTCGGTTTAGGGTTCGTTTTACGTCCTAGACGTGGAACCTAGCTCAACCAGCCACCGCGGGAGCTCTAATACACACATGCAGCGGTTTCTAATGTTCCAAACCATCATTCTTAAACTTAATTGGGGACATCCAACTTATCGAATCCTAACATGCGATTCAACAAAAACAATCAAGCATAAGCATAAAACTATGCAAGCTCATAATTTAAACTCATAAATCAAACCACCCTTAATCTAAATCAAGCACAACCCTAAATCCAACTTAGGCAAAAACTTAAATCGAGCTTACGCTCTTACAAACCCTTGGAAAATACATTTAAATCTCTCAATTGCAACTTAAATTGAGAAGTTTAAAGTCTAAAGAGATTACCTTGATTTGAATCAAGAGTTTTGGCTTGGCTTTTGGGATTTTTCTCCTTTCCCTTTGGCTGCTCCTAGAACCGGCCCTAATGGTCAAAATGGGTCCCAAAATTTTTTTCAAAACTTTGTTGGTTTCTCACTAGAAATCCGACCACCCCTACACTCCGATTGCTCTCGGTTTTGCAAAATTTTCTTCCGTTCTTGCTCACCCTTGGAAGTCCGGATTTTTGAGGGATAAATGGCAAGAGTTTGGCTGTTTTCAGAATTTTTTTGAAGCCAAAACCGCCCCCTATGGCAGCCTATTTATAGGTGGAAATTTTGGGCTTTTTTTGCAAATATTTGATTCTCCTTTGCTCAAAAGTCCTTGGTGCAAAACTAATTGCACAAAAATTTGCACAAAAACCCTCCATGTGGCTGCCCCCTATAGGAGAACTTGATGACCAAGTTTTGAATTTCCTAAGCTAATCTTATCTTATCTTAATGATGATGTCATAATTAGGGATAAGGTGATGTCATTCACCTTATGCCTTGTTTGGCTACTTCCTCCAACAAGAAATCCATTTTAAGCCAATACAGATATTTCTAATACTGTGTTCACTCAAACACAGTATTTATTTAACCAAAATTTATTTGCTGAAAAGAAAACGGACAGTACAAAATTTTTCTTATTTTCCTGAGCCCTTTTTCGTCTCTAATTCCTACTCGGGTGCTTGATTTTTCTAAGGTGGTTTGTACAACCTAATCATGCTATCTCTATCATGAAGACGGTTTTTGCAATATTTTTCCATACTGCTTATCATAACACCGTACCGTCTTACTCTAGTCAACCTCTGACTATTCTGGTCAACTTTGACTTTTTGATCAAACTTTGACCAACATGAGTTTATGAAATTCCGTCATACCTTTTTCCATAAAAAGGTCTGTTACGGAGTCTCATAATTAATTTACCAAGAACTCAACCTCATACTGATAAAATCATGAATCTTGTATTAATATTCATAATTTTCATAAAATTACCCATAAACACATAATACGAGCTTTAGATTTCTTATATACAAGAAAATCATGAGTTCGTAAAAATTTTGGATATTACAATCTACCCTCCTTAAAGAATTTTCGTCCTCGAAAATCAGAACAATTCTGGGTAGCTTTTCTTCATGTCTTCCTCGCGTTCCCATGTTGCTTCCTCAACCTCATGATTTCGCCATAAGACCTTAACTAAAGGTATAACCTTGTTCCTTAGCACCTTCTCTTCTCGTGCCAAGATTTGAACCGGCTTCTCTTCATATGTCATATTCTCGTGGACCTCAATTGGTTCGTGGTCCAATACATGGGATGGGTCCGAAATGTACTTCTTTAGCATCGACACATGAAATACGTTGTGTACATATGCTAATTCTGGAGGCAAAGCCAACCTATAGGCCACATTACCAACTCTTTCCAGTATTTCGAATGGCCCTATGTATCTTGGACTTAATTTTCCCTTCTTTCCGAATCTCATAACTCCTTTGAATGGAGCAACTTTGAGAAAAACCAAGTCTCCTACTTGGAATTCTAGAGGTCTTCTGCGTTTGTCGGCGTAGCTCTTTTGTCGACTAAATGCAGTTTCCATCCGTCGGCGTATGAGTTTCACGGCCTCAGTGGTTTTCCGAATAAAATCCGTGGACACAAGTTCCTTCTCTCTTGTCTCATACCAGTGGACTGGAGATCTACATCTTCTCCCGTACAGGGCTTCATAAGGAGCCATTCCAATTGAAGCTTGAAAACTATTGTTGTACGAGAACTCAATCAAAGGAAGCTTCTTATCCCAAGTCCCTTTGAAATCCATCACGCATGCTCGCAACATGTCTTCTAGGGTCTGAATGGTCCTCTCTGATTGTCCATCCGTTTGAGGGTGAAAAGCCGTACTAAAAGTGAGCTTTGTACCCATGGCTTGATGTACACTCTTCCAAAATTTAGAAGTGAACCGTCCATCACGATCCGAGATAATCGATTTCGGAATCCCATGGTAGCGAACGATTTGCGCGACGTATAATTCCGCTAGCTGCTCTACTGAAAAGCTAAGCTTGATGGCAATAAAGTGTGCAGACTTCGTCAAACGATCAACAACCACCCAAACAGCGTCGTTGCCACTGGGAGTTCGGGGTAGACCAACTACAAAGTCCATGGTCACTTGGTCCCATTTCCATTCTGGAATGGAAATTTTCTGCAATTCTCCCCCTGGACGTTGATGTTCTGCCTTGACCCTTTGACACGTGAGGCATTTACTGACGAAAGTTGCAACATCATTCTTCATTTTAGGCCACCAAAAGCTTTCCTTCAAGTCTTGATACATCTTTGTGGCTCCGGGATGAACGGAATATGGGGTCTCATGAGCCTCCTTCATGATTTGCTTCTTCAATTCGTCCTCGTTAGGAATGCATAATCTATTTTTCTGATAGAGTATGCCCTCATCAGATATGTTGAAATCCGACTCCTTTCCTTCTAAGACCTCATTCTTTGTTCTGAGCAGCGAGGCATCTTCTTCTTGTCGCTCCTTCATGCCATCCAAAATGGTAGGTTGAAAGGTTAAGGCAGCTAAACTTTCCGTGATAAGCTCTATTCCAGCTTCCTCTAGCTCCTTCTGAAGAGGTTCGATCAACGATTGTAGGGACATTAACGTGGAAGATGACTTCCGACTAAGGGCATCTGCTACTTTGTTAGCCTTCCCTGGATGGTAACGGATGTCTATGTCATAATCCTTCACCAGTTCGAGCCATCTCCTTTGCCTCATGTTAAGCTCCTTTTGTGTGAAGATATACTTCAAACTCTGATGATCCGTGTAAACTTCACACTTGATACCATAAAGGTAGTGTCTCCAGATTTTGAGCGCAAATACTACCGCCGCAAGTTCCAAATCATGCGTCGGATAGTTCTTCTCATGATCCTTAAGCTGTCGTGAAGCATAAGCGATCACCTTCCCATTCTGCATGAGAACGGCTCCCAATCCTATCTTGGAAGCATCGCTGTATATTACGAAGTTTCCTTCCTCCACATTCGGAATTGTGAGGATTGGTGCGCGAGTCAGCCTATTTTTCAGCTCTTGGAAGTGCTCTTCACATTTTGCAGTCCATTCGTACTTCTTTCCTTTCCGTGTAAGTGCGGTGAGCGGTGCTGCAATCTTGGCAAATCCTTCAACAAAACGTCGGTAGTAGCCTGCCAGGCCGAGGAAACTACGTATTTCGGTGACGTTTTTCGGAGCTGGCCATTCACTTACTGCTTCAATCTTAGCCGGATCCACAGATATGCCGTCCTTAGAGACCACATGTCCTAAGAAATGGACCTTTTCCAGCCAGAATTCACACTTAGTGAATTTAGCGTAGAGCTGGTTTTGCTTCAAAATCTGCAGAGTGATCCTTAGGTGCTCCTCGTGCTCCCCCTTTGACCTAGAATAAATCAAGATATCATCTATAAAGACGATAACAACTTATCCAAGTAATCCTTGAATACTCGATTCATCAGGTCCATAAAGGCTACTGGAGCATTTGTCAATCCGAATGGCATAACGAGGAACTCGTAATGTCCATATCGCGTACGAAAAGCCGTCTTGGGGACATCTCCTTCCCTAATTCGGAGCTGATGATATCCGGATCGTAAGTCAATCTTCGAAAAAATTGAAGCTCCTCTCAGCTGATCAAACAAGTCGTCGATCCGAGGCAACGGATACTTGTTCTTGATGGTTATCTTGTTTAACTCCCGATAGTCAATGCACATCCTAAGAGTGCCATCTTTCTTTTTAACGAACAGAACTGGGGCTCCCCATGGCGAGTAGCTTTGACGAATGAATCCTCGATCCAGAAGCTCTTGTAACTGAATCTGCAGTTCTTTAAGTTCGGCAGGCGCCATCCTGTAAGGTGCCTTAGATACTGGTGCTGATCCAGGAAGTAATTCAATCTCAAAAGAGATCTCTCGTTCTGGTGGTAACCCTGGCAATTCTTCAGGAAAAACTTCTATAAACTCCTTGACTATCGGTACTTCTTCCGGTCTGCTCTCAGTCTCTTGCGTCTTATCCACCGCGTTGGCTAGAAATCCCATACATCCTTCTGACAACAATTTTCTAGCCTTTAGCGCCGAAATAAACATCTTCGGCTGTTTTGGAGTAGATCCTCTGAAAATAAACTCCTCGCCTCCCATTGGCTTGAACATGACAGTTCGTCGCGGACAGTCGATAACGGCGTTGTACTTCCCCAAGAAGTCCATACCCAAGATGACATCGTAGTCGTATAGGTCAATGATGATCAAGTTGACATACATTTCCCTACCACATATAATTATTGGAACGTGACGTATCCAATAATCAGACAACAAAATCTCCCCGGAGGGTAATGCAGTCCTAAATGTTCTTCCAATTCTATCACTAGCTCTACCTAGTTTCTTAGCGACCTAGGTGATGTGAATGAATGCGTGGCTCCAGAATCAATTAACACGTAAGCATCTTGTTGGGCAAAAGGAAGCTGACCTGTCACCACGGTGGAAGGTCCAGCTTGAACATCCTCTTTTGTATAGGCGTAGATGCGTCCCTGAGGTTCCGGAGCTTCCAGCCTGCCTTGAGAGATTGCAGGTCCCTCGAGCTTCATCTGTGCAGCGTGAAGTTGAGATCCCTGTCCTCTCTGTTGATTCTGCGGACTCTGAGAATTGAGATTGCAGCTTTTAGCATAGTGGCCTTCCTTGCCACATAGAAAACAGCGACCATCTCCAGCACGGCACTCTCCAGGTGTTTCTTCCCACATTTCTGGCAAGTGGGGTAACTATTGCTATTAGGAGTATTCTTCTTCTGGGAAAATTCGTTGATTCCCCTGTCTTCCTGCATTCCACTTCCTTTTCTGCTGATTGCTGCCGTATTGCCTATGTTGTTTTGACCCGAAGGTCCTCCTTGACCTTTTTGTTGTGAGGTCTGGCCTTGCTTGACTTGGTTCTGTTTAAATTGGGCCTTTTCTTCCCTCTTCTCCTGGTAAAACTTGGCCCGTTGTTCTCTGTTCTGCCCTACCCAGTATTCAGCTCGAACTGCTCGGCTGACACAATCTGCAACGGTGGTTGGTGGATAGGGTCCACTGTTGATCACCACCGCCAAATCCGAACGGAACATCTTCATCATCTTTCGCACTTTGTCCCTTTCGGAAATGAAGAGGTGAGGACAGAGACGTGCTAGTTGCTCAAACTTTTGCACTGCCTCAGCTACCGACAGATTTCCCTGGCGAAAATTACTGAGTTCGTCCTGTTGAGCTTCCATAACTTCAGTGTTGAAGTATTTCTCTTTAAATTCGTCCACAAAGTCCTCCCAAGTCATTTGGGTAACATCCCACCGGATCTGGACTGTTTCCCACCAAAGGCGAGCATCTTTCTTCAGCACGAAGGATGCACAGAGGATCTTCTCTTGATCACTGAGCCTAAGGAAGTTCAGGATAACCTGGAGGTCAATCAACCAGTTGTCGGCGTCAATTGGGTTTGTAGACCCCTCGAATTCTGGTGCCTTCATGCGCCGAAAACTGTCATATAGTTCCTCCGGAGTGCGAACTCGGGGTGCTGGTGGAACAGCTACCACCGGTGCAACAGGTACTTCGGGAGCTATGGGGTTCTCTGGGATCACCGGGTCAACATCAGGAATTTCCGGTGCAGCAGGCCGATTCACAGGTGCTGGTGGTACCTCGACATCAGGAGGTCCCTGATTCCGCTGAGCCAACTGAGCTCTAAGCCCCCCTATCTCTTGCTGTTGGGCTAACATCATCTGTCTTAGTTCGTTCAGCTGGGCCGCAAGATCAACTTCTTGGATCGGTGCTCTTCTACGCTTAGGTGGCATGGCTCTATACGGAAATAAAAAAATATACTTAGCTTCTTTTATTAATAAAATTAATAAAATCATTTCTTTTATATAGAACCATAATTTTCTTGCCATATAAAGTATAATACGAACATATCTGAATTAATCACGATCTTGTTCATATCTCCTTCACATCAGGAGTACATAACTATAACTGTTGGAAAGATATAAAACTTTCGATTATTTCCGTATGTCACCTAATTGCCATCACCAAGCTAAGGCACCACCCAACGTTATCCCCGTGTCCGACATTTTCCAGCATGATCGTTGAAGGAAGATACTTACTATACCCATAAGATCTTAACTAATTCTAATAGTAAGAAAACAACATAACTTACTTGGACCGTTGCGGAGCGATGTGAGGCGAAGTGAAGTAGGCTGGCAGGATACCGCTCTGATACCAAACTGTGACGCCCCGACTTCCCAAGCCAGGTCGACACCATACATACTTGTTCTTTACTTGAAAATTTGAGATAAATTTTTTTTTTTTTTTTTAAAACATATACACATAAGTTATCTTATAAAGAAAAGCTTGTTATATAACGGACTATACTGATAGTAACTTTTTGTGTCTTTAAACTACTTACAAATAACAAAACATAATTTATTTTTGAAATATTAACATACTACTGAAAATCAAATGCGGAAAATTTATGCGTAGTGGTATCCCACACCGCCCTTCACCCGCCGCATCGTCCGCATAGCCCACCAATTAAATTGCAGGCTTCTTACCTACAGTATGAAATATAAAGGTGAGCTTTCGCCCAGCAAGTTCAAACATAATCTCACAAAACATTATAAGCATCTTGAGAACATGGCAAACAACACTAACTCATGCATGAACCATTTATGATTGATTGAATGTCTTATGTTTCATTATAGACTCAATCTTTATTATCTTGTCCTAACTGTGGGCCCGTAGTGTTCGTACCAAAAGCGCGCAGCCTCCAGATAAAGCTAGGGTTTGCAAGGCCCTAACAGTTCTGGGAATTCTAACTGGACCCTTCACGATCACGAATTTCGATCACGGAAGGTAATACTAAACTGTAGCCTCCTTGATTAGGGGAGGTTGGTACGACACCTTACTTGATTATCTTACCATGTGATTTAACATTAGTGAACATATTTCATGATGTCACTATGTCATATCATACTAACATTTGCCATAATATGGCCTTCTTGAAAACATGTCACTTCTGGAACCATGGCATTTTTGAAAACATGGCATTTCTGAAACCATGACATTTTTGTAAACATGGCACTTTTATAAACATAGCACTTTTGTGAACATAGCACTTTTTTTAAACATAGCACTTTTATAAACATAGCACTTTTATAAATATAACACTTTTATAAATATAACACTTTTATAAACATAGCACTTTTATAAACATAGCACTTTTGTAAACATAGCACTTTTATAAACATAGCACTTCTGTATAACTATAGCACTTTTATAAACATAGCACTGCATCACACATCATGGCACAACATAGCAAGTATACTTGAAAATAGTCTTTACTATTTTCATACTGTAGGTGAGGTTTGATACTTGCCTGATCTGCTAGATTCCGGGTTCTGATGTCTTAACTCGGATTGCAATTGCAGGTTCCTTCCTGTTATTAAAAGAACATAGGATAAGAATCCTATAAAAGTTGGTAACCTTTCCAACATTCTAGTTATATGTCCCCCCACACATGCCTTGGTATCCTATAGGATTATATTGGGTAACCCTTAATTAACTGTTGGGTTAAAGTCGATATCTGATCAACTCATGGTCAACCCTTGGTCAACTATGGTCAACCTTGGGCTTTGAGGCTAAGCCCAGTAACTCGGGTATATCTCCCGGTTACCTTTCGTAAACTAGTCGCTTGCTATATTCTAACTTGAAAAATTAATTTCCCTTACTTGGAAAATTTAGGGAAATTAATCCCAAAACTTCATTTTTAACTTATAGAAATCCTTTACTTAAATCGTAAAAATTCAAACTCTTGGATTAATGTTTTATAAAATCATTTGAGGTTGAAAACTGCCCTTGGAACAGTTTTCCATAATCAAAACGATAGTTTGTAGTAGAAAAACAGTTTTCTAAAAACATTTATAAAACTAGGGGTGCAGGAATTTTCGAATTCCCTGCGCACCCTTCGAAAAACGATTCTAATTTAAAAATTGGTTCGTAATCTGAAAAGTTTTCTTCATAAAAGTTGTAGCTCTCGAAAAATACTAAAACTTTCGTGTTTTGCAAAAATTCCAATTCGGCCTAGATTCGTCCCAGTTTTTGTTTGAAACTGGCTGACCCCGAAAAATTGAGTGAAAACTGGGTCTGGGAATCAGCCACGGGTTTTGGGGTAAACGGAGGCCATTGGAGCCTTATTTTGGGAAACGGCCCACGTTTGTCCTCTAGGAAAAATCGTTCCGAACAACTTTCTTGTTTTAAGTTTTTCCAAATTCGGCCTCTAAAGGCCTCAATTTCACTTTTCCCGAAACTGGTCAGGTTTACCCGAAAATGGCAGTTTTCGGTTTAGGGTTCGTTTTACGTCCTAGACGTGGAACCTAGCTCAACCAGCCACCGCGGGAGCTCTAATACACACATGCAGCGGTTTCTAATGTTCCAAACCATCATTCTTAAACTTAATTGGGGACATACAACTTATCGAATCCTAACATGCAATTCAACAAAAACAATCAAGCATAAGCATAAAACTATGCAAGCTCATAATTTAAACTCATAAATCAAACCACCCTTAATCTAAATCAAGCACAACCCTAAATCCAACTTAGGCAAAAACTTAAATCGAGCTTACGCTCTTACAAACCCTGGAAAATACATTTAAATCTCTCAATTGCAACTTAAATTGAGAAGTTTAAAGTCTAAAGAGATTACCTTGATTTGAATCAAGAGTTTTGGCTTGGCTTTTGGGATTTTCTCCTTTCCCTTTGGCTGCTCCTAGAACCGGCCCTAATGGTCAAAATGGGTCCCAAAATTTTTTTCAAAACTTTGTTGTTTCTCACTAGAAATCCGACCACCCCTACCCTCCGATTGCTCTCGGTTTTGCAAAATTTTCTTCCGTTCTTGCTCACCCTTGGAAGTCCGGATTTTTGAGGGATAAAATGGCAAGAGTTTGGCTGTTTTCAGAATTTTTTTGAAGCCAAAACCGCCCCCCTATGGCAGCCTATTTATAGGTGGAATTTTGGGCTTTTTTTGCAAATATTTGATTCTCCTTTGCTCAAAAGTCCTTGGTGCAAAACTAATTGCACAAAAATTTGCACAAAAACCCTCCATGTGGCTGCCCCCTATAGGAGAACTTGATGACCAAGTTTTGAATTTCCTAAGCTAATCTTATCTTATCTTAATGATGATGTCATAATTAGGGATAAGGTGATGTCATCACCTTATGCCTTGTTTGGCTACTTCCTCCAACAAGAAATCCATTTTAAGCCAATACAGATATTTCTAATACTGTGTTCACTCAAACACAGTATTTATTTAACCAAAATTTATTTGCTGAAAAGAAAACGGACAGTACAAAATTTTTCTTATTTTCCTGAGCCCTTTTTCGTCTCTAATTTCCTACTCGGGTGCTTGATTTTTCTAAGGTGGTTTGTACAACCTAATCATGCTATCTCTATCATGAAGACGGTTTTTGCAATATTTTTCCATACTGCTTATCATAACACCGTACCGTCTTACTCTAGTCAACCTCTGACTATTCTGGTCAACTTTGACTTTTTGATCAAACTTTGACCAACATGAGTTTATGAAATTCCGTCATACCTTTTTCCATAAAAAGGTCTGTTACGGAGTCTCATAATTAATTTACCAAGAACTCAACCTCATACTGATAAAATCATGAATCTTGTATTAATATTCATAATTTTCATAAAATTACCCATAAACACATAATACGAGCTTTAGATTTCTTATATACAAGAAAATCATGAGTTCGTAAAAATTTTGGATATTACATTTATGAAGTGGCATAAGAGGTGTTGTGAAAATGTTTTACTGAAATTTGTAAAACAGGGCACTAGGGTTCCGAAATTTTTTTCTCTGTCAGACCCTGTAATTGAAGCTAAATTTTGTGGAGTTAAATTAGACATATGAAGCTGCTCCCCACAAAATTTCACATGAAAATGCTGTAGAAATGGATTTTTGGTGAATTTTTGAATGTCGGGTCCTGTGGCTGGAAACTGGTGGACATCCACTAGGAAGAAATTTTTGTGTTGTGCTTAGAAGTTGTCCTAATGACCTTAATGGTTTAAAATGTTGAAAGGTGATATTATAACGCATATTTTTTCTATTTTATATAATTGGTAATGGATTGAATATATATTTAAAAAAAAATACAAATGACTTGATCATGGATCTTAGGACAAGCCCGATCAACTTTCCTCGCTACGGTGGAGTCAATATCTCTGCGAGAGTTTCAATTTTTAGAGAGGTAAGTAGGAATTCTAACTTACTGTACCATAGAAACGTAAAAGTATATGATATATCGTTTTGATGTTTTTGACAAATGTTTAATATGTTCAAATGAGACTATGGATATAATGTTTCTCTTTATGAAAAGGGTATGATTTGCAAGTAGGAAGAGTATGGTTTAGTTGAAAGTTTTTATGACATGTTTATAATGTTTTAAAGATTTTAAAGTTCTAGATGTGGCCTATGAAATAGTGGAAGATTCTACGAATGTGTAACCCCATTAGAATGATGTCATTGGGACTGACTGATACCCACGGATGGGTCCCGAAAGGGACATGACTGATACCAACGTTTGGGATCCCAATGACAGGAATGAAAATGTTTGGGCCAAACCTAAAGGAAATGAATGGTAAATGATTATGTAGCTTAAGCCCAATTTTGGTGCCATATCTCAAGAGTTTTCATGTTATGTTTTAAATGTTGGGTTGGATTTCTATTTGCTGTAACAAGATTTGAATCCATTGAAAATTGTATTTAGATACAAATTGTAGGTTTATTAAAAGGGTTTGTGTTTAACTATGTTCCGCTTACTGGGCTTTTAGCTCACTTTAAAGTTTCATAGGGTACAGGTGAGGAAGAGAAAGAATGAGGAAGCGATATAGTGGTAGGCTAAACCTCTTTTGGGAAGCTGATGTCACAGAACGCATGTACATACTAAACTAAAAAAGTTTCATGAAAAACATTTATCAAGAACTTTATGGGCTACACTACACAGATTTGTTTTGAGATCGTACTAATAATATGGGATAGTTGTAATACGAACTCTTCATATTTTGACTAAACTATGATGAAGAGTTCTGTAAATATTTTATATTAATCTCTTATCATACAACTATCTTGGTTTTATTATGTGTCTAAGTTATAGCAGATTAGGGAAAAAAATGTATGGGTTAGTGACATGTTCTAGTTAAGTTTAGTTAAAAGCTAAGCTGGCTAGGGGGTGTTACAATATTATGTGTAATATTAGAATAGTATATATATATATATATATAATGTTATGTTTTGAGATTTATTATATATATTATGTTTTGTTTTAATATAAATATATTATATTTTTTTGTTTTCATATATCTAATGAAGGTTATATATATATATATATATCGGTATATGGTAATTGTGGTGAAGTCAATGTTTGATTTTGAAAATAGGCAATGAGAGGAAGATATTTAGCAACAAATAAATAAATTTAGAGGAGAAAAGGAAAGTTGGTAAATCCGAATGGGGAATGGAGGAAACGGAAAAAAAAAATTATTATTATTATTATGTTCTTAATTCTCAATAAATTCCCCCTTTTTATCTGATAATTTTTCTTCCCAAAATAAGTAATTGACAGCCTTTGGTCTTATTATTCGAGCCAATTAGCATTCAATTGACTTCCAAATTGAAATCCACAAAGTCTACAATTATTTTTCTTCAACGCTCACTCTTTGCATCCCTAGTCTCCCTTTCCAGTTCATTTCATTCTCATTCTCTTTGTCTGCTCTCTCTCTGCCCCCCTCTCCTCACGCACAAAAAAAAAAAAAAAATCCGTCAAACCTCCAAATTCTTTCAAGCTAAAAATAAAAGGATTGTCAAGGTATGTTTTGATATTATTTGATGATAATGATGAGTTTTGTTATTTGTTTTAGTTTGGGGATTCTTCGAGGGGTTAGATGATTTTCTTGATAAGTGTCTTCATGTGAAATTATGGAGATGATAAGAAATATTTATCGAATGATGATCGAAAGAATGGCTCTATGGTTGATTTTGTAAACAAGACGAATTCAGGGTTTTTGATTTCTTGATTTATGATTTCATTGGTATGGTGATTGAATAATTATATATATTAGAAACATATCTAGGGCTGTTTTGGTGTGCATTGTGGTGATAATTTTATATTTTAATGATTTTGGATTTGACCACTGCTTCTCTGGAATTTCCAGATTTTATGATCCGTATTCCAAACTATTTTTAAGGGTGCAAATGGACACTAGTTTTAACGAATTTGATATTGTTGGAAAGCCCTAGATGTCTATTTTCTTTTAAAATCAGTTTCATATCGTTTGGAAATATGTGTGAATTTTTATGATTTTTCAAATAGGCAGAGGTCAGACTGCCAAATCAGTAAAATTTTAATGATCAGATATCAACACCATTTTTCAGGATCCAAACCGTCTCCGTTTTTAATAAATTTGATATTGTTAGAAAATTCTATATGTCTAATTTCATTTGGAATTAGTTTTAGGTCGTTTGGACATATATATGAATTTTTGTGATTTTTCAAGCAGGCAGAGGTCCGGCTGCCAGTTTCTGTAAAATTTTGGTTATCAGATTCAAAACTGTCTTTGAGGGTCCAAAAGGTCTCCGTTTTTAATGAATTAGGTATTGTTAGAAAAATATAGAAGTATACTTTCATTTGTAGTTCGTTCAAATCATTCGGAGTCCTATATGAATTTTTATGAATTTTTAAGGGACAAAAGTCTGACTGTCAGTTTCTATAAAGATATGTAATTTCATGAAATTGTTCAATTTTTGTGTTTTGATGTTATTGAATGATGATGAATATGCCTTTTAGGCGCTGCTATGAGATAATGGATGTGTTGATGAATTATTATGAGCTTTTGTTAATTTTATTATATTTATTATTTATGGCATGAATGGTTCTAAAGGCGAGCACCCAAGACCTCAATCGCACGTCACCATTGGAAAATTTGAAAAGATTAAGTGAGGAGTTTATGTAAGTACACTCTCACCTGCAACATGAATTAAAGATTTAAGAAGTATATGTTTTGATGTTGACGATGATGTTATGATGTTTTTAAATAATACTTCTCCTATGATGACGTTTTGATAAAAAGTATATATATGGTATGTATATGTATTTTATGTTTAAAATGACGTTGTACACCCTTGATGATGATGATGATGATGTTGTTGTCCGGTGAGCGGACTTTTGTCACCGTTGGTTTGGGATTTGCTACCCCAACCCTTCCGTGACTAGTGCGCTATGATGGTATACACCGGGCCCAATATATGACGGTTTAAAAGTTAAAAAGTTTATAAATGATGTTTATGTTTATGATAATAAAAGAAAAACATTTACTTACATTTGTGAGATTTAAGTGGTCTTACTAAGCCCTTACTTATATAAGTAAATTCATGTTACAGATAAAGGAAAGGATAAGATATAGTGTTGGAGGAGCTTGGAGTGGATAGCGGGACGATATGTGATAGGAAAACGGGAGGAACGATCATGAGATGGACATTTTTTATTTCAAATAAAGTTTTGAGACTTTAATTTATTATTATTTGATTGGATGATTTATACGGACTTAAATTTTATTTCATGAATTGGGTTTTAAAAAAATTATTATATATATATTTTATTATGAAGGTTATTTTGATATAGTTTAAAAAAAATCTAGAGTTTTCTAAAATTATCTAAGTAAAGTTTTATGGTATGTAAAGATTTTTATTTCAAGCTTAATCTTTTCGCAATTTTATAAGAGATGAATGATTAAATAAGAAGTCAACTGTAACGGTCCATGAGGGGTCATTACACCACCATAACACCATCTTTAGAAATCACATGGCCAAGGAATGCCACACGATCCAATCAAAACTCGCACTTAGAGAATTGACATACAACTGGTGCTATCTCCATGTCTGTAAAACTGTCCTTATATGCTTCTCTTGTTTATCTCGAGTTTTTGAATGAATGAGAATGTCGACGATAAATCCTATCACAAACTTATCTAGAAACTCCTTGAAACACTCCATTCATCATGTCCATGAAAGCAAGAGGGGCATTGGTCAACCAAAATGGCATGACCACAAACTCATAATGGCCATATCGAGTTCTGAAGGCTAACTTGGGGATATCTCCTTTCTTGATAGCAGATCTGAGTGAAGAGTCCTCTCGCCGTTTCGATCGTTACTCGACTTTATTGCCGAGGAAATCACGATGCAAGGGCCAAGGAGATCGCTCAGAGATCGTGGCTCTCCACTCACTATGGAAATCCGCATCCAGTCACTGTTGGAGATTGCAATGAGATCACGACGATCCATTAGCTAGGGAGATCGTGAATTGCTAGTCACGAGGAGATTGTGTGTAATAACCAACCTTTTTACAAATTTACAATTTCCTTTTTTAGGAATCAAAAGTTTGTATTATGTATGTTAATATGAAATGCTTGATCTGATTTATCAGAATTATGATTTATGTACGATTTTATTCCGGTCAAATTTTGATCAGAATAATCTAAGGTATGATTTAGTCAGTTTTGCAGTTTTATAAACAGTATGAAATTATACTGTGAAAAACTGTAATTACGGATAACGAAGCCAAAATTAGGTATGGGATTATTGTAGAAAAATCAAGCACAATATTTAGAGTAATAAGAACCAAGTAGTTTTTAGTTCTAAGAAAAAATTTTATGCAGTTCGGTTAAGTGCAGATAAATTCTGGACTGCAGTCCAGTAAAACAGTACTGTTATTAGTGAAAACAGTATTTGTAAAATCCTTATTAGTATGATTATGGACTGCATTAGTGAAGGAAAACCAATGGAACCTTGTTAGGGGGACACCTCACCTTTGTGATGATTAATTTGAATTAATGGAATTTTTAGAAATTCTAGAAAGTATTATCATTTATGAGCTTGGATCAAACTTGGCCAACAAGCTTTCTCAAATGGCCGGCCACCTTTGGAGTCTAGGAGCAATTGTAGTTGTTTTTGGAGGACTTAAATGCAAATTAGACAATAAAATTAAAGTTTGGCCTTAAATTTTGTGGTGGGGTTTTGTCTTGAATCATTTGTACACATCACTCCTTTTTTGTTCATCATCTTGTTCTCTTCTCCTCCCTAAGGCCGAACTTCAAGTGAGAAAAACAGTGGAGAGTGGGTCGGTTTTGAGTGAAAAATCAAGGAGAAAAATTTGAAATCCAAGCCTAGATCCACTTCTAAGTTTTAAGGTAAATCTATTAAACCCCTTAGCTTTTCATTTGAGTTTTTGTTCAATGATTTAGATGTATTTTCAGTTGGGTATGTATGAGCTTAAGCTCAATAATTTTCATTCAATGGTTTAGTTTAAATTAGTATGTGCTTGATTAGGTTTATGGTAAGTTAAATCTATGTTTTAGTATGTTAGATCTAGGTTTTTGGCTTTTGCTTTTGAAGTTATGCTTTAAAGTATGTGCTTGTATGTGTATGTTTAGTAATGGCTTGTTATATGTCCCCACATGTCTAGGAAGATTTATGGTATGCTTGTGTTATGGTTAATTGCTTGTATGTTGAATTAGAATGAGAAAAATCAACTTAAACCCTAACTTGGTAAAAATTGTGCTACATGGGTAAAATGGATGAACAAGTGTATGCTAATGGAAATCTTGCGTAATACGCTGTATGGATGATGTAAGCTCACGGTTGCAACCGTTTGAGGTAGGGTGTGCGTTATTCCGCGTAACGAACGATTGAAAACCAAGCTGCCAGTTTTCGGACAAAACTGGGCAGTAATTTTTAAACGAAATTTTGAAGCCCTTAGAGGCAGATTTTGGAAAAAGTTAAAACTAAAAGTTGTAGAAAATTAAAAATCCTAGGGGGTAGCGAAGACAGAATTGAAAAATAAGCTCCAAAGCTTCCATTTTCGTGAAACCCGAGCCTGGCCAGTCCCAGTGTAACGACCTTTCTAGCACGGACCGTTACCGTACATATAAACATGATTACTTGTCTTACATACTTATTTACTTAACAAATATAGCGGATGATTTTTTTTTTTTTTTTCTACTATAGGAGTACTATTTGGAATAATATGAACATAAAATATTAAACATGAATTTACAGAAGACATAGCGGCTTATCCCTTGTTTCACAGTTGCCCCCGCCAACTCCACCATCTTGTATCAAAAATCGCCAGTAGGTTGTTTACCTACAGCATAGACGTAAGACGTGAGCTTTCGCTCAGCAAGTACAACTATATTATCCGCAACACAAACAATTATAAACTTAACATAGCATATCATGACATATTCTAATCATGCATGCTCCAATTATGCTTTATTATGCTTATTTTATCATGTTTTCTTAACATATTTTCATTCCTTAACTTGCTTGTGGGCCCTTTATCATGAGTGACCGTACCGGGCGCGTAACTATGGAGTGGTTGGGGCGGCCAATCCATTTCCACTCAATCCACGGTCCTACCCGACCTTGGACGGGTCGGTACGTCACAGGCAAGCTCGCTTGCCATCATACTTATTTGTCATCTTGAACTTGTTCTTATTATTTGTGAACATACTTCATGATGTCACATGAATATAACTTGTAATCATATCTTAGTCATGCCATCTACTTGATATTTCAATTCATAGCACATAACATACATTGTATCATACACCACGTTACAACCCAAAAAGCCTATGTTGTAGGCGGAGTTGTACTTACCTTGTTTGCTATGTCCGATAATGGGCTGATTCAAATCAGGACACCTCAGCAGGTTATCTTCTGCTATAATAAAGGACTTAGGTAAGTATTAAAACTGTTGGTAATACAACCAACACTTATATGTCCCTACCCTTAACTGCATAATATCTTATTGGGTTACCTTAATTTACCCTTGAGTTTAAAAACTTAACTGGCTCAAGTTAAAACTTAACTTTGGTCTACAAACCCATTTTCTTTTCTTTTTGAAAAACTTAATCTTTAAAATCCCTTGCTCAATCTTATGAAAAATTGTAATTTTTTGAGTAATATTCATAAAATAATAAAGTGTTGAAGACTGCCTTTGGAACAGTCTTTCATAGTCAATTTATTAGTTTTTGCATAAAACACTGTTTTCCTGTATTGATTTTCAGAAAATCCTGTACAGGAATTTACTGTTTCCTGCACAGTTTTTAGTAACCCTGTTTACTTTAAAATCCATATTGAATTTGAAAAAGTTGTCTTCATGAAAGTTTTGGTTTTCGAAAAATCCTAGAACTTTCATGTTTTACAAAAAATCCAGTTCTGCCTCTAACCCTTTCGTTTTCCCCCCTTTAAACTCAACTGGACGTGTATGAAGTCTGGGCACGTCAGTCTCGGGTTTTCATGAAAATGAAGGCCTTTGGAGCCTTATTTTGGAAAACTGTCCACTTTTTCCCCTAGGAAAAATGTTTTGAACAACTTTCATGTTTTAAGTTTTCTCAAATTCGGCCTCTAAAGGCCCCAAAATCTGATTTTCCAGAAACTGGCCAGTTTCACCCGAAAATGGCAGTTTTTGGTTTTAAATTTGTTTTGCGTCCTACTTCGAGCACACTACCTCAACCGACCGAATCGGGAGCCTAAAATCAGTCACACACGTCTTTCTAACGTAAATTTTCTTTAAACACATTATCAATCAAACCCATGCAATTTATTGCTTAAATTACACCAATTATGGTTTGCTTGATTTTAGGTTGCACAAGTCATTCATAACATATTTCTAGCAACCTAACATACACATATCCATCATGCTTGGCACATTGTGGGGACATATAATTTATCATCCATCATGCAATCACACATAACTAGGCATGTAATCTAAACATTTAGCCATGCAACCTCATAAAAGGAAATCAAACCACCCTAACTCAAATCAAGCACAATTCTAGATTTAACCTAGGCATAACTTAAATTTGAGCTTATGTTCTTACAAACTTAGGGGAAATACACTTAAATTCCTCAATCAAGACTTAAATTGAGAAACTTAGGGCTTTAAAAGAAAATTACCTCAATTTGGTTCAAGGGTTGGCTAGGATTTGCTTGCTTTCCCCCCTTCCTTTGTCTCCACCAAACCGGCCCCTTTTGCTTGCTTGGCTCCAAAATTTTTCTCCCACCACCCTTGCTCTAGATTTCCGGCCACTCCAACACACAAAATCCGGCCACTCCTCTCTTTCTCTTCCTTCCACAACCGGCCCTAGAGCCACAAATGGGTTTCAAATTTTTTCTTCCAATTTTTGTTGGTTCCACACCAAATCTAACTATCCTATCACCCTAAACACTCTTGGTTCTTGCTCTCCCTAAGATTTCGGATTTCAGAGAGAATTTTGGCAAGAATTTGGCTACTTTTTCCCAATTTTTTTCAGCCAAAAATCCGCCCCCCCCCCCCCCCCCCCCCCCCCCCCCCCCCCCCCCCCCCTCTGGCCTATTTATAGGTGAAATTTTGGACTTCTTTGCAAATAACTTTGGTTCACCTTTTTCCTACAAGTCCTTGGGACAAAATTAATTCTATTTGACCCCAGAAATCCGGCCACCTCATGCTCTAGAAGAGTCCAAGATTATCCAATTTTTTTTTTAATTCCCAATATGATGTCATTAACTAAAAAGGTGATGAGGTAATCACCATTAGGGCTTGTTTGGCCTTTTTCTTTAAATGCAGTTCACTTTAATGCCAATACAGATATTTTTAGTACTGTGCTCACTAGCACACAATACTGTTATGCTCCTACGCAGTCCAAAATTTATCTGTGTAAAATTTGACTGCATAAAAATTTTCTTATAACTTGAAGTCCTTTGGCCCAAGATACCCTAATTTATGTGCTTGATTTTTCTAAGGTGATTTTAAATCTTAATCTTGTTATCTTGTCCGTAAAATGGTTTTTCGCAGTATATTTTCCATACTGCTTGACCATAAAACAGTATCATCATATGGTTGACTTTTCTAGTTAACCGTTGACTTTTTAGGTCAACTTTGACTTTTTAGGTCAAACTTTGACCATCATGCAAGACCATGAAATCGTGAAGTTTTCTACCCTTCTTACTCAAAATGATACATACTTGGTTAAGCAATCATTTTTAAGTCTCATCATGAGAACTTAAAATCTTCAAATAAAAACCCATCTTAGATTTTTCATGAGTACGTTCAGAACATAGCACAAGTTTCTTTACAAGAAAACGTAAGGTCGTGAAAATTTAGTTATTACAATCTACCCCCCTTAAAAATTTTCGTCCTCGAAAATTAATATTAATTGGGGTAGTTCTTTCTCATCTCATCTTCCAATTCCAAGGTTGCTTCTTCAACCTTGTGGTTGCGCCATAATACTTTAACCAGGGGAATGGTTTTATTTCTTAGGACCTTCTCTTCTCGATCCAGAATTCGAACTGGCTTTTCTTCGTATGTCAAGTCCGTTTGAACTTCCACCGGTTCTTGACTAAGCACATGCGACGGATCTGGTACATACTTTTTTAGCATGGGGACATGAAAAACATCGTGCATTGCAGCTAATTCTGGTGGTAAAGCAAGCCTGTAAGCTACTTTCCCAATCTTTTCAAGGATTTCAAACGGTCTTGTATATCTCGGACTGAGCTTCCCCTTTTTGCCAAATCTCATTACCCCTTTCATAGGAGCAATCTTAATGAATACGGCATCTCCAACTTGGAATTCCAAGGGTCTCCTACGTTTATCGGCATAACTTTTCTGTCTGCTAAAAGCTATGTCGAGCCTCTGCTTAATCTTCTTGATATCTTCAGAGGTCTTCTTGATGAAGTCTGTTGTTTGTAGCTGCTTCAGTCCAACTTCTTGCCAGTGGATGGGAGATCGACATTTTCTTCCATATAGGGCTTCAAATGGAGCCATACCAATCGAAGCGTGATGACTGTTGTTGTAAGAAAATTCGATCAACGGTAACTTCTGATCCCAGTTTCCTTTGAAATCCAGAGTACATGATCTTAGCATATCTTCCAATGTTTGGATGGTTCGTTCTGACTGGCCATCAGTTTGGGGGTGAAAAGCTGTACTAAACTTCAGTTTTGACCCCATGGCATTGTGAACACTGGTCCAAAATCGAGAGGTGAAACGTCCGTCACGATCTGAAATGATCGATTTTGGCACTCCATGCAGCCTAACAATCTGAGATACGTAGACTTCAGTCAATTTTTCCATTGAGAAGGTGGCTTTGATCGCAATGAAATGTGCTGATTTGGTCAATCTATCCACCACAACCCAAATTGTGTCATTTCCACTTGTCGTCCTGGGTAATCCTACTACAAAATCCATGGTAGTTTGCTCCCATTTCCATTCAGGAAATTCTATTTTCTGCAATTCTCCTCCAGGATGTCGGTGTTCAGCCTTAACTTTCTGACAAGTTAGGCATTTTGACACGAAATCTGCTACTTCGTTCTTCATTTTTGGCCACCAAAAGTTTTCTCGGAGATCCTTGTACATCTTGGAAGCTCCGGGATGTACCGAGTATGGCGTCTTATGTGCCTCAGACATAATCTGATCCTTCAGAAATTCAAAGTCGGGAACACAGATTCTTTCCCTGAAATAAACAACACCATCGGCAGAGGTTTTGAACTCCTTGCTCTTTCCGCCAAAAAGTTGTGCCTTTAGCAAAAACGAATCTTTTCCTTGATGCGTCTTGATGGATTCCAATAGATCAGACTGAAGAGTCAGAGAAGATAATTTCCCCGTGATCATTTCCAGGTTGAACTCAGAAATCTCCTTTTGTAGTGGCTTAGGAAACGCTTCGATAGACATTAGCATGCCCGAGGATTTTCTACTTAAAGCATCCGCTACCCTGTTTGCTTTTCCAGGGTGATAAAGGATCTCACAATCGTAGTCCTTTACAAGTTCCAGCCATCTACGCTGTCTCATGTTGAGCTCCTTCTGAGTAAAAATATACTTGAGGCTCTGGTGGTCAGTGTAGATTTCGCATTTGTTTCCATACAAATAGTGTCTCCATATCTTGAGTGCGAAAACTACCGCTGCCAATTCCAAATCGTGTGTGGGATAATTCTGCTCGTGATTCTTCAATTGTCTTGACGCATAGCCTACTACTTTCCCATTTTGCATCAGGACAGCTCCTAATCCGTTTCTGGAGGCATCACTGTAAATTACGAAATTTCCCGCATCTACATCAGGGATTATTAACATAGGGGCACTTGTCAGCTTTTTCTTGAGCTCTTGGAAATTCTCCTCGCACTTCTGAGTCCATTCATACTTTTTATCCTTTCGAGTAAGAGCGGTAAGTGGTGTAGCAATCTTGGAAAATCCTTCGACGAATCGTCGGTAGTATCCGGCTAACCCAAGAAAACTTCTTATTTCCGTAACATTCTTGGGTACCGGCCATGAACTGACCGCTTCCACTTTCGCAGGATCTACGAAAATTCCTTCTTTCGACACAACATGCCCTAAGAAATGAACTTTCTCCAGCCAAAATTCACATTTCGTGAACTTAGCATAAAGCTGATTACGTCTCAACATTTCCATTACCATCCGAAGGTGATGCGCATGTTCTTCCTTGGACCTTGAATAGATCAAGATGTCGTCGATAAAAACAATGACGAACTTGTCCAAATATTCCTTGAATACTCGGTTCATAAGATCCATAAAGGCAGCTGGAGCGTTGGTTAATCCAAAGGGCATAACCAAAAACTCATAGTGCCCATATCATGTGCGAAAAGCTGTCTTGGAGATGTCCGCCTCCCTAATCCTGAGCTGATGGTACCCTGATCGTAGATCAACTTTTGAGAACACAACTGCTCCTCGGAGTTGATCGAAAAGATCGTCAATCCTTGGTAGATGATACTTATTCTTGATTGTGATCTTGTTCAGTTCACGGTAATCGATGCACATTCGCAATGATCCATCTTTCTTCTTGACGAACAAAACGGGTGCTCCCGACGGAGAGTAACTTTGTCGGATGAATCCTTTGTCGAGCAGTTCTTGCAACTGCACTTGAAGCTCTCTCAGCTCAGCTAGTGCCATGCGATAGGGGGCTTTCGATATTGGTGCAGCTCCAGGTAGCAACTCAATCTCAAAAGAAATTTCCCTTTCTGGCGGAAGTCCCGGCAAATCCTTCGGAAAAATATCTACAAATTCCTTTATAACAGGAACATCTTCCGGTGTTAGCTCCATTTCTTGATCCTTGTCCACCATGTTAGCTAAATATCCTTGACAACCATTAGCTAACATTTTCCAAGCCCATATTGCTGAAACGAATCGAGTTGCTGGACTCCGAGACTGACCATAGAAGTTGAACTCTACTTCTCCGTAAGGGTTGAACGTCACGCACCTCTTGCGGCAGTCAATCTTGGCGTTGTATTTACTCAAAAAGTCCATCCCTAAGATCACATCGTAATCCTGAAGCTTGATTGCGATGAGATCTACATATAATTCTCTGCCACAAATTCCTACGGATGTGTTTCGTATCCAAAAAATGGACCACAAAATTTCTCCGGATGGCAGAGAGGTTTTGAAAGGTTGTTCTAAACTATCCACACCTCTCCCTATCTTCTGAGCAAATTCAAACGATATGAACGAGTGGGTGACACCGGAATCAAATAAAACAGTTGCAGCATAGGTGGCGATAGAAATCTGACCTGTCACCACATGCGAAGTTCCGGCTTCTGCATCCCCCTTTGTATATGCGTAGATTCTGGCTTGAGGTTCAGGAGCTTCTAATCTGCCTTGAGTGATTGTGGGTCCTTCGAGCTTTGCTTGGATCGCATGCAACTGGCTGTTGGTGTTCCGGCTTGGATATGAAGGATTCTGGCCTTGGGTATTCAAAGTGCAGTTCTTCGTAAAATGACCCTCCTTGCCACAGAGGTAACAAGCATTTGATCCCATTCGGCATACTCCCGGGTGTTTTCTCCCGCACTTGGCACACACTGGGTAGCTATTGCTAATACCCTCATTTCCACGAGCAATCTTTTTCTGAGGGTAGTTCCTTTGCTGACCCTAGCCAGTAGAGTTTTCTTTTCGTTTATTCCTTTCAAACTGTTTAGAACCTTGAGCAAAATTGCGGGGCTGACCTTTCCGGTTCATTTCAGAATTTTGACGGGGTTGTGCCTGCTTCCCCATGACCTTTTCTTCTCTTTTTGCTTTAAAAAACTGAGTCCGTTCTTCTTTGTCTCGGTTAATCCAATACTCTGCTCTTATAGCTCGACTTATACAATCGGACACCCAAGTAGGTGGACTATCACCAGCACTGACTTGTTTGGCGATATCTGACCGGAACATCTTCATCATCAATCTAACTTTTTCTGTCTCACCTGGCACCAATTCCGGGCACAATCGGGCTAACTGCTCAAACTTATTAATAGCCTCCATTACCGTCATCGTTCCTTGTCTCAAACAAGTAAATTCATCCTGCTGGGCTGCCAGGATTTCTCTGTTAAAATACATCATTCGAAACTCTGACACGAAATCTTGCCAACTCATGGTCGTAACGTCGCGACGCATCTGGACGGTCATCCACCAGTGTCTAGCGTCTTTCTTGAGGGCGAAGGAGGCACAGAGAACTTTTTCTTGCTCTGTCAATCGCATGAAATCCAAAATAACTTGGATGTCAATCAACCAATTGTCAGCGGCGATAGGATCTGTTGGTCCCTCGAATTCCGGCGCTTTCATCCGCCTAAATCTCTCATAAAGCAGATCTTCCCGTACGGGAGGTAAGTTCGCTTGTACCCCCATGGGTGCTACTGGGGCCTCTGGCTGAACCTCGGGTTGAACATCGGGTACCGGAAGTACTACTGGAGGCACTTGGTTATTCTGAGGGGGAACCTCGTTAGCCTGAGGTCTCTGATTGATTTGAGCTAACTGCTCCCGGAGTCTATTTGTTTCCTGCTGCTGCTCAAGTAACTGTCGTTGCAAATTTGCTACAACAGTTGCTAGATCCGGTGCAGGTGGATTCTGGTTCACAGATATTGTTTTGCGAGGGCGTACCATCTTTTATTTCCTATTAAACCATAAGAAAAGATATTATCAAACTAGTAGTATCCTTTCTTTCATTATACATCATATCGTAATACGTCGTATCACAACACAATCATTCTTATCATAACATGGCTTACATAATCATAACGTATCATAACATGATTCTTGTGATCATAACATAACATGGTATTTGAACTGTTTCTTGGATACTTACAAAAAGTACATTATATTTACCAAAATAATATATACCAGATTGTTACATCATTCTTACCAAACTGTAAATACATATCTGTTTCATCGTATTTTATATACATGGACAAAATGGTAATGGGAGTGTCTAACACTTCACCATCATACATAGTCAAAAATGGCGATGGAAGTGGCTACCACTTTCCATCATACATCAGTACAAGCCTATCATCCAAAAAGAAATAAGCGAGTACATATTAGTCCTAAGGTCAAAATAAATATACACGAACGATCAAAATAATGATCTCTATCGTCATCTAGGCGGCTGCGTCGGAGTCGGTCTCCCAATCTCCGTCGTCGAAAAGGATCTCCTCTGGGTCGTCAACAAAATCCTCCTGATCCTCTAACCATCCCGCCTACTCTGGCTCGGGCGCCGGCTCCATATCCTCGTCGTCGCCCTCCTCGTCACTAGATATATCTATGACAATAGGATCTGCTAGTGGATCTGCTGGTATAACCTCAACATCATCCTCCTCGTCACTGGAGATATCTACGATAATAGGATCTGCTGGTGGATCTCCTGGTATAACCATAATATCGTCCTCCTCCGGGCCTCCGGGTCACCCTCAGCATCCTCCTGCTCCTCAGCCTCATGGGCTGGCATCTCCTGCTCTGGAACTGCGGGGATCAGGCTCCTCTGGGGGTGCTGGACCTACCTCGTGTAATGGCTCCCCTATGCCAGCGTCGTCTACGGGTGCCTGATGATCACCCTCAGCGGCCCCCGTCTGCTCGGTGTCAGCGCGCACCTCAGCCTGTAAAATATCCTCAATCATGTGCTCTACAGTCATCCTGGGTGTGGGAAAAGGGACATACTGGCGAATACGACCAGGTAAGCCATTTCGCAAAACCGTCAACGCCTCCAACACAGGGTGGTCTATATCCTGAGAAACGTAGGGCAACATGGCCTCCTGAAATCTCATGCAGTAATGGGCCATGGTCTCGAGAGGATATGCATGCCACTCAAGTGTATAGCTGTGGTATCGCATGTCGTACATATCTCTATAAATTTCGGGATCACGCTAAGGCGCTCCTGGCCCGTAATCCAATATCGATCCAAACCGTCCAATCATCAGCGTACGAAAATGTACCCAAGTCCGGCTGGGTAGCTGTGGCTCTCCTACTGATATCCACCAAAGACGGGCGTCGCCACTCAAACATCGACTACCCAACGAAACCTGCACGCGACCCGGGATATGGCTAGTACGGAAAATTAGCTCCATGTCATACAACCATGCTCCCAGGGATATCGTGCGACTCGTACCGTCAAATGATAACGGACGTGCCTCATAGAATGATGATATAGCCTCTCAGTCCGCATCTACTTGATTCGAATCCATATCGACGAATCTACATACCATAATCACATAATAAATATTTACGCATAAAATAACTTTAACTTACAATGATGGTGGCGATGGCAGGCGAACTGTGAAATCAGGTAGCAGGGAACCGCTCTGATACCAACTCTGTAACGACCCATCTAGCACGGACCGTTACCGTACATATATACATGATTACTTGTCTTACATACTTATTTACTTAACAAATATAGCGGAAGATTTTTTTTTTTTTTTTTTTCTAATATAGGAGTACTGTTTGGAATAATATGAACATAAAATATTAAACATGAATTTACAGAAGACGTAGCGGCTTATCCCTTGTTTCACAGTTGCCCCGCCAACTCCACCATCTTGTATCAAAAATCGCCAGTAGGTTGTTTACCTACAGCATAGACGTAAGACGTGAGCTTTCGCTCAGCAAGTACAACTATATTATCCGCAACACAAACAATTATAAACTTAACATAGCATATCATGACATATTCTAATCATGCATGCTCCAATTATGCTTTATTATGCTTATTTTATCATGTTTTCTTAACATATTTTCATTCCTTAACTTGCTTGTGGGCCCTTTATCATGAGTGACCGTACCGGGCGCGCAACTATGGAGTGGTTGGGGCGGCCAATCCATTTCCAACTCAATCCATGGTCCTACCCGACCTTGGACGGGTCGGTACGTCATAGGCAAGCTCGCTTGCCATCATACTTATTTGTCATCTTGACCTTGTTCTTATTATTTGTGAACATACTTCATGATGTCACATGAATATAACTTGTAATCATATCTTAGTCATGCCATCTACTTGATATTTCAATTCATAGCACATAACATACATTGTATCATACACCATGTTACAACCCAAAAAGCCTATGCTGTAGGCGGAGTTGTACTTACCTTGTTTGCTATGTCCGATAATGGGCTGATTCAAATCAGGACACCTCAGCAGGTTATCTTCTGCTATAATAAAGGACATAGGTAAGTATTAAAATTGTTGGTAATACAACCAACACTTATATGTCCCTTCCCTTAACTGTATAATATCTTATTGGGTTACCTTAATTTACCCTTGAGTTTAAAAACTTAACTGGCTCAAGTTAAAACTTAACTTTGGTCTACAAACCCATTTTCTTTTCTTTTTTGAAAAACTTAATCTTTAAAAATCCCTTGCTCAATCTTATGAAAAATTGTAATTTTTTGAGTAATATTCATAAAAATAATAAAGTGTTGAAGACTGCCTTTGGAACAGTCTTTCATAGTCAATTTATCAGTTTTTGCATAAAATACCGTTTTCCTGTATTGATTTTCAGAAAATCATGTACAGGAATTTACTGTTTCCTGCACAGTTTTTAGTAACCCTGTTTACTTTAAAATCCATACTGAATTTGAAAAAGTTGTCTTCATGAAAGTTTTGGTTTTCGAAAAATCCTAGAACTTTCATGTTTTACAAAAAATCCAGTTCTGCCTCTAACCCTTTCGTTTTCCCCCCTTTAAACTCGACTGGACGTGTATGAAGTCTGGGCACGTCAGTCTCGGGTTTTCATGAAAACGAAGGCCTTTGGAGCCTTATTTTGGAAAACTGTCCACTTTTTCCCCTAGGAAAAACTGTTTTGAACAACTTTCATGTTTTAAGTTTTCTCAAATTCGGCCTCTAAAGGCCCCAAAATCTGATTTTCCAGAAACTGGCCAGTTTCACCCGAAAATGGCAGTTTTTGGTTTTAAATTTGTTTTGCGTCCTACTTCGAGCACACTACCTCAACCGACCGAATCGGGAGCCTAAAATCAGTCACACAACGTCGTTCTAACGTAAATTTTCTTTAAACACATTATCAATCAAACCCATGCAATTTATTGCTTAAATTACACCAATTATGGTTTGCTTGATTTTAGGTTGCACAAGTCATTCATAACATATTTCTAGCAACCTAACATACACATATCCATCATGCTTGGCACATTGTGGGGACATATAATTTATCATCCATCATGCAATCACACATAACTAGGCATGTAATCTAAACATTTAGCCATGCAACCTCATAAAAGGAAATCAAACCACCCTAACTCAAATCAAGCACAATTCTAGATTTAACCTAGGCATAACTTAAATTTGAGCTTATGCTCTTACAAACTTAGGGGAAATACACTTAAATTCCTCAATCAAGACTTAAATTGAGAAACTTAGGGCTTTAAAAGAAATTACCTCAATTTGGTTCAAGGGTTGGCTAGGATTTGCTTGCTTTTCCCACCTTCCCTTTGTCTCCACCAAACCGGCCCCTTTTGCTTGCTTGGCTCCAAAATTTTTCTCCACCACCCTTGCTCTAGATTTCCGGCCACTCCAACTCTTCTTCTCCTCTCTTTCTCTTCCTTCCACAACCGGCCCTAGAGCCACAAATGGGTTTCAAATTTTTTCTTCCAATTTTTGTTGGTTCCACACCAAAATCTAACTATCCTATCACCCTAAACACTCTTGGTTCTTGCTCTCCCTAAGATTTTGGATTTTGAGAGAGAATTTGGCAAGAATTTGGCTACTTTTTCCCAATTTTTTCAGCCAAAATCCGCCCCCCCCCCCCCCCCCCCCCCCTGGCCTATTTATAGGTGAAATTTTGGACTTCTTTGCAAATAACTTTGGTTCACCTTTTTCCTACAAGTCCTTGGGACAAAATTAATTCTATTTTGACCCCAAGAAATCCGGCCACCTCATGCTCTAGAAGAGTCCAAGATTATCCAATTTTTTTCTTAATTCCCAATATGATGTCATTAACTAAAAAGGTGATGAGGTAATCACCATTAGGGCTTGTTTGGCCTTTTTCTTTAAATGCAGTTCACTTTAATGCCAATACAGATATTTCTAGTACTGTGCTCACTAGCACACAATACTGTTATGCTCCTACGCAGTCCAAAATTTATATGTGTAAAATTTGACTGCATAAAAATTTTCTTATAACTTGAAGTCCTTTGGCCCAAGATACCCTAATTTATGTGCTTGATTTTTCTAAGGTGATTTTAAATCTTAATCTTGTTATCTTGTCCATAAAATGGTTTTTCGCAGTATATATTCCATACTGCTTGACCATAAAACAGTATCATCATATGGTTGACTTTTCTAGTCAACCGTTGACTTTTTAGGTCAACTTTGACCATCATGCAAGACCATGAAATCGTGAAGTTTTCTACCCTTCTTACTCAAAATGATACATACTTGGTTAAGCAATCATTTTTAAGTCTCATCATGAGAACTTAAAATCTTCAAATAAAAACCCATCTTAGATTTTTCATGAGTACCTTCAGAACATAACACAAGTTTCTTTACAAGAAAACGTAAGGTCGTGAAAATTTAGTTATTACACCCAGACGCTATGCACGGCCAGGATTTTTCAATGAGGAAAATGAGTAGGTTAAAGGCAGAATTAGGTTTTGTGCAAAAAATGAAAGTTGTAGGAATTTAGGAGATCTACAACTTTCATGAAGAAAACTTTTTCAAATTCAAAGTAGATTTTAAAATAAAACTGAATCTCCAAACTCAGCAGGAAATAGGCAATCCTGCACAGGATTTTCAAAACAGTGCATGAGCAACAAATTCTTGTACATGCACTGCTAACTGAAATTATTGAACTGTTTTCTATGAACGATTTTCAAAACGTTACAGTTTTACTATCTTTACAAAATAATCAGTTTCAGTTTTATAAAAATGGTTTAAAAAGGTTTTAAAGTATGTTAAGTAAGTTAAGAAATTGGTTAACTATGGTAAGACATATAGTAATTAGTTATATTACTAAAAATTATTATTGAACTAAGTATATTGAAAGTATACTTATAGTAACCAAATAGGTTACTAATTTTATATGCTAGGTTTTGAAACCAAGGTTACTTAGGATAACCAAATTGGATACTACTAATGGGTTTTGGTAACCCAATAGGATAGTAACCTAATTATGTTTGGGCTTATACCCAGGGTTACTAACAGTAACCTAAAAGGATATTATAACTAACCAAGATTTGTTTAAGTAATCAAACATAATACGGTTTGATTGTTTTTAGGACAGGTGCCCTAAGGTTACATCTAGTAACCTAATAGGATATCATGCTAGTAGGGGACATATAACTAGGGTAAATGTTGAATGTTGGTTAGGATACCAACATTTAATATAATAAACTATGGTAAGATAAAATGATTCTTACGTCCTTTTTGGAAACAGGCAAGCAACCTGTTGTTGCAATTCGTTGGAGCAACAAATCCTAGCGCTAGTATAACCTGTAAGTATAACTCCGCCTACAGCATAGGCTAATTATTTTTATTGATTGCATGTTTTTAAAATTCATGCACTTATGTATGTGATGCATATGATTATATTTTATTATTGTGACATCATGAAGCATGTTCACTAATAATAATGTACATGATAAGAGTAAGACTAAGTTCAAGTAAGAAAATGTTTTTAAGTAAGATATTAAGCAGTTTTAAATCGTGTCGTATCGACCTGCACTAGGTCAGGATTGGTTCATGGTTTGAGTTGGACAGGGCTGGCCGCCCCAACCATTCCATGGCAGCGCGCCACGGTACGTACACTTAAGTTAAGGGCCCATAGTATGTTAAGTTAAGAAATAATAAGAAAGCATAATTGGATCATGCATTAATTAAGTTTAAATTGTTTTTGCGGATAAATAGCATTGTACTTGCTGAGCGAAAGCTCACAACTTACGTTTATGCTGTAGGTAAGCTCCCTATTAGCAATACTTGATACAAGACGGTGGGGCATGGCAGGGCTAACTGTGAAACTACGGGATGGAGACCGCTACGCGTTTTGTGTCAAATATATGTCATTTTTATTGAGTTTAATTAGTTGCTTTTCAAAACAAGTTTAATACTTTAATACTCAAATAGATATGTATATATGGTTATAAGTAATTATATGGTTGAGTTACCTATATGATAAAAAAAATATATAAAAAAAAATATTCCGTATGTTCCGCTAGTTAAGTAGGTGTCAGTATTTATGTAAGATAAGTACTGGTAACGGCCTACGTAAGGCGGGTCGTTACATTGTGAAACTCCATTCGCTGAGGAGATCAAGAACCTCCAGTCACCGGGGAGATTAGCATTATCTCTGAAGCAGTCCTTGTCGCCGGAGAAGAACAATGACTCCAGTGGAAGCAACCGTGGAGGGGCTGGAGGGGCAGGGGTAAATCTGGAATTTAGAAAAAATTGAAATGAAAATGCTATTTTATTCTTAACTTTTCAGAATATGCTATAATTTTCAATTACTATATTAAGATATGCTATTTAGTTTAAATTCTCTTTTATTGAAGATAAAAACAGTATATGACTAAATGATATAAAAGTTATAAAAGCTCCAAAAAAAAATAGTGAGAAAAATTTGCAATTATATTCATTAATACAATCTTAGGGGCATTTTGCTTTTAGTCCCCAAGGAAAAATATTTACATTTATAATGGCATTGTCTGCATTAAAATATATATATATATATGTGTGTGTGTGTGTGTGTGTGTGTGTATGACAAATGATTTTGGTTAGCAAATTCTCATTTGGTAGTGTCTGCACATCACAAGGCATTCAAGCGCGAAATGAGATCGATGAAAGCGTCCTTTTTGCATGGAATTGTGAGAGCAGCCATTGGATGATCAAATCCAAATTTTTCTTCAGCGTGACTTAGCAACTCCTGGAACAAAGGCTGGTTCAAGTATGATACAGGGACAACAAACCTCCTCATTTGGCTCTCGTCGTCAACTTAAACTGCCAAATAGCCTTTCGGAACATCTGAAGAGGACCTTCTGACAAGTTGCTTAGCGCTGTTAACTACTCGGGGAAAACGGAAACCCATGATTTCTATGTAACTATTCTGTAGAGGAAGAGAGAGAAAATATGTGCAAAGGTGGTGGAGCTTTGAGACTTAAAAATGACCTCAAGACTTGGGATGCTAATGAACCCAACTTTTGAGTGTATTTATACAAAATTCTTGATAAGAATATGTAGGGGAATAAAACAAATTTGTTGCTTGCAATGAATGGCAGAAGACTAAAGAGGGATTTGAGAGACATGGACTACTGGGGTGTCACATGGTATTGTCTTCCTACTCATCATGCCCTACCAACTACTACCAGCTGGTTTGTTCAAGTACTCATGAACTGGCACCTTATTTGTAAGGAGAGAGATGAGGACAAATAGGTGAAACCAGTACTACTTCGATTTGAGTTGTCTCCACATTGTATTTTGAAATAAATAATAAATTAAAAAAAATTAGTTGAAAATTTTATATAATAGACGTACTTGGGACTTCTTGTTATGATAATTAACATATGTAACAAGAAAATTGAATGGTGAGTTATCATCCGCAGAGTCTACCCATTGTCTCATTAGGAGTGTACACTAGGAGAACTTATGTAGGGATGGTTAAGTTTTAGTTGGAGCAAAATGAGAAAAACATAAAAAATTTTAAAGTAAGATCGAAAAAAAAAAAAGTTTAATAGGACAGAGCCCCTACTCAGACATGGGTGGTCTGCCAGAATGAGTATTAGTGTGTTTTCTTTAACACTTGAAAAAATGTTGAAATGCAGATGAACCAGTTTCTTAAGGTAATCAACTATTCAACTGTTCGACGACTAAACTAGAGATGGCAAAATAATCATGAAACGAACTTGAACCTAATCATGGCAAGAGACCTACGTTATTAACGTGTCCAAGTTCAAGAGAAATTGTAGTTTTAGATATTCTTGTTTACCCGTACTAAAGATTTCTGAGACAAGAAAATGCTTAAACACAATCACAAGTTCCAAACTCTTTCTTTTGTCTCTCAAAATAAGGACATGATATCTTCTTGCTTGAGGCAAGGTTACTGTAGATGCTAGTTTTTCTACAGTCAAAATTTAACAGAAAGTTAATGACAATGAATAAACAAACAGTTGAATGGGCCCTTGACAATCGTTATTGAAACTCATAAAGCAAATTAGTATGAAAATAACCGGAAACAAAAGTAAAAGAGAGAGAGAGAATCATCAACACCAAGATGTAGAGAGGTTCGCCAACCGGGCTACGTCCTCTGTGAGTATAATGTATTCACTGTGTATGGATATTCTCAAGTACAAAAATGATTTCTGGGAACGTTTTGGCAGAATAACAGTATGTGAATTCAGAGAAAGAGTCCGATCCTTTTCTGAAGGGGGGTCCTCCTCTTTTTATAGAGGAAGGACCAATAACTGATGTTGAGCGGTTTTCCCTCGTTGTCCACTGGGGACACCTGTCATGATATGAACTCAGCAGTTATTGTAATGTTCCACAGATTATGGCTTAGCGGTTATTAATGCGCTTCCTTTTGCTAGTTATGAACTGATCAGTTATCATAATGGTATGACACATCATCGTCGACATTGGGTTCGACTGTTATAGAGAGTATAACCATATAAGCCTTGTTGAATATGAACGACGAACGACGAATAGAAAATAAGGCTTTGTCCTTATGATCTATCGTTCGCGGCCAATAAAGTCAATAAATGAAATATCAGTTTTGATCCGTTAGTTCGATGTTCGATGCTTAATTTCGAACGAATCACGTCATTGGGTCCGGCCCAATTGTACGAGCGATGGTCGTTCGTTATTGACTTTACAATGAGTTGGGTCCGGCCCAAAATATGAAGGCGTTAGAATAGGGAGTTCATCGTTCGTTAGATAAACTGTTAAAGCTAACGTCATTATTGGGAAGACGAAGTCTAACCCCAACAGTTACCCATTTGATTCTTCAAAATATGTTCACATCCCACCTTTTTTCCATTTGTGTGTCATCTTTGCACGGGAGTCATGCTATACTTCTCTGTCCAATTTTATCATGCTCGAATGGACAGAATACTAAGGTGCACATCCCACCTTATAAGGCTTGTCAACATTTTTCACTTTGTGATATGCACCTTATGTGATTTGAGTCATGTCGTTCTAAATATGTTACTAAGATGCCGTCTTTGCATGGCTAGGCCTATGAAGTTTCTCTTTCAAGTTTGCTGGTCTTTGGGGTTTATACCTTCTAGGTGGTTAAGATTTAAGAAATGAATTTCATTTAAAGAAGATGACAACAGTGACATTCTTAGAATTTCAAGCATCGATGTAGATGAATAGTTCTGCTGAAAAAAAAAAAAATATATATATATATATATATACATATATTTAATGTTTCTTCTCATGGCAATCCTCTCTCGGATTGTAGGGTGATTTTTCATACTATTAGATATTTATTTAGATTTTTTTTAATTGCTATTTGATTGTGGAGTAGAGAAACCATTATGGCTTTTCTAATGGATTTGAGTGTGACTTTATCTCTGCCCTCAATGATTTTAGTACACGTTGTGTTACATACCAAAATGCCACAAGGAAAACAGAACAAAAAGAAAGTAGAATTTTGTTTTTAAAATTGTACATGACACAAACATCCATGTGACTACCTGCTTTTAAATTGCACAATTACAGAGTTTTTTTTTTTTTTTACTGTAAATCGTGATTTAAATTGCTTAAGAATATAACCAATTTAGATGGATTAAAATAGTAAATTGACTCTATTTTATAAAGTTATCAGCTATCCGACTCTTCTCTACTATTTGGATAGAAAATCTTCTTAGCATTCATTATGAACCACTTTAAGTTCTCCTATAATTTTAAGAAGCAATAAGCACAATTAAACATTTTCATTCTCATAAGCATCAACTCTTAAAGCACAGAAAATAACATTTAATTTATGCAGTAAATAGCTATATTGATTACTTAAAAAGTTACAGGATAAGATTGAATATAAAGATTTATTTAATAATTGTGCATGTCAAAAGTACATATAAATAAATGTTAAATATATTCCGTACGATTTAATTGAATTTTTCAAGTAAAATTTAACCATTCAGTTATTTTTAAAATATAATTTTCAAAAGGCCATTTTAGGAAATTTTGCCTTAGTCTTAGAATTTCTTAAGCTGACCTGCTATGGAATGATGTTATTTTTTAATTTTGTTTGTTATTTCAAGTCTATTATTTAAAATACTATATGAACCCCTTAGGAATGATTTACCATTTTCATTCTTGATTTGTGATGTTATTGTACTAATTTTCATTGTTTGCCTTAATTTCGTTTGTAACTAAACATAGAAGCTAGCAAGCTTTACCTTGTAGTCCTTTTACTCGCAATATTAAAATGCTAATCATATGTATTGATGTAACAACCAAATTTTTGGATGAAGAATTTTAGTGAATTGATAGTCACCAAAATTTTATATAACTTAAATTTAGGCTATGCTTATAACCTAAAGTCAAGAAATGAAATATTGTAAGATTTTTATGATGTGATAATTTAATTTTTTGTCACATAATTTAAGTTCACAATATATATATATATATTTTTTTTTTTTTGAAATAAAAATATTGTGTTATCAATTACTATAAATCTTAGTAAGATCAAATATATGTTATCATGCATGAGGTGACAACTTAACTATATGTGTCGCGTAAACTAATGTCATAATATGTTTATTTAAGATAAAAATAATGTGACTAAATGATATAAGTTATAATAAGCTCATGTTGTAGGATTACTGTGTATAATAATTGGATGTCGTAACATTTATATCAATTCGTCACATTATTTTTACATTTTATAATAGAAATATTTTGTTATTATATCATGTGACATGGAATTAAATTGTCACATTATGAAAGCATATATTTAAGCTGAATTGTCATCTTCAGCCTGACTTAGCAACTCTTGGAACAAAGGCTGGTTCAGGTACGATACAGGGTTCACAAACCTCCTCGTTTGGCTCTCGTCGCCAACGTAAACCGCAAAATAGCCTTTTGGAACATCTGAAGAGGACCTTCTGACAAGTTGCTTAGCGACGTTAACTACTCGAGGAAAAAGGAAACTCGTTGTTGGTATGTAACTACTCTCTTGAGGAAGAGAAAGAAAAAGTGTGCAAAGGAAGTGGAGCTTTGAGACTTAAGAATGATCTTAAGATGCTAATGAACCCAACTTTAGAACATATTTATACAAAATTCTTGCTAAGTTTATGTAGGGGAAATAATACAAATTTGTTGCCTCAAAGGAATGGTAAAAGACTAAAGACGGATTTGAGAGACATGGGCTATTGGGCAGTCACATGGTATTGTCTTCCTTCTCATCATGCCCTGCCAAGTACCAGCTGGTTGCTTCAAGTACCCAACTAGCTCCTTATTTGTAAGAAGACAAATAGGTGGAAACCAGCACTACTTGGATTCGAGTTGTCTCGACAGTGTATTTCGAAAAAAAAAAAAAAAAATTAGTTGAAAATTTTAGATAATAGACATACTTGGGACTAGTTGCTGTGATGATTAACAACATGAGAAAAACGTAAAATCTTTTAAAGTAAAATTTAAAAAAAAAAAAAAAACAAAAAAAGTTTACTAGGATAGCAGCCCCCGCTCAGTCATAGGTGACTCTGTCCCGTCATAGGTGACTCTGTCCCTAAGTGAGTGTTAGTGTGTTTTCTTTAACACTTGGAAAATGTTGAAGTGCGAGTGGACCAGTTGCGTAAGGTAATCAATGATTCAACTGTTCGATGACTAATCTAGAGATGGAAAAATAATCATGAAATGAACATGAGCCTAACCATAGCAAGAGACCTACATTATGAAAGTGTCCAAGTTCAATAGAAATTGTGATTTTAGATATTCTTGTTTACCCGTACTAAAGATTTCTGAGACACGAAAATGCTTCCACACAATCACAAGTTCCAAATTCTTTCTGTTGTCTCCCAAAGTAAGGACATAATAATATGTTCTTGCTAGAGGCAAGGTGACCCATTTGAGTCTTCAAAAAATGTGCACATCCCACCTTCTTTTCATTTGTGTATATCTTCTCTATATCGTTCTAATTTTATCGGATGTATCTGAATGGACAAAATATTAAGGTGCACATCCCACCTATCAAGGCTTATCGACATTTTTCACATGGTGATATGCACTATATATGATTTTAGGTATGACCTTCTAAATATGTTACTGAGATGTCATCTCTACATGGCTGAGCATATGAAGTTTCTCTTTCAAGTTTGTTGGTCTTTGGGGTTTATACTTCAAGATGGTTAAGAAATGAATTTCATTTAAAGAAGATGACAACAATGACATTCTTAGAATTTCAAGGATCGATTTAGATGAATAATTCTGCTGACAAAAAATATTTAATGTTTCTTCTCATGGCAATCCTCTCTTGAATTGTAGGGGGATTTTTCACACTAATAGAGATTTCTTTTAAGATTTTTTTTACATAGCTATTTGATTGTGGAGTAGAGAAACTATTTTGGCTTTTCTAATGGATCTTGAGTGCAATTTTAACCCTTTAATAATTCTAATACACATTGTGTTACGTACCAAAATGTCCCACAAGGAAAAAAGAAAAAACGAGAGTAGAATTTTTATCTCTAAAATTGCACATTACTCAAACATCCATGTGACTACTTACTTTTAGATTGCACAATTGTAGATTTTCTTTTCTGTAAGTCTTGATTTAAATTGCACGAAATAGAAACTAATTATAACATATTAAAATTTTATCAATCATATAGGGAAGCATATAAAGATGCATCAAGTAAATGCAGTTTTTGGAGAAAATACTTGAAGCTTTTTTCAAGAAATCATACCTCAATCAACTTGGCTTTCTAGTTTCAATATATTTGGAAGTAAAAGTCATGCTTTCGATCAAATCCGGTATAAAATGAAGCATAAACGATATGTTTAGTTCTAGAATCATGTGTTGTATTTGTTAGAATATGCAATTATCAAATGATTTTTTGAAAGGAAAAATTATCAAATGATTTAGATGATTCAAAATACAAATTTCAAATAAAAAGTGATTAATCATTTCAGACCTTTTTTTTAGATGCTAATCTATTCTTTTGACATGCGTCAACTCAACTTTCTCAAACAAACCAACTTTAACTTTAAGTCACTTTTTTCAAACTTACTTAAGGGTTAATTCTCTCACTCTTCCAATAGTTAATTATGTGGCTTCCTACATTTGGCTGGGTCTCCGCGAGCATTACACTTCACTTATTACGGAATCAAGATGGCTCGTAAGAGAGAACTCTCAAGTCAATTTTTGGCACAATAACTGGCTTGGATATGTCATTGTAGAGAAAATACACCTTTCAGAAAGTATCTCTATTGATTCTAAAATATCCAAGTTTTCCCCAAACGACACTTGGTTGTTGGATTAATCTTTCAGAGAAAAATTTACCTTCATTTCTAATGATATTGATCAGGTTCATATCCTGGACAATTCAAGGGATGAGCTAGTTTGGACAGAATCAATTTCGGTTTTTGTCACTAGTAAGACGAGGATTGCAGAATCAAGCTTCCTAAAGTCAGCTGGGATAGCAAGCTGTGGTTAACTTTCATCCCACCGAGAAGATCATTGCTTATATGAGAGTTTCAAACTATATACTTTATGATATCTATCGGCTATAATTGCAACCGCTCAATTTCATGCTTGAGTTGTCATGTTATTGCATAATTTATAATGATTCCCCCTGATTTGGGCTGTAACTAGACATAGAAGCAAGCTTTTCATTGTAGTCCTTTTACTTGCAATATTAAGCTGCTAATCATAAGTATTGCAATCGATGCTACAATGAATTCAGAACAAGAGAATATTGTTCTAGATTTCTAATAAATTTGTGAGAACATTTTGCAATTGTATTCATTAATATTTCAATCTTAGGGGCATTTTGCTTTCAGCCCCCAAGAAAAAATATTTACATTTGTGATGGCATTGTTTGCCTTACGAAAATATAACATATGATTTTTGTTACCAACTTATGAAAGTGTCTTCTTTGCACGGAATTGTGTGAGCACCCATTGGATGATCAAATCCAAATTCTTCTTCAGCCTGACTTAGCAACTCCTGGAATGAAGGCTGGTTCAAGTATGATTCAGGGATCACAAACCCCCTCATTTTGCTCACATCATGAACATATACTGCCAAATAGCCTTTTGGAACACCAGAAGAGGACCTCTTCCCAAGTTGCTTAGCGCTGTTAACCACTCGGGGAAAACAGAAACCCGTGGTTCACATCTAACTACTCTGTAGAGAAAAGGAGAGATGGTGTGCAAAGAAAGGGTAGACTTGAGACTTGAGATGCTATAGAACCGAACTTCAGAATGTATTAATAGAAGATGCTTGATAAATAAGTAGGCCAAACAATACAAAGTTGTTGCTTGAAAGGAATGGTAAATTGAATGGTGGGAAATAATGTCCATAAGCTGCAAGTTCGAGTCCCATCAGTCCCGACCTAGGATCCAATGAAACAACTTAACCTCTACCCTTGCTCGTGGTTTTGCATCTTGGTGCTACTTTGTGGGGGAAAGATTCTTATGGTAAGAAAAAAGAATGAACAGCCATTTCCGTTGAAACAGCGCTTACTTCGCCTTCAAGTAAGCACTTTGCTGCTGGCAGGTTATCTACTCTGAATACTAGCCAAACTTTGATTTCATGGCTTGAAAAATGACGGAGTGTTCAGTTCAAAAAAAAAATGTCGGACTGACATTGGACCAGTTGTTATGTAACCAATGAATCGACAGTTCAGGACTAAACTTGAGTTTGGAAAATTAGACCCTAACCACGGTAAGAGACCGACTTTACAAGAATGAGTGACCAAGTCCAACTGAAAAGGTGATTTCAGATAATCCGTATCACTAAAGATTTATGAGAAAAAAAAAATGCTTCAAACACATTCACAAGTTCCTAATTCTTTCCCCGTCTCTCAAGATGGGGACAAAATAATAATATCTTCGTGCAAGAGGCCATCTGAGACTTAAAAAGGTTTCATTTTCAAGTTCTCTGGCCTTTCTGGTTAAATGCCTATGTGCTGGTGTCGTTAAGACACGGATACGAATTACTTCAAAAAAGTTTGAATGAATTGTGATTCTAACTGCAAACCGGACAGAACCTTAGTTTTGCGTACTATTGAAAACAACTTTTTTCATAAAACCGATCTTTCTTCACAATACCTCTTTACGCGAATTACATCTGCTCATTTACGGCAGTGCAGATTCGGACAATTCACATGCATATAACCATCTGCTTAGTTCCACGAAGAGAGTGCTAACATTGATTAAAGATCAAAAGAATTTTGGGAGTCATTATAAGTAAACAGGGCAACAACTAGATATCACGCTTATGCGAAATATACAATGTATACGCTTATATCAATTTTATTATTTATGCACTCCTCTTCACACATCATGGTTATAGATTTTTTTAATCAATTCTTGAAACACAAATTTATTTACCGACTATTGACAACATCACATAGAGGGTTCAGCTGGACGGGGCTGGTAAGTGCGACGCCGTAGCTGAGAATCCGGGGTAGGCTGCTGCAAGAAGATTTTTGTTGGATCATTGGGGTCAACATACCTGCATCATTGAAAACAAGCATTTAATCAGACAATCCACCCACAAAACAACCTTAGACTAGCAAAAAAGCATTCACATACGCATGTCTTATCATCTCGTCAACAGGAGTTTGCGCTGCTTGTAAAGGATCCGCATGGGGCGCTGGCCCTGAGTTGGCTTGTTGGTAATGCTGGTTATACTGTCTGACAGAACCAATCAAATTGAAGAAAAGTGGAACAAAGGTGCCACAGCCCCCTTCCTTGAACAAAATCTTAAATGAGTGAGTGGAATAGAGAGCCCTAGGCTGATTTTCTGGAACCACCTGAAGGTTTCATTTTAAGAAAATGAGTGTGTATGATCAAAGTTAAAAACTCGTGGCTTTTTATTGGTATCCTAACTAACTACTTACCGGCTCCACCTGACCAGAAATGTTGTTGCAGAAAAAGATTGGTTGATTAAACTTTTCACCGTGGACATGCAGCTGTATATGGAAGACAAATTCGTATAAGCACAATGCAAATAATAGTTATGGGAAAAGACAGTCTAAAGAAAGCAAATACAGATGGGAAAAATATTGGCAAACAAAGACGTTCAGTAATACATAAGAATCATAAGTTATACACATTGTGTCAGTAAAAATGCCATGCAGTATCTTATTAAAAAACTCCGTTTAAATTATAGGTAGATACCCCTTTGAGAACAATGAAAATAGCATGAAGGGTTCGTCTGTATACACTGTGTTTTCTTGAGCTAAAGTGTTATCCATATCCTATGGATTAGGAGAACATGACACGAAAGTAGTCATACATATAGATGTAAACAGCACTGAAGTGTTCACACACACATAGAAAAAATAAATAAAATAAAACCAATAAAAAATCCCAAAAACTCAAACCAAAGCCTGTCAACAGAAGAGAAAGAAAACAAAACAAAATACACAAGCCAACCCTCGGGCTATGGTTTGATGTAGAGTGAAAGTAAAAAGTGCAAAAAGAAACCATCAGAGCAACCAAATCAGCACAAAAGTATAAAATTAGAAACAATGAACTACCTATGATATGCAGTTAGAAGTATCAAAGGCAACTACTCCAAAATCATACAAACTCAAGCGAGCAGTACATACCAGGGGCATATCAAACGCAAAAAAGTCTCCAACAGGCTTGTTTGCAACAAAGACCATGCGAACATTTGACAGGTAAATCGTTCCCTTTGCTTTGACATGACCCCCTTGATTTCTGCAACAGATGTATTCAGTTAGTTCAAAGACAAGTTTATTTAAAAACCACACAGGATTACCTCTATCGGCAACATTACAAGCTCCATCCCCCCCCCCCCCCCCCCCCAACAAAAAACACCCCCCACACCCACCACAAAACCCAAGAAAAAAAAAAGGGCAGAGAGACTGTATCTACACATTTTATTATACGAGTAATCAAACAGTATCAAATGAAGAGACAGCCCCATAGCATCACAAGGATTCCTCCCTGGTATAAGAGTACAAACCGGAACTTCAAACAAAAATTGAGAATTTTCCGGGTAAAAAGACAAGAACTCTGGTGCTGATTTACAGAAAACAATGCCCATTTAGGCATTAAAGCATTCAGTAAACCTAACTCAGAAATTTCTACTAACTGCATTGTCCGGCCCACATAATTTGTCATACATCTGAAGATGTATGTTTGGCATTTTTCAATTTATTTTTTCCATTTTTCTTGGTGCAAGTATTATCAGTTTTCAAGGATAGAAATCTCACTAAGTTCCAAAACTACACTAAATAAATCGTTAAGCACATGATCAATGAACAAAAGGACAATGAAAAAAAAGGAACTACAAACTAGGAAACTCACATTTTTCTTATCAAAATATTGCAATTCATCCTATTTTTACAAGAATGTTACACCTATCTCCTACCTTTTACAAATCCTGTTAAAAACATCGCCGGCGAACCGCGGCATTTCAATAAAAGAAAGGGCAGGTTTTTTTTTTTTTTTTTTTATCCCTGTCTCTTTTTTCTCTTGTTTCCAGATTGTAAGACCTCATTTTTCCACCAGATATCACAAATTGATCCTACATATTGTTTTATTGCTGTTCTACAATCACACTTTCTTCATATTACGTCACAAATTCTTCATTTTAAATTTCAAAAAATCAGAATCCCAGCTCAAAATCGAGACTTTACAACACATAAATTTATTTATTGTAGACTAAAGATCCCGAGATTATCCAAAAAAAAAAACCCTATCTGAAAACCTAAAAACTGATCAAAAAAATCCCTAATTCAACAAACGGACATGATAAAGAAAATGGAATTCGCCTAATCAAGCAAAAATTTTGACAACTAATTGATGAAGAAAAAAGAATGTTATGAGATTCGGATTACAGACCCAGGGATTTTGTCGACCTCGAATTCTACGCCATCTCTGGCCAAAACGAACATCTCGTTGACGAAAGGAACTGGCATGCCATTGGGGAACAACTGAGGGTTCAGAGCCATTTCAGCAAGCGGCGAAGAAGAAGAAGAACCTGAAGATTGTTTTGGTCGGAAACTGGAAGCAAAGCCCTGGAGAGAAGACGAAAATATGCGACGGAGAAGAGAACTCTGTCAAGAACCGAACCGACAATGGCGATTCTATAAACTTCTTGACGTTCCTGTTGGGTGAGGTACAATCTCTCTTCTTCTTTTTTGTCCCTTACTTATATGTGCCCGCAACTTTAGGATAATTTTTACTTTATCCCCGAAATTTTAAAAACTCTCACAGTTTGACCTTTTTATTTTTAATTAGTTTTATTTAAGAGTTATTTATGTTTTATACCTTATATTTTACTTTTATTTAAAAATTATACCATATATTTTGAACTTTTATATTTATATATCATCATATTACGTTTAATATACAAATTTTTATCCTTTTCTCTGTTAACACTTAATTTTAACCTGAAAATACCCAAATAACCCTTAAAGAGAAATTTAAAAAATCAACTAATTGCCACAAGAGAAATTTAATTTTATAATTTAAATTAACATTTCTTTGATTATTTTTAATTTTAAATTCAAGATTAATTTAGATATTTTAAATGTATAATAAGTGCTGATCGAGAAAATGTATAAATTTATGTACTAAATATAATATAATAATATCAAAATTAAAATACATTGTATGTTTTTTTAAATAAAAACAAAATGTATGATACAAAAATGTAATAATACATAATTGTATTATTTTTTTTTTAAGGTTATTTGGACATTTTAAAATCAAAATTAAGTATTGACTGAAAGATGGTATAAATTTATATATTCTGATACTATATTAAATGTTTAAAATGCAGGGTATATTTTCTGAATAAAAATAAAATACAAACTACAAAAACATAAATATCCTTTATTAAAAATCTCATTAAAATAGAAAAAAAAAAATTTTTAACTGAGACCATGTAATTTTATTTATTTCAATAAAAATTGTGACAAAAATGGGTTTTTTAGGGGGAAAAAAAAAGTGATACTAATAAAAAAAAGTTAAATAAAATTAGTTTAAAATTCAAGACTAAAAGTGGAAGTTTATAAATTTAGTAAAAATAAATAAAAATAAATTTTAAACTACATAGGTAAAATAAAAAGTTCTTTTAAACGCTATTTCTAATTTTAACTTGCCTGGTTTTTTTTATTTCTTTTTAAAGTGATGCTAGTGTCTCTTTTTTTTTTTTTTTTTTTTAACTTCTAATGTCTCTTTTTTCTGTTTTTAATGAAAATTCAAATTCCAATTAAAAAAAGGAGTTAAATTAGATTATTTTAAAATTCAAGATTAAAGTGGAAGTTTTACAGATTTCGTAAGCAAAAATAAAAATAATCCTAAATCTTAAAAGACATAGGTGAAATTTGTTTTTCTTTTATAATAGTAATTCTAACTTTAGCCTACCCTTTTTTTTTTAATATATTTCCCTTCTTTTCTTTTATAATAATATTCATGAACATGCACCTTAAATTTTACATAAATTTTTACTTTAACCCCAATTTTTAATAATTCTTACTTCAATATTCTATTTTGAATTTGTCTACTCACAACACCTTTTTTTTAGCTAAAATATCTTCTTCTTTTTTTTGCCCAATTATAATATAAAAATTAAATAAAAAAAAAACACTCCCTATTTTTATAAAATCCATCAGAAAATACTCCTATACTCCTGAAGCACTTAAATTTTTGAAAATATGAAGTTTATCCTTCCCAAACTATAACAAATGCAATATAAAACATTGTTAAACTAAACAATTAAAAAGAAAAAAACCAATCTTAAAAACTTAAAAATTTCTCAAAATAATCGAAATATCTGTTTTAAAATATTTATTCAATTTTTAAAAAAGTTAATCAACTTTTGTTTTTTTTAGTGAAGTCATATTTAAAGTAACATATATAAGATAGATTTCTAAGGTAATCTTGACATTTCCAAAAATTACTTCAAATGATATTTTGTGCTTGATTTTTGTGCCTTGCTATCTTGGGCATTTGTATAATAAACTGGGTAAAAGTGGTATTTAAGCTAGAAAACGTATATTCCCTAATGATGGCAAAGGGGCATGACGGGTGGGGATTGCTTTCCCATCCCAGTCTCTAGTACTGAAAACCATCTGCATCCCTGCCCCAATCCTCCACAGAGCCATTCACGCTGGAAAAATTATCATCTCTATTTTTTTTTTTTTTTTTCCTTCTCTTTTTACCAAGGGATTTAGAACTAAATAACATTTTTCAAGAATTTTTTTTTATTAATGAAATTTAATTAAAAAATGGCCATTTTTTAGAAAAATGATCTATCTTTGTTTAAATAATTTGACTGAGTGACAATAATAAATTAATGATCGACAAATAATAATATATAATCAATCACTGATTGATCACAAATAAACATTAAATAACGGCTATTTTATTAAATAAAAAAATCAACTATTTACTTTTTTAAAAATTTTCAACAATTTATTTAAATAAATGCTTGAAAATGACCTATTTACCTAATTTTTTCATTTAGCAATTTACCAACAACAAGCAACTCTACTCTACGGTCTATCCTAGGGCTGACAATTTGGAACACAACAAGATAATACGACACGAAACTTGGGTTTTCTTTAAATGGGTTTATGTCAAAATAGGTTGAACCCGCTAGGCACGATTAAATAAATGATCAAAACAGCTTAAACCCACCAACCTGCAATTAACCCATATTAACCTATTTAATAAATGGGTCATATGTGGGTTGACACAAACACGACCCATTATTCACTCATTTACTAACTTTTTAGTTTTACATTATATGGTTTTTAGAAATATATTTTTATAATATTTTAAAACTTCAACAAAATTTGATTTTAGGGAAAATATAAAAGGAAAAAAGGTAGGGTTTCATTTTTCTCTTATTCTTCAAACATCATAGCTGTCTCACCTCATCTTCTCTATTAAGGTTTTCTTCTCTCAACTGGCATATCCTATCCTCTTTCTCAATCATATTCACACTATCTCCGCCACCCTCATATCTCTTCCTCTCTTACAATCTCTTACCTTCTCCTTCTCATAGTTTCATCTTTCTTATTCTCTCGTTTTCTCCGTTCCTCACATTCAAACTTTGCCTTCCTATGAGTATGTTTTGGATTTGTGGACTCTTAACTGATGTTGTTTTGTTTATGTAAACTAATGTTGATAGCTAAAGCTTTAGTTATAGACGGATGAACTTGCTAATTAGGTATTTAATCATCATTCACGGCTTTTTATTTAGTTTTTAACATTAAGTTTTGATTTTAATAAGGTTAATTTAATGGATTGTAAATATATTAAAATAACACTTTAACCCATTAGTAAATGAATTTGTAGGTTGATACGACATATTTGTGACCCGCATATTAAACGGGTTAGATGGGTCGTATCTATGTCAACATTTTTAATTAAAAGATTGGGTTTTGATTAAGTTTTCTGACATAATTATTTAATATATTGGATTTAGATCAAAAGTTAAAATATCAATTGAATACTTAAACATGACACGAATACGATCCACTAATACAAATTGCCAACCCTAGTCACCCAATATTAAACAAAGCTTTTAATGCAGTTACCACTTTCCACAAACTTGTGTTAAAAGTCAGAGCAAACAAACAATGTTTTGAGAGTCGAAAATCGATTCCAACTCCGGCGGAAGCTATTCCTCCTCCTCCTCCGCCTCCCACAGATCCGGCGTATCGGTCTCACCAATGGGTATGTATTCTCTCCTCTTCTCCTTCAAACTTTCCCTTTTCAATTCCACTCCTCCGTTTCTAATCACTAAACTGAGACTCATTCCAATCTTAAACAAAAGGTCACAAAGAGTTGAAACACAAGACAAAGAAAACAAAGCATTCTGCTGATGATGAAGATGATGAAAATGGTGATTCTGACGGTTGGTGGTGGATTGCCCACAAGGGAATTGGGTTCTCATTCATGTCCATTGCCCTTTTTGGGGTGTTGGTAAGATTGGGTGTTTCTTTACACCCTTATTCAGGAGCTGGAGACCGTCCAAAGTATGGCGATTTTGAGGCCCAGAGGCATTGGATGGAGATCACTCTCAACCTCCCAATCAGGGATTGGTACTCCAACACCACTCACAATGATCTCTCCTATTGGGGTCTTGACTACCCTCCTCTCACTGCCTACCAGAGCTACTTCCACGGCCTCTTCCTCAGACTCTTCCACCCCGACTCCGTCTCGCTCTTCACTTCCCGGGGCCACGAGTCCTATTTGGGGTTTGTGTTCTCAACTCATTCATGATTGAATTTTTCTCATATGGTTTGGTGATGAAAAGCTATTTGGGTGGTTTGTGTTCTTACTTACATTTGCAGCTAAATTGTTTGTTGTACGAGGAAAGTTTCGGTTTTTCGTATTTGGGGTTTTAGTTTTTCTACTTTTTAATGATCTTCTGAACTGACACATAGTTGTTTTTGCATTTTAATGGTCTTTTGAATTGACCCATGATTGTTTTTGCAGTTTATTGTCTGTCGTTCAAAGGAAATTTCTTCTTTTTTTTCCCCCCCCCCCCCTTTTTCATGGTTGGTGATGAAAGCTATCTGGGTGTTTGTGTTCTGAACTGATCCATTATTTTTTGTTGTTCAAAGAATGGTTCAAATTTTTTTATGGTTGGTAGTAAAAGCTGTTTGGGTTTTTTGTTCCTACTGACGTATGATTGCTTTTGTAGTGTAATTCTAATTTTTCAAATAAATTTTCTATATTTTCTACGGTTTGTAATGAAAGAGTGGTTTGATGTTTATGGAACTATTTCATTCACGACCTTGTGGAACCAATGGATACATGCACAAAATTAGCGTTTCAAATGTCTATAAGCAATTTCTCCACATGTTTATATAGAATGTGCGAAACTAGATTCATAAGTTCCATTGCTAATGCATGTGTATTTTTCTTTTTCCCCTTTGTTGCAGGAAACTTCTCATGAGGTGGACAGTTTTATCCTCAGATGTTTTGGTGTTTTTCCCTGCAGTTTTGTACTTTATTATCGTGTATCATACTGACCGTAGAAGTGGCCGTAAAAGTGAGATTGCTTGGCATATGGCAATGATTTTGCTTAATCCATGTCTAATCCTAATTGATCATGGTCATTTTCAGGTAAAAATTTGGAGTATCCCATTGCTTTCTTGTCACATCGTCCTTTTTCAATCTTCTTAAAGTGCTGCTTTGTAGGTTAAGATTGTTTAGTTTCTAATTGATACTGTTATTGATTGTTTTACAGTACAACTGCATCAGTTTGGGTCTGACTGTTGGAGCTATTGCTTCTATTCTCTCAGACAAAGATCTTGTGGCTTCTGTCTTATTCAGTCTCGCTCTTAATCACAAACAGGTGCTTTTCTAATTTCTGTACAAAATGTCATTGTTTAATACATTGTTTAAAATTGCCCAATTTGAGGCGCGCAATGAGGCTTGCCTCAGTGAATTGCGGAAAAAAATAGTAATGAGGCCTAAGCCTCAATCGCCCTCGAAATTGCGTATGCCTCTATGAATTGAGGCGTACTCAGAAACGCACGCAATTGCTCAATATTGAGGTTGTAGCCTCAATTTTTCTAAAGTTTTTTCCAGTTCAAAGAAATCGCCTGGCTACGATAAAGATGAACACATTGGTTTACATAATGTTGAACAACAGGCTGAAAGATAGACATTTGAGGAAAAAAAATTTGATGTTATGTTATGATTTCTACCTACTATATGATTTTTCATATTTTTCGACTTATTTATTGGTTTCATTTTGAGGCTTACGTGGTTTCATTTTGAGGCTTATGCCTTAACTCGCAAATAGAAAACGCCTTAATACCCGATTGCACAATTTTAAACCTTGGTTTAATATGCCTTAGTAGACTTCCAACATGACTATTATGTTGAAATTTTAGAAGTAAATCGTAATATATACATATACATATATATAGCGGACTAAATAAAAAAGCATCTTGAGCCTTCCATGGGTGTAATAAAGCAATAGCCGATTTACTCTGGTTTCTGAATCTGTATCTTGTCTGTTACATGATAAGCATGGAAATTAACCGGCCAACCTCAAAATCCTCTATGCAGGAAATTAATTTGGTCGTGCTTGCCAGGTCTTCTAGTTAATTTCGGAATTATAGAATTTTGGTTCAATGTAGTAACCTCTTACATAATTTTTGATAGGAAATGAGAAAATCAATGCTATACACATTTCAACTTGTTTCAAACTGACAATTCCTATGTAAAGAACTTGGTAAGAAAGAAATTGAACATACGTCTGAGTGGGATAGTTTCAATCCCAGAGAGGATTTAAGTTGAGCACAGTGGACATAACGCAACGGCAAAGGCTTGACTTTTTTCATTAGTAATGAGTACTACACTGTTTTTATGAGTCATGCAATGCGAGTTTTGAGAAAAGCATCATCTTTGGAACCAGAGTTCAACAGGGAATTTGGTAGGTCATCGGCATGACTAGATATATGGCAGACATAATATTTTGACATTTTCTAATAGCGTTCATAATCTGAACATCATTATTCAAACAGTCATATATTGATCATCATCTGGGTTCATTGAGTAATATTTTTAATTATGTGGTTTATTCTTTGTTTTCTTTGTAGATGAGTGCGTATTTTGCACCTGCATTTTTCAGCCATCTCTTGGGTAAATGTCTGAGGCATTCAAATCCAATTTTTGAGGTGCTAAAATTGGGCATTGTGGTGTTGTCAACATTTGCTGTTATCTGGTGGCCGTATCTCCATTCCACGGAAGCCTTTCTGCAGGTAAGTCCTCGTTATGGGTGGAAACAGTCTGTTTGTCTTGTTCGATTTTTTACTTAAGCAAATAAAAGGAAAAATACAACTTCCAAGTTTTCTCAAAAATGGTAACATAATAATCATTTCTTGTGATTTTTACTTATCCAGTTAAATCTTATATGCTTGCTGGTTGAGATCCTAGCACATAATTTCCGGTTTTGTTATTGCAATATTTTTCAGTTTCTATATCTAATTGTTGATCCTGTTTAATAAGTCAATCGACTTTAATTGAAGTAAAAAACCTGTTTATCCTTGTATATAGAGAGTCATGCTCCAGAATCCGTATGTGGTCAACTATCTCGATCATTCCATCTATTTGTTGTAAGTTTTAAAACTTGCATTAAATTTGTAGCAAAAGCAGTTCAATGGAAGCATTTAATGACTTGTTAAAAAAAAATAATAATAATAATAAATCTAGACTCTAGCTTGCATAGGCCAATTTGTCGAGGTAATTTTTGTGACAAATAGAAAGCAAAACTTTCGAGGAACATTAGGGAGAGACAGTTGAAAGAAAGGGAACATTAGGGAAGTGTTCTGATAGTGGGGTAATTCTTTTCAGTATTCATATGGATGAAAATACTAAAAAAATAAATAAATAAATTATGAATGAGCAAAAGAAAGGGAAAACCCCCATGTTCAAGTTCATGCCTTAAATAGCTATCATAGGGCGTAAAATTATGGCCAGAATCTTTTTTCCATGTTTTATCAGATGTGTTGATATGCAATTGACTTGGGTAGCTTGATGAATGGTACAGGTTCTCTCTCGTCTAGCGCCCTTTGAAAGAGGGATATATGAGGACTATGTGGCTAATTTCTGGTGCACCACATCGGTTCTTATAAAATGGAAAAGATTGTTTACAACACCATCACTGAAGCTTCTCAGCTTCGGCGCAACTATCTCAGCTTGTCTACCTTCAATGCTTCAGCAGATACGGGCACCAAGCAAGCGAGGCTTCCTTTTCGGGTTGCTTAATAGTGCTTTCTCATTTTACTTGTTCTCGTTCCAAGGTAGACAAATTTATCTCTTTTTTTTTTTCACTATTTCTCTGGAAGTCGGTGCTTCATAGTAATGGTTTGAATTTGAATCCACAGTGCATGAGAAGTCGATTCTGTTGCCGCTCCTCCCAGCAAGTCTTTTGGCAATGGAAGAGCCTTTTCTTCATAGTTGGTTGACGCATTACGCCTTGTTCTCGATGTTTCCTCTTCTAGCTCGAGACAAACTTGTTCTACCTTACATTGCTCTGTCTGCTCTCTTTTTCCTACTCAACCGTGCGGCACCTAACCGAAGCCAAGGTACTGGAGAAACGAATTCCTTGAGATCATTTGTGACGGCATTTTTCCTTTTCTGTGCACTCGTTCTTCACGTGGTTTATGTAACCATGAATCCACCCCACCGATATCCTTTCCTTTTCGAAGCTTTGACCATGCTGCTTTGCTTCTCGCAATTTGTATCTCTTACTGTTTACACTAACGCGAAACAATGGATGGTGTTGAAACGCTCAATTTTGGGAGACAGAGAAAAGAAACTACTTTGAGTCCTCTTTTTTTTTTTTAACTTTTTTTTTTTTGTCTTTTGGGAAATGAAGATCTTTTATATTTTTCATTATTTGTTTTCTGGTATTGCAATTGGAAAATTAGCAACTCCTATACGGATTGAGTTAAATTAAAATGTGTAAACAATAAGCTAAAGTAGGACTAATTTCTTTTACTGTACTTGGTTTACCGTTTGACATACAGACGTCTTATATGGCTTGCGTGTTCGACCGTTAGCAAAGTGTGAAAAGATCTTTAATTAACATTTGATTAAAAGACCTTTTGTGTTTTTAATTAATGATTTTTGTGCAAATCATATTCAAGTTTCATCAAAAAAAATTAAATTACCGTCAATGGAGGATAAATTGCTATAAATATACAAGTTCATAGCACACATTGCTAAAATCAAAAATTCAAGATGCAATTTGTAATTGTGCCATAAGTTTAGGGCCACTGATGCAATGTCCCACATCATATGTTTGATACATCAGAACCGTGTGTAACATGTGGTCATATTGATATTGATTAGCACTTAGCTCTAAAATGTTTCCAAAACAAAATTACCAATTTCAAAATTCAAAAAAAAAAAAAAAAAAGAAAAAAAGAAACAAGAAACAAGGAAACAAATAAACAAATTTACCACTTCTTGATCAACTTAGACGGTATGTTGAGAATGAGTACTCCAAAACAAACTTACCAATTTCCAAACGAACAAAACAAAAACAAACAAACAAATTTACCACTTCTTGATCAAATTAGGCGATATTATGCGAATGAGTATACTTTTTTTTTTTTTTTTTTGTTAAATATAAGGGAATAACAATACTCAAATCTGCAAGAAGCTGCATTCCCAGAGTGATGAGAAGAAACGCAAAGTGGACTTTTCTTGGACTCAAAGATGACCAAAAAACAAACAAACAAACAAAAATCTGAAATCACTTCTCTAGAAGCAAAAAAGAATCAACTTTTTTTTTTTTGTCTCATTATTTCAACTGTACAGATTACAAACTATTGAGTTTGTTTGTATTTCTAGATGACCAAAGGGTGTTCGTTTACAAAAACAAATGGGACTTGAAAGGCAATCAAACTATAAAGCGGCTGCCTCAAGAGGAATTCCCATTCATAGCCAATGAAAGAAAGAGGAAAAGAACGACCTTGTGTATGGTAAAGATGAACCAACCAATATCATGACAGCAGATCTAGTTAGCAACCTGATGTAACGGAGGCCAAGCAATTTCTTCGTCGTCGGTGTAGCCCCGGATGATAAAATCTGCACAGTTCTTTCGGCACCCATGGTTATAGGGGTTGCGGAACCGCCCATCCGGCCCACGAAGATATCCATATCGAACGGCGTTTGCTAATTCGTTAGTGGTGATATTTCGAGCTATCTGCATCATTGACATGGAAACTCCATTAATAACTTACCCAAAACCTTAACACCAAGGTGTCAAAGGAGGCAAGGGAAGAGAAGGGGAAAAGGACAAGAATTTTAAATCAGATGGACCAGAGAATGCAGATTCCAAATGGACCGATTTTGCAAATGTGATTCTTTTTACTGCTTGAATATTATTGTTAATGATTTTTAACCCCGGAAGTAAAAAAGTGTAATGGTTTTGTCAATTACCTGAGAGGCCTGTGCTGTGGTCAGAGTTGTAACAACAATGAAGACCATGATGTCTCCAAGGAAAAATGCAACAATCCCAGGATGGTTCACTATCACATAATGAATCCACGTTTCTTCAGCTGATAATGCTGGTATTGCTGTCCAGATTCCTGCCACAACAAAATTATGTCGTTTGTTTAGATCAAAATGAACCGTTCGATGACATAACCATCAAGGACATGTATCATTTCAAGACTAATTTGTCCGATACAACATACTCTGAAACGCAACAGCACCAGATATGAGTGAAGTCAATGTACCCATGCAGATAAAGATGAAGAAATCTCGTTTGTTCCTCTGCAACATGCATGATAATGAGAATAAAGAAGTTGGTATCAAGGAAAGAGACAAAACGAGAAAAACGGATACAGTTTATCCCACAATATAAAAACAAGAAAACTATTATTATCAATGAGCACGTTTCATCCACCCAACAAAGTAATTCATCAAATCGATTAGTTACAATGAAAAAACTTTAATACCAGTAGTGGTCTGGAGAGGACACTAGAAGCCCTGACAAGAAAGTATAAGAACATCCTTTTTTCTTGTACTAAAACAGAACATAGATATTTTACCTTCCCCACACAATTGGATATCCATGGACAGTGATGATCGAACTGTTCTACACATCGCTTACATGTAGGACAGTGCTTAGCACGAACAGGTCTAATTATCTGAAATAAAATAAAATGAGAAAAGGCTCCATATTGTTAACCAGAATCTCAAGAATAATGTGCGTCAAGAAGTTGGAAATTATCCTTTTTAAATCATCTGAACACAGAAGTTCAACAATCAAACCTTGCAAGTAGGACAAAGTTGAGACCAATTTCCAGTCCATCCGGAGGCACAGTTCAGTTCAATATTCAACAGAGGATCCTGCAAAGTTAGTATATCATACGTTAACCAAGTTACATAAGGACAAGTCAACATAATAAGTCCCTGAAAGCTTACCAACCATTATTAAGACTGCACCCATAATTGTTTATAACATGCATGTTTGTGAAATATCGACGTTGTAATAATATAAAGTATCATACTATCTTCTACTTAATTGTATTAAGGGGTACATACACCGATACATGCACAAATGAGTTCAGAAAGTTTCTTAGAAAATTTACCAATATTTAGAGTGTATATTATACGGATGATTATAATAAATCATCGATCAATCAAGAAGGGGATCATTCAATATATCTTTGGAATTTTAGGTGGATAATGTTTCAATTATCAATTAAGAATGGGAGGGCCAACCGTGTTTGTTCCCAATGGCCAAAGATATTGAGGGCTTTGACCCCAAAAAATGGTTATATATCACCCGGACCCTTAGTATAGTATAACTTCCCTTCATGCAGTTGGCAGTTGAAAGGTACAAAAGTCAGAGCGAAACTGCATACCTCCGTATCAATAGAGCTACCCAAGTCTCCTGGTCTTTTAATATAACCCGGATCTTTACTGCAGGAAATCAGAAGAATAAGTTGTAAAGTTAAAGTAGTTATGGTAATTGTACTATAACACCAAAACTAAAAAGTCTGGAAGGAACATGATCACTTGTATCACTGATGAAGCATTTAGCTTGAGACTCTAAAGCAAACATAACATATACAAGCATGGTAGGGCAAGGCATTACCTACAACACTTATAGAACATTATCAATGAGCCTACTGCCAGAGAAACAGCAGTCCACCCCCAAAGACCAACAACAGCAGTAACCTTCGCCAGATTAGGAGCTAACAATGAGTAGTTCAATGTAAGTCTCATGGTAAAAAAGGAACATATATACCATCTTTTATTTCGAGAAAATGAGGAAGACTCTGATTCCCTCACCTGCAAGAACCGAGTTCATGAAGATAATTGTGAGAACTACTATGATGCACAATAAAATTGGAGCGTAACCATGATTTAAGATCTTCCCACGGAAAACTTTGTCTCTCCACCAATTGCTCTGAGCTTTTTGAGCTTTAGACTGCGAAATGAAATTACAATTTTTTTTAAGAGATCCCGCTTGAAAAGAGAGAAAAATATTATTTCATGAACAAGACAAAATTAGAAATTGAAGATATAAAATAAAATAAAATAAGGAAAGGCCAGAAAGGAACGATCATATGTAAAATGGAAAAGAAAAGACGACCATATACTTAAAACTAGTCATTCAATTCATAGGATTTGACAAAACTTATCCCAATATATATATCACAGTGGACCATATCCACCTTATGAGATGCGTACTTATACATACATATTCAACTTTCTCACAAACACATCACAGACACAAAAGCATACATGGTACCAGAAGCAATATTAAAACAAGGTTACGTACAAGGAGAAAAGCGATATTCCGATGACCTTTATCAGATGCAAGCTGAACTGGAGTAAATCCAGCATTGTCTTTCACTGTTAGTTCCTGCTTTGTACCTGCGTGTACAAGCACAGTACAAGCCTCCACATTTCCTATCATGGCAGCCCAGTGCAACGGTGTACAACCTAAGGACATGAATTTATCATATTCTTTACCTTATGAAGCAAAATTATTAACACAACCACAGCATTTGAAAGAGGGAAAAAAATGAACAATACAAAACAAAACTGTATTTAATCATTTATTTGGTTAGACAAGGTCCCAGCCCAGAGTAATTAAAGCTATTAATGATGATAGAGCTTCCAGGTGTTCTTTTCCATCTAAAGATCAAATATGAAATCCATAAACTGGTGGCCTTATCACGGCAAGCATTTAACATCTTAACATAGTCTTTAATGAGATCAGTTTTCAGTTTTTCACATACTCATTGTAAGGCACATCTCTTTTCCTATTAATGATCATAGAGCTTCCGGGTGTTCATTTTCATTTAAAGATCAAACATGAAATCCATAAACCGCACGGAAAGCATTTAACATTTTGACATGGCCTTTCATGAGATCAATTTCATAGTTTTTCACAAACTCATCGTAAGGCACATCTTTTCTCCTACCATAGTGCATTAAAATCTACATAATAGGCAACAAAATTTAATAACTTGACAACTGATAAATCATAAAGAATGATGATTAAGAAAACAACAAATTTCTTTAAGGATACCTTCTTTATCTTGCCTCCCTTGATGGGCATCTCTAAACAGGAGTAACCTAATTGAATCTGCAAATCCTTTATAGGCAGCCCTGTTTCATAGAGTCATGAGGATCAATTTTACTAACAAGCTCATGATGACTATTTCAAGATTTACAAAACAAAAACGCACCCCCTAACTTCCTAATTAATTAGTGAACGTCCTTAAAAAAATAAAACCTATTTTGGTTAAAAATATTTCGTAGAGGATGAACAAATTTTGAAAATAATACTGCATGTGCAAGAGTCAGTTACTGGAAAAACATTTTGCATTAAAAATCATGCTCTTCTAGTTTAAGATGCCTTCCCAATTTGCCAATATTTATTCCATAAATGCTAATACAACAAGCTAAAACATGCATGCTAACAATCTTTTGGCTTACCAATGAAGAGGACTTCTCCCTTCGTTATCGGGTACATCAAAATCAGCATGATACTTGGCAACAATATGATTCAAGAAAGAAGTTTGTCCATATTGAGCAGCAACGTGAACTGCCTGCGGAACACAAACACGTCGACATTATTATACATCATAAGCAGACAATGTCTAACTCTTACCAATCTACTAAATATAAGCCCACCTCTCACCACAAAGCAATCCAAAATCACACAAAAAGAAAAGCTCAGTTACTCGATAAGCACCTTGAGAAAATGAAAACCACTTAGGTTATTAACACACTTATTACTCGTACATAGAAAGTGGTCTTTCTCAACCGAAAAAGAATAAGAGTTAGAGAAGACATGTGAAATAATTACCCGGTATCCATTTATATCAGCAGCTTCAACCCGGGCTCCATTTTGTAAAAGCACGTCTGTCACGGCTATCCCGCCCCGCACTGCTGCCCAATGCAATGCTGTTTGTTGCATGTTGTCAGTGGCATTGACATCCCCACCGTGCTTCAACACAAAAAAAGAAGCTCAACTAAATAATCACATCTAAGCCGACTGCTTCTAGTTTCTATCACTCCCGACTCGAGTGCAAACTTAATTCTAACATGGTAAAGCTAACTACTTATGTTGATATTTGAATACCAAACACATGCCATTTCAGTGTCCTTTCAAATGCATTACCACAACTAGGTTCAAATGATACTAAGTCCCTAAACTCATACATGAACCTCTACAGATTGTTGAAAAGAGCATTGAACCGGTCCGCATTCCATTCCACCTGTGGTATCGATAAATCCCGAAAATGACACTACGCCGAGGCGTAACGACACCACTAATCCCCTAAAAACACCTTGGATGCACAGAGTATTCACCTATAAGTTCAATCAATTTTTTTCTAAATCTCCATTTCTCCTCATGATCTCTAATTCAGAAGATTCCACAAGAACAAAACCGACAACAAGCGACAAAATCAACCGCACAAAAAACACGCGAAAGTACCTCGATGATGTACTGGGCGATGTCGGGGAAGTTGTTGAGGGCGGCCCACTGAAGCGCGTAGTAGCCATTGGCGTCGGGTTTGGAGAGAGAAGCGCCGTCTTCCTCGACGAACTTGCGAAGCTTCTGGAAATCGCCGTAAGCGGAGGCGGAGAAGACGTCGAAGACGGCCACTTCGGCGGGGGCGGTCTGGGGCTTGGGTTGGTCCGAGGAGACGACCTCGATCTCCGACGATGCCATAGTTGATCACAAGAAATGCATGAGGAAAGGTTAGGGCTCTGGTTTAAACACCTAATTTGGAGCTCCGAAGTTATGGGCGGTGGGAATAAAGGTTGACGACGTTAACGGAATTTTTCCAGTCTCGGACACAACAGATCAGAACCTTCTTCTTCCCCAAGGCCAAGACTTCTCTTTCTGCTTCGTTGAAAAAAATAATAATAATAATAATAATAATAAATTAAAAAAATAATAATAATCTTTCGCCGGCCCGGAACTTATTGGACAGTGGTATTTTGCTTTCACAAATTTTTAATTTTGTTTATAAATTGCTCTCTAAATTTAAAAATGAATGCAGACATTATTATTATTATATTTATTAAAGGGATGTAATTTTACTGTTTATGTACAGTAAAATTACGTTTTCACTCCTTAAATTTGTTCTTTCTGTCCTTTAAGCATAGTTAAGTATTGATTTTGCCCTCATTTTATTGTGTGGACGTTTTTGCCCCTTTGAGTATGCCTACCGATTATATTGTCTACAGTGGTTTGCCTTTTTTGTCCCTCTAACCCTACATATGCTCTCTCTTTCTCTTCTCTGCCGCTGCCTCCCTTCATTGTTGAATGTTATATTTGATTTTTCATCTTCCTCTTCCCCTCTCTCTCTCTCTCTCTATGTTGCTCTCTTTTCAAGATTCTACCGGTGGCTACCTCTTGCTGTGCTCGCGGCTCTTCTTGCATTTTTTCTTCTGTTTGTTTACGGTTATGTTTTTTTTTTTTTTTTCGTTCTCTGGTGTATGGGTATGGTTGAAGAAGAATATTTGGGTTTTATTTTTTCCCGTTCTATTGTTTTTGTCTCTTTTTTTTTTCGGTTCTGGATTTTGTTGTGTTGGTTTCATTGTTTTCCTATTTTTTGGATTTTTGTTTTTAAAACCGTAGTTTGTGAGTATTTTGGTTATCTTCATTGTTCATTTTTTTTAATAGTGTTCTTCTACTGTTCATGCAATATTTTTTTGGGTTTTTTTTTTTTTTTTTTTGTGAGAATCTTAGATTTTGGATCTCCATTTTTTTTTTCGACCTTTTTTTTTCAGTTTATTGGTTACTTAGGTTTTATATTATTTTTCATTGCTTTTCTCTGTTTTTTAGAGTTCTATTTTTTTTTTTTTTTCCTTCCCTTGGTTTCTTTGTTTTGTCCGAAACCCTAGATTTCTATTATGGGGGTTTTTTATTTTTTATTAGTCATTTAGGGGTTTTTTTTTTTTTTTTTTTTTGTTCGATTAAGTTTTGGTTTTTTTTTTTTTTTTTTGGGTTATTTTGTTTATTTTCTCATTTTTCATGCCATGTATGTGTATAATGAAATAACAGTATTTTTCATTTTTTTTTTGTATCATTTTTTCCGTATTATTGAAGATATTTTGCAAGCAAATGTAAAGAAATTTTGATTTTGGTTTTTTGTTAAATTGTATTTATAGATTGTCGTGGTTGCGATTCTAAACTGGCCGATTGGGAGTATTGACGAACATATTGACGACTTTTTATCCGTGATGTTTGTATTTTCAATTTTTTTGGTTTTTTCCCCCGGGTATTACTTCCTTGATTTTCTATCCGAATTTTTATTTATTTATTTTTAGCCTATATAAATTTCTGTTATGATTTATGGTTGTATTCCAGGATTTAGTTAGAATGGAATAAATCGTTAGGGTTTTCTGTTATTTAAATTTCTGATTTGTTTAGGTTGTTTCTATGTGAGATAATTTACTTTGGTTTTGCTGATTTGTCCTATATATTTAATGCTTTTAGCTTACTTTGTTTTAGTTCTCATTGTGTTATGTGTTATTTGTTATAACATTGTAACTTGCAGTGTGATGATTGATTTTATCGAAATTTGTAGTATGTGTATATCTGTTATTAGTGTTTGTAATTTACTTTATGTGTATTATCTGCTGTGAGTACATGTATTTTTATCCATATATGTATAAAGATTTTGTTACTGTTGTTTTTTACCGACTCTTTAAAGAGAGTCTTCTGGAAACTTTTTAGCTGTTTTTTCCCTTATTTATTACATCTTCTCTCATTTATTACATCTTTCTTATAACTTACCATTAGTATTTCCGTGATATCCTCTTAATTGCTCTGTTTCAAACCTTCTTTAACTCTTAGTTGAAATATTTTATCCTACTGTTTGTCATCTTCGAAAGACTGATCATTTTTGAATATTTATTTCTGTGGAAAGCTGTTGTTTTTATTCATGTACTATATTTAATGTTGTGTTTTTATTCTGTTAATTGCTTTCTTCATTGATTTTTATATTCTTAGTAGCGGTTTTGCCCTCATTTTATTGTGTGGATGCTTTTGCTCCTTTGAGTATGCCTACCAGTTATATTGTCTACAGAAATTTAAACATCTTCTGTTGACCCATCCAGAAAACGAAAAGAATCAAGGTTAATTATCTTTTATTTATAATTACATATTATATAATTATACAAATTTCAATTTTATTTATGAACATAAAATAATTAATTTTTTTCTCATGACAGATCCGAAGAAAAGGGGAAGAAGATTAAACACAGTTAATGATATTTTCAATGCAAGATGTTTCATTTCCAACAATTCTGTTTATAAATATATATATCTATATATGTTTGTTTGTATATATAAATTCAACATGTTAATATGATGTAAATATTATAATATTATAATAATAAATACTAAATAAATAGACTGATTATAATTATATTATTTATCTTAACTAACTTTTTTTATTGTATAATATTCAATTATTTCCTTTTATTTTTTCTCTACATCTCTGTGCGTAGCACATATATTAGACTCGTCCATGTCAATAGGGATGTTCATAATTGGAATTAGGTAAATTAGAACTTAATCTATAATAGAATTCATGACTTTTAGATCCGTTATCAATCTTAATTGTGAGAGTCGCAATCCAATGAATCGGTAAACATCAGATTAAGTATATTGTATACTCAAATTTAATTTATAGATTTTACAAACTAAAATACATATATTAAAACATAAAAATAGTTTTAAATTATTCTGATTTATATGCGTGAACTTAAATATCACTTTCACTATGTTATTAAACTTTTAAAACTCTCATTTTAACCCGTTAAACTTTGAATTTAATCTCATTTTACTTTTTCTATTAAAATTTCAGTTAAAAGCATACAGAAGATAAATTTCTATTTGTTTTTAATAGAAATCCTAACAGAATGAGTTGAGTAATATTAATGCCCTTATATTTCCATCAGTTCTGATTCACGAATTTCACGTACTGGATCTTAATCTATTAACCTCTTTTGAATTAGAATGGATTGAACGGATTCATGGATTTGATAAAACACCCCTAGAGATCAATATGATTGATCGACAGAGACTCACAATTAGTCTTCAAAGAAGTCATTAATTGATGATATGAATACATTTTATAGATTTTATCAAAATTAAAAATTTTGAATTAACTGTTTTAATTAAGTATACATTAGCTTAATATTGATTTAAAAAAAGGTCTTGTGTTTTTAACTAATAACCCATATACAAGTCACAACTTAATTATGTTGAAAAAATAAATACCGTAATCAATAGGAGTCTTTTATTATAATTTTTAAGTTTGCAGGACAAATTATCAACTTAAAATTTGTAAATTACAATTGTTAGATAAATATGGGAGCAAAAAAAAAAAAAAAAGACCGAGAAAGGATGATTTCGAAGATTGCCTATTAAAAAGCATGCCTTTGAAATATTAGCCTCGCTATAGTGGCTTTAGGTATTTTGATCTCCTATAAAATAAGTCAAAAATTAACATAATATATCTTTACATAATTATCTTTGGGTCGTAATTGCAAACATAGTCTAACGATAATTTCATACCTGACTACACCTAAAAGTACAGAGTTTGAATCCTCTATCTCTAAATTATCCAAAAAAACAAAAAAACAAAAAAAAAAAACCTTTGGGCCCTGCCCATGAAAAAGGTAATATGATAAATTACCGTAGCCTCTAACAGCCAAAGTCAACATGAACTACGGACAGTTTCCGATTGCCACATAGTGTTATAGTATAATACTTTTAGTAATCTACCAAACTACTCATAGTAATCAACATGGTCTCCGAGCGATTATTTTTGAAACTCCATCAGCAATTTTTTTATATATTTTATTGGGTTACTTTTGCGTTCTATAGGATTTTTTTTTACATTCTACTGGATTAATTACTGTAAACTACCAAATTAATTATTTATTTTTAAAGATATAAGATTAATTAGTTATTTTTCAATGTATAAAAAATCAGGTTACACAAATACAAAATTTGAATTTTTTTTTTTTTATAAACCATAACCCCCAAAAATTGAAAGTCCCCAATTTTTAAAAACCCATAATTTTAATTCTATATCCCCAACCAGGATGTCGAGGCCGTGATGCTGAGATCTGTGCTCAACTACGATGTGAGAAGAGAAGAAAGAGAGAGAGAGAAGCAGAGAAAAAGAGAACAAGGGGAAATAAAAAGAATTTATACAATCAATTACTAAAGGGTAAAAATGTCTTTTCAAAAAAGAAAATAAAAGACATAAAAATACTTAAAGATCAAAATTTATGATCATGTTTAATGTTTAAGATGAGACAAAAATTTTCAAGAGGTTAAATTTATGATCATGTTTAATGTTTAAGATCAATAAAAATTAAATTGATGTGTTAATAATTAATTTTGCCTATTAGATAAAAAAAAAATTATAATAGACTTTTATCTCATGTAGTTGTTCAACTTTTAAACTATTTAAATACTTATTATTATTATTATTATTTTTTTTTTTTTAGGAATTTCAAAGCTCAGACTAATGTGAAAATAAGCATCAAGAATGGTATATTACATTGTAGCACGAAGAAGGATAACATTATTTTTTAAATTTTTTGATGACAAATATAACATTAAAATTCATATATACATTAGAAATGATCTTACGTGATATTACTTGTATATTTTATTTTAATACCATTTTATTCTTCAACAAAGTAAACAGTAAAATAGCAATTTTTACTATTTTCAACCAATTACTTATTACTTTGTTTCTTTTTCTTAAAAAACTTTTTTCCTATTTTTTTTATAGGAAAAACAATTATTAAAACAAATAAAACAAAAGGGTCGAAAGAAAAATAGGGAGAGGTTGTGATAGAGCCTCTCCCAAAGTAACTACTGGTAGAGCATTTTTTTTAACCGTTAAAATTTAATCGAACGGTTGAAATATTGTTAGTGTACCATATTTATCATACACCTTACCTCATATTATCCTTCTCACCCCAAGTCTTTTCCGTCGTCGGTGACCGACCCCGACAACCGCCCCGATGCCGATGACCCACCCCCGGCTCCCCCACCACCGACCCCAGCCCCGACCGCCCCCCACCCAGCCCCGGCCCCCCACTCCTTGACCCTCGGCACCCCCCAGCCCTCCCCCGCCGGCACCCCTGCCCAAGCCCCCTCGGCGCCCCCCCCACCCCAGGTCCCTCCTCCCCTGGCCTCCCCCAAACCCCTACCCCCCCCCCCCCCCCCCAATCCTCCCCCGCCAGCCCCCTGCCCAAGCCCCTCGGCGCACCCCCCACCCTAGGTCCCTCCTCCCCTGGCCTCCCCCAAACCCCTACCCCCCAATCCTCCCCCGCCAGCCCCCTGCCCAAGCCCCTCGGCGCACCCCCACCCTAGGTCCCTCCTCCCCTGGCCTCCCCCAAACCCCTACCCCCCCCCCCCCTCGACGGGATCCCCCCACCCCTTATCTCTCTCTTTTCCCCTCTTTCCCGGCCCCCCCACCCCCGACGGGGATCCCCCATCCCCCTTTTTCTCTCTCTCTTCTCGCATCGGGGGTGTGGGTGGGGGGGGGGGGTGGGCCGGGAAGAGAGAGAAAGGGGAAGAGAGAGAGAAGGGGTGGGGGGGTCCTTGTCGGGGGGGGGGGGGGGTAGGGTGTTGAGGGGCACCGAGGGGGGAGGGGGGCGGTTTGGGTGGGGGGAAGTCAGGGGAGGGGGCGCCTAGGGGCCGACGGGGGAGGGCTAAGGGGGTGCCGGGGAGTGGGGGACCGGGGCTAGGTGGGGGGCGGCCTGGCCTAGGGCTGGTGGTGGGGGGCCGGGGGTGGGTCGCTGGGGTCGATCACCGACGACGGAGAAGACTTGAGGATGAGAAGGGTAATATGAGGTAAGGTGTATGATAAGTATGATACACTAACAATATTTCAATCATTCGATTAAATCTTATCAATTCAAAAAAGACTTTACCGGTAGTTACTCTACGAGCGGCTCTACTACAGTCACTCTCAGAAAAACAATAAGGAAATAAAAAATAAAAAATAAAAAATTCCATAGATGACGAGTGTGTAGTATCCAAATGGTGGGTGGGCCCCACAATCTCTCTCCAATCAAATCTCACCACTTGTTTCATTCGCTCAAAACCCCAGACGCCTCACCCTTTTCCTGCTAAAACTTTTCCCCTCCGAGTCAGACTCGCACTCTGAACTCACTCACTCACTCAACTAAACTCAGTCCGTGACTCGCCACCTTCTGAAACTTTAAATCCATGGCGACCGCGCGAGTGCTATCCGTCACCAACACGACTACAACCTCGTGCCTTCTCTCCAGAGCGACTCGGTTTTTGCCGAAGCACGGCGTCTCTTTCGCCAGGAGATTGCCTTCGTCGGCGACGACCAGGAGGTCCTTCGCTTGTCGCGCCATCTACAACCCTCAGGTTCAGGTCAAGGAGGAAGGTCAGCCCGAAACCCTAGATTACAGAGTCTTCTTCCTCGACGGCTCCGGTAAAAAGGTTGATCTTTTCATACATTTTTTTTAATATATAGTTTTATTTGTTTATTTAGTTTCTGAGGTCTTTGTTTGGTTGCTGAGAAAATGAAAGGAAAATGTTCAAATATTGATGGAAATACCTTTTTTAAATTGATTGCCTTGCCTCTATTGAATTTACAGAGCTAATGTCGTTTTAATTTCTTTGCTAACTGAAAATCAAAGCTCTATTTACACATATGTATGTCTGTATTTATGCGGTATTTGTTAGATTGCTGAGTAAATAAAGAGGAAAGGAATGTCAAAGTTTTTATGGAAAATGCCTTTTTTTTATTTTTCCAAACTTGGGGTGTGGGATTTGAACTCTAGACCTCATGACGGTGGAGTAAGGTGTTGAATTGTTGTTAGGGTGTGCCTGCAACCACAAAAATGCCGATGTTTTACTTCTTTGCAAAATGAAAATCAGAACATTTGGACGATGAATTTCATAATTAGCATTGCTTATGACGACTATAAAGCATTAAACTTTGTGGAGAAGAAAAAAAAATGGGGATAAACTACTGAAATTTACGTTTTCGTTCAACTTTTTCTATGGATTAATGCCCTAAATCCTTTACTAACGTCTACAATCTATATAAATATATATATTTTTGTTAAAATGTGAGAAAACTACATCTACTTATAGCGGCTGTAGAATTTCACTGTGTCGACATCAGGGCAATAATTAGGTGCTACACACTCAACAATCTGAAGATGGTTCTGCATTGTCTTAGTTTAAAATTTGAGTTTTTATCTTTGATTAATTTAGTTCTAACTTCTCCGGAAAGGTTGAATATTTATTTGGGAATGAGACAGAGAATTTAGAGTTCTTGATCTTCTACAAATGGTTGGCATTTCATATGTTGATCAAATACATGATTACACTGGAAAGAAAGCAAATTATAAATTTATTCCGGGGCCTTTGTGACTTTGGAACTGTTTGTGACCAAGTGAATTTGTGAGAAGCTGAAACCATCATATGATAGATATCTTGAAATGCAAAGGAGAGGCATTTGACTGTTTATATCCGGACATGATTGTTCACGATTTGTACTTTTTATGAAAGTGATCCTTTTGGTTTGATCACAGAAGTTTTGATATTGAATTCTCAACAAAAATTGATAAAAAGACCCCTTTTGTGTCATTCTGCTAAACATAGTTTTGTTTGTATATACAGGTTTCCCCTTGGCATGATATTCCTCTGCACTTGGGAGATGGTACTTTCAGCTTTGTCGTCGAAATACCCAAAGAATCAAGTGCAAAGATGGAGATTGCTACTGATGAATCACACACTCCAATAAAGCAGGACACGAAGAAAGGAAAGCTTAGATACTACCCGTAAGACAATGTTTAGGTTTCCATTTCTTACCCTTCTACAGTTTCTTGGATTTGTAGTCAACTACTTACATCAGCATATTTGAGTTTGTAGATTTCAGTGTATATATGAATCAGAATAACAGAAATGGAAAACATGCCAATGTTAGTGCAGCAATCTTTAGTTGAAATGTAAGATAGTTCGTTTATTGCAAGAATTGATCTCAACAGATTACTCTAATTCTCATGGCTACTGGCTATATTAGTTAACTCTAGTTTCAAAGCGTTCATTTGTGAATCTAACATTTTTTCTACTCTCTCAAATGCTAAGTTCTTTTTTGAAAAAGCTAAGTTTTTGGCATCCCTCTGGGCTTCAACAGATGAGATGTTTAAAGAGATACTCTTCTCTCAAATTATCTTAAATTGGATGGATGTTATTGGTAGATAGACAGATGACATATGTTTGGCTAGATAGATATATGCTCTTTTTTTTTTTTTTTTTTTTTTTCTCTCTCTCTCTAGAGGATCCGCTTTTCCTTGTATTTGATTTGATTATCAATATAAATGGTTTTTCTTATTAAAAAAAAAAATTCTACTCTCTCAAATGTGAGTCATTTCTTTGATAGGGTTTCTTCCCAAGAAATCATATCTATTTTTACCCTTTTTTTTGTTTTTTTTTTTGTTGGTTACATGAAAAAATGCAGAAATTGAAACAAAAAGGGAAGGGAAAGGATTACCAGTCATGACCATTTGTCTTAGTTGTGTCACCTCCAACTGGTCTTGCATTTCTAATTGATTTGTTTTATGCCATTAAGTTGCTGGTTTCAATTGCTTAATGTGTTTTGTTGTTCTGTTTGTTTAAATGTTATTCCTTGTTCAGTTACAACATAAATTGGAATTACGGTTTGCTTCCACAAACATGGGAAGACCCATCATTTGCTAACTCTGAAGTTGAAGGGGCATTTGGGGATAATGATCCAGGTAACACCGCTTTGCATTTGTATTCTTTTTGCATGTTCTTTTCATGGATAAATGTTGTAGCAAAGACCAGAAGTCTTTATTTTGTCGTAAACTTGCAGTTGATGTTGTTGAGATTGGTGAAAATCGGAGAAAGATCGGTGAGATTCTCAGAGTGAAGCCCTTGGGTGCTTTGGCTATGATTGACGAGGGGGAACTTGACTGGAAAATTGTTGCAATATCATTGGATGATCCAAAAGCTTCTCTTGTGAATGATGTTGATGATGTCGAGAAGCATTTCCCAGTATGTCTCTTTTCTACTCATCTTATGTTTTGTTTCTTTTTTGATGTTCATTAGACTAGAATTTAGAGGAGCTTGAACATGTTTTAAGGTATGTTAAGGGGTTGGGAGAAGAATTCATTTATCAATTAACGTAGGAAGCAGGGTTAATATAATGCACCTTTTAGAAGAGGATTTGGGCAATGAGAGTCTTAGAAGTGGCTATCTGTGGCCTCCAGTCTTTTGCTTGCGTCTAGAATGAGCAAGAATGATCTTCACCGCCTCTGCCCCTCTTTGTTTGTTTCATTTTGGGGATTTTGTGTCAGCTTAGATGTAGGAAGGCTGTGGAGATTGTGAGCCGTGCCTTTTTGTAAAAGCTCCTTTCGTTTTTGCATGCGACAAATGCGGAATCATTGTTCGGAGTAAGAGTTCTAGTCATAAGACTGTCAAATCTCTCTTCTCCTGGTTTCCTGTTTATTATATGGAATCTTACTTCTTGAAGAGGAGGTTATTTTTGCTAGGATACAGCCATTTCACTATAGGTCCTAATCCATTGGCTATCTTCAGGGAACTCTTACTGCGATAAGGGACTGGTTCAGAGATTACAAGATCCCTGATGGCAAGCCTGCTAACAAGTTTGGTCTTGGCAACAAGGCAGCTAATAAGGTAATTCTCTTTTATCTTTAATATTGCCAATTCCGGAGCTCTTTCTGTTTACTGTTCTATTGCATACTATTAAGTTCTACCAATTTCTTCTGATTGGTTCCCTTTTTTCATCCAACATTAGTGGTGGGAAAATATTAGAATCTTGTCTATTTTATGTTTCGAGCATAATTGGGCGAGACCAAATCTTTGATATTTGTCCTTGGAAAGTAGTTGTTATTTATGAGCTTATCACATACAATGTTAGACGCTTCCTGGGTTAAACTAATGCCCGAACTGAATCTATACATGGCCTGTTGTATGCATGTCAAATGCTTGTATCTGATACCAGTGTAATTTGTGAAATGAACAGGACTATGCGCTTAAAGTCATCACCGAAACCAACGAGTCTTGGGCGAAACTAGTCAAGAGATCGATACCCGCCGGAGAGCTGTCACTTGTATAGAGGCATTGGTAGAGTGAGAACTCCCTCCGGGTGCTATTGCTTGTACTTTTAGTTATTTATATTTAGATGCCTCTGAGAGCATTCCTGGGAATAATGAATGCCATTTATTTTAGTTATTTAGATGTCTGGCATTTGATGCCATTTTTCCTATTGAGCTGAGAATAATTACCACTAGTCTATTTCGTAAGTTCACTTTGAAGGAAACTTGATACTGAACAGATTTTAGATTATCCAGTGCAAGACTTCAATTTGGTTTGCTAAATGACTCTATTTGAGTTCGAAGTCTAGTTATTATATTAGAAAGTCATCTTACGTGATTGAAACATCTTCATTGCATCAAAATTACAGATTCAGTCGGGTTTGTTTTTAGCATTTTGCTTTATTCTTAAATATGATGTTTCAAGCAGCCTCTGGAATTGTGAATCCATTTCCATTTATTAGTCAAAACATTGTTTGATATTAATATTATTCTTATTATAACAATTTCTCGTCCTATTCTTTTTTGGCTGAAAAACTGTGGACATTAGTTTATGCCTATGGTCATTGGTATTGGCCTTTCTTGGTAGTTAGCCGAAAGAGAACAAGTAGGCTCGACTACTACAGTAGTAGTAATCTTGCAGAGGGTTGGAACTTGGAAGTTGGAAATTGAATCTGAGATCGTTATGCCTGATCATTACGCCCAGATCGCTACGCCTTTCGTGCAGGTGAACTTATCCAACAAGGAATTGCCTCCCACTGGGACTTCGGTTGTCGGCTCTCATCAGGTGGTTATGCCCAGATCGTTACGCCTTTCGTGCACGCGAACTTATCCAACAAGGAATTGCCCGCCACTGGGACTTTGGGTGCCGGCTCTCATCAGGTCACCAACTTCCTTAACCACCCCGCATGATGCAGGGTACATACTAGAAGCAGAAGTCCTACGTTCGATCTGTTATGTTATATTGTCGATCTTCTCTTAGTCATTACGAGCTTTACTAATTGCTATGATTCGATCCCCAAGCTCTTTCAGACTTAAAAGAAGCTCACATCTATTGATTATGGTTTTTGGTTGATGTCTAATAGGCTTTGTTAAGGAAATTTGCTTTAAAACTTTGGCTTCTTTGCCTATAAATATCAAGAGATGTGCTCAAGATTTTGTTTCTTCTTGCACAAATATTCTATTAAAAAAATAAAATAAAAAATTGAATCACGTTTGGAGACTATTCTTTAGCGTTAATTAAAAGATTTTCTGTAGTATTTTCTCTCACAAAAATCCATGCAACAGAATTAACAAGCAAATCCAAACAGGAATTCTAATATTTTCTTTTCTTTTCTTCCCAACAACATACGAGTAAACCCAAAAAGAGAAACGCTTGGAAGCCAAAAACCATTTTGATAGGAACGGCAAATCATCATTAAAATTGAAAAAAATCAGTCAGATTTACAAGTAACAGCACTTTATTGTTTCCACTCACTAATTTATAACATCCCCCCCACCCCCCCCCAACAAAAAAAAAAAAAAAAAAAAAAAAAAGGCAAGACAACATCTGTGAACATTTTCCTCTCGTATCTGTACAGATATAAGTAAGATCAGCATTAAACACTGTAACTTGGACAATCAAATCCAAACCCAACCAGACCAGAAACAAACCTACCAGCAGCTGAGGTCAAGAGCTTCTCTGAACCTCTTCTCCAGAGCTGCATGATCATGATCATGATCACCATCCATGCAAGTTTCGGGCTTGCGATGATCTGGTCTTGTACTGGAACCGATGGGTTTGTGATCCGAAACCCATTTCAGAATTGAGAGTTTTGCACCAGAAGAAGTTGCACTTGGAAGAGATGGTCCAGAACTCGACTTGCTATTCCGACTCAGTATCATCAGCATCGCTGCTGTTGGCGCCATTGATGCAATGTTACAATATCGTTTGTGTTACAACTATATTCATATACGAAATTCCTATATACATGTATATATATATATATATAGAGAGAGAGACAGAGAGAGACTAGAAAACAATCTGTGGGCGCTGGAGTAGAATTCCGTTGTTTCGAGAGTGAAGGATCAGGTGTGCGCGAGACTATGTAGGCTTTATGAGAGAGTTGATGCTTTTAGTTTAATTCGATTGTCCAACCTCAGTTTGGCGAATCATTTTGTTGGATAACGTGTTTGTATCGGGAACATGTGACCGACACGTGTGCGTTCAGGATAAAATGACCGACATGTGTGCTTTATGAACACGTGGTTTGAGTAGACTATTTTGTCAGTGGATGAGCAATACGGTGGACTAGCACACAGTGGGCACACTCACAGCTGACCGGACACGGTTTTTATTTTCGGAATCATATATCAAAAGACATATTAATTAAAAAAATATTTTAATTAAAATATTATACAATATTAATTTTTAAAAAAATTTATATGTGAAATGATATTACCACATGGAAAACATATGAGCTGAATTTCAAAACATAAACGGCTTGGAGTGAATGGTATTCATAATCAAAATTTGAAATTGGAATAAACTGTTTAGGGGTGTTTGGGTGATGAGTTTAAACTCATCACTATCAATTTAATTTTTGTCTTTATCCCCAAAAATTTTTTATCTTTTCTAAAAAAGTCAATCAAAATCACTATTTAAACTTACAAATTTTTACTCAAACTCATTCACCAAACACCCCCTTATACTTTACATTATTAGAAAGGAGTCATCATAAATTTTTTATGTTCACGTCAGGAATGGAAATGCTCTTGTGACTCACGTGTGTCCTAAACATATGAATTTCATTAAAAAAAAAAAAAGTTTTGTTTACTCTATTTTTTATTTTCTATCAATATTTTCAAATGAAAAAAAATATATATATCTTGAATTAGAAAAAAAAAATTCAAAATCAAGGAGAAAAAGAATGCACAATCAAAACAGATTTTGAATCAACTCTCTCAAACCAAGAAAAAGATATTGAAGAAAATTATGTAGTATCAAAGATTAAAAAAAATAAAAAACAATCCAGGACCAACATGAAAGCGGAGTTTTATTTCTTACTAAAAAGATATTTGCTTTTTCAATTGAGATGGGACGATTCTTTAAATATACCAAAAAGAAAGAAAGAAAGAAAGAAAGAAAGAAAAAATCCTTAATAATTGGTCTAAGGATATAGCCAAATATCTAGTAATGTCTTAGCTTATACATGAAATTAAACGCAAAATGAAACATCTCTCCATAATTTTCTAATTTTTTCCTACTTAAAAAAGCATATAAAATTACTCAATCACTTTATTTTACTTATTAAATAAACTTTCAAAATTTTATTCAATCACTTTTTTTTTTTTTTTTTTACTTATTAAATAATCTTTCAAAATTTTATTCACAAAATGATTTCGGAACGAACGAGAACGATCAGTTTTTTAATCAGTCGTTTCAATAATAAAATGTAATAAGGTTATCTTACCAATTTTAACTAATAAGATTGTCACTTTGACAAATTCCTTATTTTATTTTACATTTTTATATCATGGCAATAATTTTTCCTGTATTTGAGAGAAAATCCATCTTGTTTTGTCCCCTCCTGTGGCCTTTTCCTCGTACACAACATTATGAAAAAGCAATACATACATCTCCAACTATCCAAATTATTCGAGTTTAAATCTGATATCTCATTTTCCTGTCTCAAAAACTGTATCTTTAATAGACTTTAAACAAATAATCAATTTGTTAAGAATTTTTAATATTTAACATTTTTATATGACTAAATTTATAAATTCAAATATATAATATGATATTATTAGAGGGATAATCAATGAGATAGAAAATCCGAAACAACAGATCTTGATTTCAAATTATATAGGTTTCACTGTTACAAAACCATACTTTTGTTTTGTCCTCGTATTTTTATTCCTTTTTATCTTAATCAAGTAACATTTTAATTTCATAATTCGTCATGAAACTTTTCTGATATGATATGAATTATTTCCTTTTATCAAACGTGAAAATCTTTCATAATCCCATTCACATTTTCTAATATTATTCTAATGCCGAACGCGCTAAAATGCAAAAGCAATTTTCATTTTCTTACCAATTACTTTTGAGTCGCATTTACACATGACGAAACTCGGAGGAAAAAAAAAAAAAAAACCCTAAAAATATGGGTGGGGCTGAAGAAGATTTGCATGGGGGACTAATTTACAATAAATAATGTAACTTGCACCAACCCATAAAAATAAAAGAAAGTATCATAACGATGGCTCAGGAGAAGACTTCGTTTCTGCCGCGTCACCTTCAAGCAATGGTGTCGTGTTCGATCTCTCACTGGGGATAGCCGGATTCTCGCTCTCTTCGTTAAATCTATCAACGCTCTTCAGAAATATACCTGCCATGGTACACGAATTGTTAACAGAATCATATTCAAGGGTATCGAATCTGAAAGCCGTTGTTATCAGAGAGATTTTTCAAGTTAAAACAATGACAAGAACACCAACTCTACGATTAAATAGCTGCGGTGTTTAATAGAATTGCTCTTTTTGTAATGAACGACACGAATAAAGAGATTGCTCGATTGAAGAGTGCTTTTCGGAATATGCGTGGATGAGGAATGCAAACTAACGACTTACCTCCAAACCATATTGCTGCTGCTGGAAAGAGAATCGACGTCAGTATAAGGGAGGTCTTTCTCCAGTCGTTTATGTTGTCCTGCACAAAACCGGAAAAATTACGCTCAAAATGTAGAAAGACCTATAAAACGTGTATAACAAATCGGGGGGAAAATAAACTTGAAATTTCATGTGCAATTTGCAAAGGCAAGACAGTGTAGGCTACACATTGCAGACCTGGAGAATTCCAACAAGAGGCGATGAGGGTACATCCCCAAAGATGTGGATTGCAACGACAGAAATAGCCATTGATAGTGGCCTCATACTAGGTACAACACAATGGAGGCATACAAAATTCACGGGGCCCTGTTAAAGGGAAACAATCAAATTCCATGAGTAAGCGCAACCAATTAACTGTCCGAAAGCTATACACGACAAAGTATGGCAACCAACCATAAATATGCCTTTTCGTTTCACGTTTGTTACCAATTGTGCAGATTCAACAAAACGATTAGTACATTATGTCCTAGTCTGAGAATTTTTGAAGATTTTGGGGAGAAATGCGTGCAAAAGCAAACAACAAGATATCTTTTTGCTTTTAAAGGATATACCTGAGTGGCAAAGACGAAGAGTTCACCAATGGCAAAAAGAGCCAGGAAAGCATACATGCTCTTGAAACAGAAGGAAACGAAACAAAATATCGCCCCGAGAAATGTTGTCAGTGCTAGAAGCTGCAAGAGCCCAAGTAAGGCATTCAACAGTCATATAGAGCATAAAGCGAAAACCGGAAAATTGAAATGAAGAGAGACAGAATTGGAAATAGAGACAACACTCGAGAAATTAAAAAAAAAAAAAAGAAGAAGAAGAAGAAGATTACTGTCATCTCAATTTCACACGTGGAAAATTTTATATTGAAACACATTTTGATTAAATAATAGTAATAACAATAAAGAAAGAAAAGAAGAAGAGAAACTAACAACAACCACTTGATATCCGTAAAAAAGTGAAGACTACGGAACCTACCTTGAAGGCATTGGGAATAGAGTTAGTCATTTTATCCAGGATAACGCCTCCCATTATAGTGCCCAAAAGTCCACACACAATAGTAATGCCTCCAAAAATCATATCCGCATTAGTCTGCCAAAAGGAATGGCTTTAATCAGTTAATTAAGTTTCCAACTTCAGCATCCCCACAATCTATGAATCATTTTACATGAACCTAAGGCATGCAAAACTTGTTAAACTAATCAAGGAAATTGAGATTTCTTTTTCTTTTTCTTTTTTTTTAAATAAATTTTTTTTCTAGAGAGTAAAAATAGAAGAGAAAAGAAATCCTCAACAAGAAAATTGAGAAGCTAAATAGTTATCAAATATCAAATGGAAAAGGCTTACCATATTATATATATTGTAACCAGCCTTGGGACCCCAATACGAGTAGGCGCCTAGGACAAAGTTGTATGCTATGTAACCTAGAACGAATAATTTCAAAATTTCTAAACTTTAGGAGAATGTACAGATAGATTGACAAAAGAGAAGTGTCTTAATAAAATAATGAACCAACAAAATAAAATGGTTGGTGGATAAAGCACGTGAAAGAACTACCTAGGATGTTAACGACATAAACCTTATTAGCCAAAAGCACCTTCATATCTTTACCAAATCTTGAGAATTGATTTCTCATTCTGCCTCCAGCTGTTAACCTGCCAAGATAAGATGGCACTATCAAACGCACATTCACATTCAACCGAATTACGCTCGGTTCAAAGGGCTTAAAGTTTGGAGTAGGTCAGTTCTAAGAAGATAAGATGCATGAGCGCACACACACACAAACACCACAGTGATGCATTTTTCATGTTACGCTTAGTTTTTATGGTTAGTTTTTCCATATTTATATTGGCTAAAAAAATTAAGGCACTCGATGATGAAAGCCAGAGCAAAATTGTTGGAGACAAATAATTCATATCGACTGATGAAAAAAAACCGTGAAAGGTTTGGTAAATAAATAATATGGGAAGTGAGCTCACTTGAATGATTGTGAGCTTCCATCTCTAAATTCTTCGTTACCGGAGAAAGCACCCTCTTTGCCATTGGATCCAACTGAATATGTGCATCAAGATTCGTAACCAAATTATTGGGGAAACAAAGAGAACGATGCCTAGGAACTAAATTAATAGATTAATTGTCAAATTGCAAACCATCTTGCAAAACTGTAAAATACTTAATAAAATGGTTTTATGGAAATATTAATGCCTTGTAAACATTAATCTTATATTCATCACCTTGACCTTGTGAAACAGCTGTCTCCGCTGCGGTCAGCGCCTTTTGAGAGTCAGCAGGAGCAAAACCTGTAATCACAAGCTGTTCTTTAGTAAATGATTGGAAGTTTTTGCAGGATTAGAAGTATCTTAAAAAAAATAAAAAATAAATAAAAAATAAAGGAGAGAAAATCCACCTTTCATTTGCAAAGGCTTCATAATGAAACCTAGAATAGCAAAAGGAAGCATCAGAATTGCCTCCCCGAAAAATGCAAAACGCCAATTCAAATGGTCACCAACCTACACATCAGAAGATGAAAAAAAACATTTCATGTCTCTTCCAAAATTAAGAACACTAACAACAAGCCTAATGCAGAAGAAACAAGTGACGAGAGCAGAAAAGAGAATTCAAATAGACATCAAAGTCACAAATAAATCAAAAAACAAACATTTATGACTTCCACAACTTATATTTTGAAGATGGCATGTGAAAAGGAAACTACATAGCAGTCAAGTGTAGAAACTGGAAGCATACCAATCCACCATAAACGTAACCAAATGCATATCCTGTTGGTATGCACATGTAGAAAATCGACAGCCACGCTGTTTTCTGGTATAAAAGGCCATGAGAGAAAAGATTTAGGATAGATCAGAAAAAAAATGTAAAAGTGGGTAAAATTATTAACCAAACCAGTAGCTTATGAGGACGTAGAAGTATACAATAAAAACGTACTTGTTAAGTATATGTCTAAACTATATGTTTTTCTTAAAAGCATAAGTTCCTTTATTTATAAGCAACAATAACCATCTCAGCTTTGTTTCTTATTTGGATGGCTCTGCTTAAAATATTGGAACACTTATGTTGGCAGTTGTTGGAAAATAACTCAACGTTGAATATTTGAAGATAATAGTAGACACACACACACACACACACACACACACACACACATATATATATATATAACACTAGAAGTAAGGCATGACCGCGCCTGCCAACCACAACCCCCCCAACACTTCCCCTCCCTCTCTCTGAAGAGAACACGCACAGACAAAACAATTTTCAGTCTACATTCGACACATTATGCAAAGATCCTCAACTCGAAATTTTTTCATAGCATAATCATCTTTACATCAAAGGCACTGTTGTGGGGGGGGGGGGGGGGGGTGGGGAGGAGAGTCAAGACTCGGATGACAAGTTAGGAATAATATATGAGTAATGTGTACATATAAATGCCTTTTTTCCTCCTTAAAACTCCTCCATGTTGCCTTCAAAACTATTGAGAAAATCTCCCTTTTATTTTGTAACATAGTCCTTGCAATTGGAGATGGGGAATATTTTCCTATATCTAAAAAAGACGAGCTCTTTGAATTCCAGAGAAAAAAATTTCTAACAGGATTGTCAATCGCCAGTGAACCATCTTTTGATAAATAGTATGGACACGACCTATAGCATACAAGAAAAGGAGTAAAGAAACAAAACCTGGGCGGTTGGGGCATTATCATCAATGAACGGGGCTGCAAGACTTATGAATGAAGCCTCACCAACACCAACAAGCCTATCAACGCATCAATAAGACGAGTGAAAACCAAATAAACCAACAAATATCTCCAATTATTTGACTTCAGAAAAATATACAACAACAAAGGAAAAGGAAAATCAATAAGGATAAGGCACATACATGCGGCAGAGTGTAATGGACCAGAAATTAAATGACAGACCAGAACCAACTACGGCGGTAGTCCAGACTGACAATCCAACTCCAATAAGCCGAAACGGATTTAGACTGCAATAAGATAACGAGCAGAAATAAATGCTTACATATATTACTATTTCGTTTTAATGACAATCAATACGACCCTCGATTTGAGTGGAAAGGCTAAAAAATAAGTTACCCGCAGTACAACTCAAGATGTGAAGATGATATTATTGATACCTTTTTGCTAATGCAGCAAATATTGGAGAAGCCAAGAGAAGTCCAACCATAAAAGCAGATGAAATGACTCCATCTTCAAAATTGTTCAAGTTAAAGTCCCCCCTGTATATAGATTCAGCCATGCATGATCAACGATATTAAACATTTGCTGGCCGTAGGTAGATCACATTGTAAGCAAGCACAAATTATGAGCATGGAAAAATCAAATTAACGAGAGAAAAGGATTCTAAATTTAAGGTTTTGCATCAATTGACATCTAAAAAGTTAACAATTTAGAAACGGATGATACTTATTTCCAAGACACAGCATGACAGTCTCAACAGACAACAATTCTTCGACTAATTCCTCAGAGATAGAGAGAGAGAGAGAGAGCCTGGAAGTAAATCTTACTGTATTCCGCTACCGGATGAGCATGTACCGCTTTCTGTACAAATTCTACGACTCCCATTCACGCCATTACTTGCTATTGCTCCCCGATCCATATAATTTATCAAGTTAATAATGCAAAAGATAACAAGCAGCCTGCAAAAAACATCATGGAGGAGCTCATTAAGCGTTTGAAAACCATCAAACAGAATCGGAAGAACCGAATTGTGTCATAAGTTTCACAAGTCTTCTAGACATACTTGATCCAATCTCAGAGCCCAAGCATCCATACTAACCTCATCATATACCCGACAACTTTTTTTTTTTTCCTTTCTGAACTAAAAAAGTAAGTGAATTGCATTCACTAATTTCATTCAAATAATCATTTAATAAACTAATGCAAACTTTCTATATATACTTAATCCAACCTCAAGAGTTCAAGTCGTCAACAAAAAACTCAATTTATAAACAAGAATTTTAGCTCAAGTTTAAATTCTACTAAATATAATCATTAATTGTCTAACTTTTTACCTATGTTTTCTGAGCAAATAAAAAAATAAAAATAAAATAAAAAAGGAAACAGGGAAGATGAAAGTGCAATTCTCAACTATTCTTATGACCCAAAAAATTGATAATCACTCCGAGCCCAAATAAGCTATTAATTCTAAATTTTTCTCCAGCCCAGATGAGAGAATACGCAAAAGATCCCAAAAAAATTTAAAAAAATAAAAAAAAATAATCCCAAAACTTCAACTTCTCTCTCTCCCCAAAAATTTTCCCAGCACCATAAAAGGGTAACGAACAAACCCAAAAAAAAAGAAGAAAAGAAAATTAAACAAGAAGCCATGGAAAGCAAAGAAAACACCTTTTGGGCGTGAACCAGGAAGGTGTAGCTGCAGAAGCAGAAGCAGCACTAGAAGAAGAAGAACTCGCCATTGGTGGAGTCTCCGCAGAAGTAGTCTTTACCTCCTCTGAAGGCTTCTTCTTCTTCTCTTCCTCCTCTTGATTTACCATTGATATTTTTTGGTAATAAATATATATAAATAATATTACTATATTTTGTTGCGTAGGTTCAACCTCCAAGGTTGGTTTGTTGGACTTCTTCTTGACTTTTTTTTTTTTTTTTTTTTTTTTGGCCCCTTCTCTCTCTCGATAGGAATAGTATTTTGTTTTTTAAGTGGGAATATTTTTGCTGTGTTTTGCTGTGCCTGTTCTGAGAATGGATATTCCCGAGAGGTTGGCAATAAAAGTAGGGACTCTCCCTCTCTTTGTTACCTTTTTATATTTGGATGTTATCAAATAGTTTTTATTTGTTTTTTGTTTTTTTTTTGGCTGAAATTGCATTGTGTTTATTTATAGCTTCAAATTTTAAACTTATGTTTAATTTTTTTCTTCATCAACAGATGCAAAAAGAGAAAAAAAAGGTAAACTCATTTTAAAGGAAAAACAAAATTAAAAAAATAATAATAATAAAAACCAAGTTATAAAGGATTCATGTCATTTTAATAGTCAAAATCAAATTTGTGTTATAAAAAGGAGGAAATCTGCGGTAGAGTCTCGTGTATATACTCTATTAGTGGAGTTAATTTTATATTGTTTGATAAATTTTAACAGTTAAGATGTTGCATGTATATGAAACTTATTATACACCTTACCTTATAGTATTATATACTAAAAAATAATTAAAAAAAAAACAAACCGTTTTCTTCTTCCAGCAACCCCCCCCCCGGCGCGCGCGGAGCGACCTAAGCCCTCCTATCGTCGACCCCGCGACCCAAGCGCCCCTCACCAAACAACGAGCCCTCCAGCGACCCAGGGCCTCCCTCGTCGAATGACGAGCCCCCTTGGCGACCAGGTGCCCCCCTTGACCCACGACCCAAGCGCCCCCCCCCTACGACCCTGGCCCCCTCTCCCTGGACGACGAGCGCCCCATGCCAAATCTAGCCCCCCCCCCCCCCCCCCCCCCCCGACCCCCCGATGACAAACCCCCCAAGACCCCCCCCTCCCCCCCCAAATCGGATCTCAACCCCGATCTTGGCTTGGCTCGCCCCCACGACCTCTGATGATCCCCCCTACCCCAATCTCAACCCGCCCTTGCGACCTCAAAAGATGCTCCCCTTCCCTGATCTCAGCTCACCCTTGCGACCTCCGGCGATGCCCCCCTTCTTGGTGACCTCCGCAATGCCGCCTCCTAGTCTGGCAAACCACGAGCGAAGAGCCAAACACGTTGAAGATTGTTTTTTTTTTTAAATTTATTTTTTAATTTCTTGATATGTAATACAATAAGGTAAGGTACATTATAATTATCGTATATAAGTAACATCTTAACCGTTTGATTATATCTGAAATGTTTAAAAATAAGTTCTATCGATATAATATCTAAAATGGACTATACCACATACTTAATCAGTAAAAAGATGAGAATTTATTTTTATGAATTTGAAATGTGAAGCCATAAATGTGATATAATCTAAAATAAACGGCATAAGTTTCTTAATGACCTGCAAAATATAGCATACACCTTTTTTTTGGCTCTGAAAGTACAGGATATACTTAAATATATATATATATATATATTATTGAAAAGAAAAAAAAATTGAAAAGAAATTTTTTTTTCATTTTTAATTTTTTTTAGTATAAATAAAGCTGTTTAAAATCTTACCTACATTCTTTTTTCTTTTTCCCCACTCTCACAGTTTGTGGTGGGGCTTCTTTGCTACTTGTCAGTATTTTCCTTTTTTTTTTTTTTTTTTAAAGCATTTATTTACCCAAAAAAAAAAAATATGAGAGAGAAGAAAATAGCATTGTCATCCCTGGTTTTTGTCAATTTTAACATTCCTTTTAATGATTTTAAGGCCCTGTTGGAACAAGTTTCAAAAAAAATTTTCTAAATATTTTTTTATCTTTTTTTTTTTCAATTTTATTATTTATTTTAAAATATTTTTAAAAATTTTAAATTTTAAAAATTCATAATTTTATCATTTTAAATCAAAATAGGATGATTTTTTTAAAAGTCCGTTTGATGTATGAGTTTGAGTTAAGATTTGTAAGTTTAAATATTGATTTTAGTTGACTTTTTCAAAAAAGATAAAAAAACTTTTGAGGAAAAAGACAAAAATTGAGTTGATGGTGATGAGTTTGAACTTATCAACCAAATTAAGCCTAAATTATTTAGAATTTTGATACTGATAAAATAAGATCCATATTATTAATATTTTTTTCAAACATATTTTAAATTTTTATACTTTTTTACTTTAAATAATTTATTTTCATCAAATATATATTTTTAAAATTCAAATCATTTTTAATCTCTGAAATACCGTCGTTAATCATGATCTCAAATGAAGTCTAATTGTAACCATATCTCCTGAGTTCTTATATTTTTTTAAATAATGCTATAATGGTAGAAAAATAGTTCTATAGGCACTAAAATCTACACAAAAGGACGACTAGTGACATTTAAGTGGAGTAGATATAAAATTATTAGTTGATTAATTTATTTTTTTAACGAGCAATGTACTGAAAACTTTTTGTGTCGTAAGGAAACATCTCATCAAAGGTAAACCACAAAACAAGTAAGATCACTCAAACAAGAAAAAATGGTACAATTTATTCAACCAAAAAGAAATAGTACAATTTAAACAGAAAAAATAATAATTACGAGAACTTGTGGACTCTTGTTGAGAAATAAGTTCGAAAAAAAAAAACTGCAAAAACAATCCTCAGGCATTCTAATAAAGGGTGAGTCTGTGATTGAGGGTCTTTATCGATATATTTTTTTTATCATTGAAATTTAATCAAGTGGTTGAAACATTATTGGTGTATCATACTTATCATATACCTTACATTATATTACCCTTCCCATCCAAAATCTTCTCCGTCACCGGCGACTTTCCTGCCGTCGACGATGGACGTCGGTGACCCACCTCCGGTCCCCCCACCACCGGCCTTAGCCCCGGCTGGCCCCTACTCAGTCCCGGCCGCCGGCGACCTCTCTTTCTCTCTCTTCCCCTTTCTTTCTCTCTTCTCTTCTCTCTCCCGCGCCCCCCCCCCCCCACTACCGGTCCCAGCCCCGGCCTCCCCCCACCCAGCCCCGGCCACTAGCGACCCCCCTTTCTCTCTCTTCTCTTCTCTCTCGCGGCCCACCACCCCTGACCGCCACCCCCCCCCCCCGACCACAGGCCCCTGCCCCGGCTGCCTCCCACCCAACCCCGGCCTTTGGTAACCCCCCCAGCTCGCCCCAGCCGCCCCGGCGAAAGGGGAAGAGAGAGAGAGGAGGGTCGTCGGCGGCCGGGGCTGGGGCCGGTGGTGGGGGGGGGGGGTCGGGGGTGGGGGGCCACAAGAGAGAAGAAAAGAGAGAGAAAGGGGGGGTCGCCGGCGGCCGGGGCTGGGGCCGGTGGTGGGGAGCATGAGGTGGGTCGCCGGCGTCCGTCGTCGGTGACGGGAAGGTCACGGGTGACGGAGAAGACTTTGGGTGGGAAGGGTAATATGAGGTAAGGTATATGATAAATATGGTACACCAATAACATTTCAACCGTTCAATTAAATCTCAACAGTCAAAAATAGAGATTTATTGGTAGAGACCATAGATTCATCCTCTAATAAATAGGTAGGATAAAAAATTATGAGTAATACGAGTCCTTTTCATCAGCATGAAATTGAAATTTCAATAAAATTATGCAAATAACCTAATAAATATAATTCTATTAAATTGAAGCAGAATCCGAATTGAATAAATCCTCGTACTCCATTACTTTCAATTTTTCTTGAATTTCTCTTGCATAGGATTTTGGCCCCATTTTTGTCCACGTATTGCATTAGATTTCTTTTTTATTTAATTTTACCGCCAACAATTTAGAATTTTTATAAATGATATTCTGTAAACAAATTCGTTTTTTTGATTTTTACTAAAATACCCTTAATTTGCTTGGCATATGCATATCATATGAGTTTTTCTATCCAAAAACTAACATATGGGACAAAAATGTTACGATTTTAAAAATAATGAGAAATTGATCATAAGTTTTGAAATTCATGAGACAAAATATTCTAAGGACTATAATTTAGAGAAAATTTTTGTAATTAATCCTAATAAAAAAAATTTTGATCGGATAATGAATTTCCCATAGAAGTAATAAAAAATAACAAAACAAACAGGACATGGAAATTGTTTGTGCAGCTTTAGATATTTTCAGAAAAGAAATGAAAACAAAAATAAAGTGGTTGTAGACATAACTTAACCGTAATATCATATATGATTCCACCTAAAAATATAGAGTTCGAATCTCTCATTCTAAATTTTTTTCCTCTGAAAAAAAAAAAAAAAAAAAACCTTATCCAGTTTTGTTCTTGTGATGTGAAGAGTTTTTATTTTCTTTTTTCTTTTTAAATTGAAAAAACTTTTACAATTGGGCTTTTTTATGCTTTGAGATTGTACGATCTGCTTCTCGTTCCCCTTTTTTTTTTTTTTTTTTTTTTAACTGGATAAAACGTAGATGAATATGATCTTTTGGTCAAATTCAAAATTTTAAATACAACTATGGGACTTTTGAAGTAAGATAAGAAATTATCATCCTACTCTTCAACCTATATTGAACAACAACAATAATAATAATACCATTACTATTACTACTATATACAGCTCCCATTTAAATTACAATTTTGAATGGTAAATTTAAATTTTTTTAAAAAAGTAAATTTAAATTTTTATATAAAACAATTATAAAAAACTTTAACAATTATCTAAAAGAAGTATGGTAGTCTCATACAATTTGACTCGATCTCGTGATTGTTGACTTGTAGTTGCCATGAAAAAGTTGTGGTCACATGTCTGATAATTAGATACTCAAGTAGTTTGGTTGGAACCGTTGCTTGGCTTGCCAAAATAATAATAATAATAATAATAAATTAATTAAATGGTTAATTTTGTTTATTTATTTTATTGGAGCTGAAAAATACAAAAACCGAGGTGCTAGTCGCATGAAAACTTTAGTGGGATTTTCCTAAATCATCGAATACATAATAATTATACGTAGGAGTGGGTCATCTCCTTTGCTTTTGATTTCGGGAATATGATGCAAGGGTCGTACAATTTGGATCCACGATTAGTATTTAAAAATTGAAGAATTATTTCGAAGTCTGATCCAAATCCTATTTTTATAATTTAATATTTATTTTTTATAATTTTACTTTTTTATATAATTTTATAATTCAAATTTTAAAGGTTCATAATTTTATATAGACAAGTTTAAATAAGATGATTTTTTTTAATTACATAGAATTTTGAGACGAACAAAACAAGCTCTATATTAATATTTTTTCTCAAATACATTTCAAGTTTTTTAACTCAAGTAATTCAAACACATAAATAAACATATAATCAATCTAAATTCAAATTTTACAATCCAAATCTTAGTACCAAACACATACGTATATATTATTCTTGCAATTTTCTACTAGTACTAACCAAGAGGATATGCACTTACTTTTAAATGTATAGTTATCCTGATATTTTTACGCACTTTTGTAAACTTTTCCATTTTCAGTCAAAATCTAATACAAGAATGGCACGTCAGGATTTTAAGAGAGATAAAATGATTAGGGGATATGTGGGTAAATGTATATTTTTAGAGGAAGTTTTTTTTTTAATAAATAATCAAAATTTTATAAAATTAGAAAATAATCATTTAAAAAAATATCAATTAATAATTAATTGATTAATTATGATTAATCAATGATTGATTAATGTCATTATGTATTTTACACAATCAATTATTAATTATCGGTCATTTTTATATAAAAAAAATTTGATTTTCGGTCATTTGTCTAAACATTTAGTTTAAAAACTGCCTATTTATCTTTTTTTTTTTTTCAATGATTAATAAATTTGGTAAAAGTAATATAAAAGAAAAAAAATGAAATAACAAATCAGATTGTGCCGCTAGTCTAGAACTCTAGATGATTTTCTTTTTTTCTTAAGCATAATTTTTTCCCCTCTGCTTGTTTTTATACATATATATATATATATATTTTACCATTTTATCCCTTCTAACATCCTCATCTACCATTCTCAAACTAGATTTTGTGTGAAAATAGTTTATTAATGAAGGGGTTAAAACTGTATATTTTAATATCTTTAAAAAAAAAAACTGTATATTTGAAAAATATGATAGTTATTAGACCTTTAAAAAGAATGCTGGGGGTGGTCAAGATTAGACAAGTGCATATTATCACGGGCTATTAGCTAGACCCAAGATTAATTTATGTTGTGAACAAAATACTTAAAAGATTGTGCATTTTTCATGTCTATTTTTTTTTTTTTACTAAAAAAAAAGATCTGGTGATAACTTCATTATTTTTCATTTTTTAGTTCACACAGGAATAGACACTCCCCTAAGTTGACAGGGAATTTAAATCTCCAACCTCCTGATTGATGAGATTCTACGGTTGTCTCCCGTGCTAACTCATCCATCCCGTAGACATGTCATAAGAGATATTTACTAATTTCTTTCTCATTACTTTTGTAGAATTTGTGTATGCCATTACAAATATATACATTAATAATTAGAAAGAGAAAAATCCCCTGACCAAACCCTTTATTAGTGTCTATCCTTCCAATTATCTTTCAACACATGACTAGAAATGTTTTTAAATATTTTCGAATAAAAAAAGGTTTTTAATTTATATTTTAATGGTAATTTATTGTTAAGAACCACTACATTTTTTTTTTTTTGAGACGAACTACAACTTTTTGAAGTCGACAACAACTACACAACATAGGAACTTTATAATTGTCTGATTCGTAGAATTTTTCCAGAATATTCCATCAAAATATCTTTCATCCGAGAATGAAGAAGATTACTTTTCAAAATTAATCTCTTCAAATCTCTTAGGATACGAATTTATCATTTAATCACTCAGCTTGTTTGAGTTATATTGACCTATCTTATACACATATTAAACACTTGTCTAGCCACCACTATAGAAATCTCCGTTGACTTCAACAGTTTTTTTTTTTTCAACTGAAAAGCACTGACAATCTCATTGGAGATGAACAACCTCAAATATGGAATAGTGGTTTTGAAGCTTTGACTGAAACTCAGTCCACATTTGAAACAACAACTCTAAATCGGATTTTCACTACTTAATTTTAAAATTCTTAAATCTACATCTCATTTTCTTCCTCTTCTTTTTTTAAAAAACTAAAACTTCAAAAATCTATAACTTTTTTATTTTCAGTCAAAATGTGATATATATATATATATATATATATTTTACAAATCACACGGAAAAAAAAAAAGAGAAACATGAGACAAGATTCATATTGGGTATTTGTTTAACACTTTTTAAATTTTTACACACTTTTCTATATCACAAGTCGTTTACAATTTACACCTTTCCAAACACACATTTTCAAACCAACTTCCAAACTTCCGTCTCCAATTATCATCCCAAATGAATTTTTTGTTTTTGTTTTTGTTTTTTTTTTTTTGTTTTCCTTTACAATTGGCTTCTTAAACTACTTCTTTTCTCGTTACTAGGGTGAAAGAGCAATAGACATTTTTCATCCTTTTTTTAAAAAAAATAACATTTTGTGGAATTAAACCTTTCTTATAGAATTATGAAAACAACTCAACAAATAGAGATGTTTATATTTTTTGTTCTCCCATAATATTTATTTGAATTTTTAACCCTCCATACTTATCTAAAAAAAAAAAAAAAAAAAAAAAAAACTGAAACTATTATGACTTGTGCAATAATTCAAAGATGTATTTTTTTTTTAGAGGAAATACTACAAACAATCACCAACTAGACTTATAAAATTGGGCTGATCGTGTGAGATATAATTAGGTCTCTTCACTTTTCCGGAAAAAAAGAAAAGAAAAAAGAGTAACGACCTTATCAATACACATTTTTATGTTTTTGGTCCCAAATTAAAACCAATTCAGAAACTTGCCATATTAGTAATTTAAAAATTGTAAATGAAATAGAAGGAAAATCAAAAAAAATCAATTCTATGGTGGGTTTTAAAGGATCTTAAATAGCATTTTTACGAAATTAAATAAATTAAATAACTTGATCTTAAAATATTTGAAAAATTACTACATAAGTGATTTACCTCCTTCTAGTAAATAGATTATTAATCTAGTAAGTTTATTATTTACTTCAAATATTGTTAAAACCTGATATTTATTGAAATTATTTACTATAATAATGCTATTTACTTTCTTCTCCCTTTGATGGTCCTACTTATTATTGGGAAGACTAACATCTGGATTCACCCATTTGTTTATCACAAAGTAACCCACTTGGTGAACGAATTATTATTATTTTTTAATTTAGGGCTTTCTAGCTCGGGCCCTTATAGTTGGACACATAAAAGGGGTTTGCTATTGGTTTTCCATCAAGTAAAACACTTGGTGACATAAATTTATTCAGGAATTTTCTATTAGTCTGTTTTCCAAACAATCCTACTAGGAAATTAAAGAAAATAAACAATCTCCTATGGCCTTTCTGAGTATAACCAAATTGGACGACATTTATTTAACTAAAGTCCCTTGGGGACTTACTTGTAATGTTTTTCTATTAGTTGGTGGTCAAATTACAATCACTTATAAGTTGAGGGGTCAAACTATCATTTATGAAAATTATTCTAAATCATGAAAATTTTACAGTAATCAAGATTATTCAATTTAAGTTCAACTTTAAACTTCAAGCTAATTAAACTAATCACGGAATTGATCTTTCCGAACATTACACATCACTTAAGAACTTGATCAGTATTATGTGCTACAAAATTTTTGTAAACTATCGTGTGGTCGGCATCGAGTACCCTTCTTCGCATAAAAGTTTGACCGTTTCAACTTGTCCACAGCTTGTGGCTCTATCGAAGGAGTTACAGAGGCTCAATGTGCTTCACACTCAAGAAATTAGGAGTATCCTGTCCTCAAAAGTTTTATCAGATTAGACTGAGAAACTTATTTCATTGAGATATTTGTCATTTCAATATCATTGTTATGTCCCATGCTTAACTAAAGGAATAGAACTTCTCACTGCACTCCAGCACTGGTCAATTCAAGATTGTCCTAAACTGTAAACAACTGATTGGTGAAGATTGGCCAAATTAGAATTGCATTGAATTCTAATATATTATAATACAGCTAGATATACATATTTTATATTAAATGTAAAAAAAAACATACAAATCTGTAACAATGATACTTAGACTCCCTTTCGAATAAAACAAAACAGAAACATCAAAAGAGAAATCATTAAAAATTTGCTCAATTTGAATCCCTTTCCCTTACGAGCTCTTAGCTTATAAGAGGTCTTGTTCTCTTCCAGTTTGCTGTTCAATTTTCTTCTCAAAGCATTCAGCTCTTCTAGTTTTCTCCCGCAGCACTGAAAGGCAATTTTCATCTCTTTCTCAACAAGTATACGATTATTAAGTTCATGATTTGTCAAAAAGTTTTCATCAGACTCATATATTTAATTACTATCAGATTATGCTCGTAACCACTTTCGGAACATCAAAACATTCTTTATCAAATTTGACCAATTTCCATATTCTACTTGAAAAAAAAAAAATAGTAGTGACATTTATGTGAATATGTGCCTATATTCTTAACTCACTATTTAAAGGACCACCGAACATAGCTAAATAAATAACAAAAAGATGGTCTACACTTTAATTAAAAGCACCACCAAATTAAATTATCAGTTTTTTTTATAATTTTATTTTTATAAATCAATGAGAAATATATTCATTTTTATTCTTTTATTATATTATTATTGTTATATCTTGGACCTTGACTCAGAATCCAACCTCATCGAAGCGATTTTTCCATACCTTTAAGGTGCATTACAGTATTTTAGACCCTTTTTAATTAAGTTTATTTTTTTTGTTTGGCCTTATTTGTCATTGAAAGTGGGAACACACCAATTATTTGGTGTCACATTGAAATATATAGCAACAATAAGCCAACATGCAACCTGCAAGTTCTAAACAATTATGATACTTGATTGTTTACATATTTTAATGTCAACATGAGCAATTGGGGAGAAAGTCTGGATACGACCCAACGTTTCAATCATTTAGTGAAATGATGTCGTTTACAAAGGCTAAATAGAAAAATAAGGGCAGAATGTGAAGACTGAGTAGAAATAAGTGAAGAAGGCCACATCATCAATAATAAAGAAAGAGCAAATGTAATAATTTAATAATGACACATGTGATAATGATTGTAAGATCAAAACCTCCGAAGAAAACCTATGAATAGGGATGATGACGTGAGAAATGTATGTTTTGGGAGACATCTGAGATTTTAGAAGAAATTAGATTTGGATTGCTGTAGATCTTCGAAGTCACAATTAAGCTTTGTATTCTATTGTTTATCGTTAATTAGATTTTGACACAAACAATAGTACATTTGTAGCTCATTTTTTTAATGTACATTCCATTTCTTAAAAAGGATTTTAATTCCTTGAGTTTACGTGAGAAATTGGTCTTCTCAAAGCAAAGTTGACATTTTCCCATCATAACATTTTTGTAAGACAAGTTTGTTTGTTTGGTTTTTTTGGCAGGATCAAATCAGCCCCCTTTTAACCTCAAGCCTCATCACACCATCATTTGACCAAGTCGTCATTGACTTTATGTGAACAAATTTAAACTATAAACTAATTAAGATGTGAAACAAGTAGAGAAATTTTGTGATTATTTAAGCTATAAACAGGCCTGTTTGGTGTGTAAGTTTGAGTTAAGATTTATAAGTTTAAATAGTAAATTTTGTTGACTTTTCAGAAAAGACAAAAAACTTTTTGGGAAAAAGACAAAAACTTTTGAGAAAAAGACAAAAAAAAGTTTAGTTCAAACTCATGGCCAAACTCCCCCTAATTAAGATGTGAAACAAGTAGAGGGATTCTATTAGTAAGACAGTTTTTTTAATCAAAATTTGTTAGATCATTATGTGAGATTTAGATAAAATTTCGTGGAGAACCATGTTTTGAATATCTACTTATAATTTTGTCAATTCTAATATTAAAATTGATATTTTTTTAATGTTATAAAATGATAAAATTATCAACTTTAATGATATAATGAGTATAAATATAAATAGTTGTCAAATTTATAACATTCTTGCATGTAACCCTTTGATTTGGTTTTGATTCGATGTATTAGCTAAATATGTGTTGAATCTAATACCACAAATATAGATCCTTTGGTATCAAACTATCAGTGGGTTTGTATGTTGTACTTTTTGTGTACAGAAAAAAAGAAAAAAGGGCCGTTTGGTGTCGTCTAGTTCTACTCATCCAGGCTTGAAGGAAAATATGGGTTGGACCGGTCCATGGGGTCAAGTACAAGACAAAAGAGGCGGGTCATGGATTGATCTGACCCATAATAAAGCACTAGTTGAACTAATGGAGTAATTCTCTGTAACAAATTATAAAAATTTGGAGTTATAGTAAATAGTATTTTTACGACATTAATGAATTAAATAACAATAAATAGATAGATAAATAAATGATTTATTTATTCTTAATAAATAAATCATTTATTTAGGGTCTGTTTGACACTCAAGTTTAACTCAAGTTAAATTGTATTTGTTTTTGTCTTTTTCTAAATTTTTTTTTGTTTTTTCTAAAAAGTCAACAAAAATTACTATTGAAATTTAAAATTTCCAACTCAAACTCGTTCACCAAACAAACCCTTAGTAAATTTATATTATTTACAGATTTACCCAAATTATTCTTAAATATGTGTTATTGACTTTAGGGTTTGTTTGGTGAATGAGTTTGAGTTGGAAATTTTAAGTTTCAATAATAATTTTTGTTGACTTTTTAAAAAAGACAAAAAACTTTTTTAGAAATAACAAAAATTTTTTTCAGAAAAAGATAAAAAAAATACAATTTAACTTGAGTTAAATTTAAGTGTCAAACATGCCCTTAATTATTTTTACTGTAAAAATGATATTTACTCCTTTCTCCCGTCAACAAAACGTGAGATTCCTTAAAAAAAAAAAAAAAAAAAAAAAAAAGCATTGACTCAAAGTCAACTCATAAAAAATTCATACATCCTACAGGCTGTTATTGGCAAGACTTTTGTTGCAACCTTTGGTTGTCTTCTTCTCCACTTGACCAAGTCATTTCAGAAACACTCCTTTTCTTCCAACATTCATCGACCAAATTAATCTTCCTTCAATCCAATCATCCTCTTCTTCTTCTTCTTCTTTAATGGCCGACACCGTTGAATCCTCGGTTTTACATGTCGTAATGGACGTCTTCGCGTCTCCGGTCGTGCAGAAGATCGGCGAAGTTTGCGATCTCGGCGAGCACTTAAAAGAGATGCAAAGCTGGTTGGAAGCTCAAGCTGTTGTTGTGGAAGATGACAATGATGTTGGAGCTCTGAGAATTCAGCTCCGAAACGACGTTTACGAGGCCGAAGATTTTCTTCAGAGTGTTGCTATTTTTGCTGCTATTTCTGGGGATGATGGAGAGCATGGATCGGAAGAAGGTATGGTGTTTCAATTTGATGGAGTTGCTTAGATGAAAAAGGAGAATTTTTATGTTTTTACTTTTATTTTTAAATTTATTTTAAATATGTTTATTTGTAGCTATATTTTTGTTTATTAAATTATTTTTGAGACGAACAATGGTGGGCGGGTGTTGGGAATAAAAAAGGAGATTGAGATGAAGTTGGATTAATATTATTGTTATTTTTTAATTTATTTCCTTGTCAGTTCCTTAATTTTTTAAGTAATAGTTTGGGTTTTAATTTCCAGACTACCAAAAAATCCCTGAATTAATAATATTCATCACAGTTTTGTTAGATAGTCCTTATAAACTTAAATATGGATTTTAAAAATTTAATAGAGATAGTCACATATAATCGCGTTATAACCTTAAGTTTTATTGACATTATCAAATTGTGTAAATGCTCTCATATTTTTAGGATTAGGGTCTTTAAAGAGAATGCGTTGCATCTTATTTATGGGTTTTGAAAATTTAAAATTATCAAGTACGATGATTACGTCAATTAAACTTAAAATTTCATTGTTGATTTTATAGTTAAAAACAAATTATAGTAGTTATAAGTATGACTTTATAGTATTTTACCCTTAATTCTGCTAAAAACTTTTTTGTTTCCTTCTTTACTTTTAATTCTTTCTAGGTACAAATATTACTTTTAATGTTGGTTAAACAGCGACGTTAAAGCCTTTTAATGTCGGTCAAAAACCAATGTCTTGGCTACCAATTGTATCATTTTGGAATCATTTTAAAATCTTTCTAAAGTCTTCACATAATACACTATTTTTAATATAATTTCTTCTCATTCCAAACAACTTTTGTTTTCAAGAAGTAAAATTTTTTACACATCCAAAGGACATTTTATTCTCAAAATAAAATGAATTTCTCATTTCAAATAAAAAAATTTTCCCTTTTAAAATATGGACATGCTATCCAAACATGACCTAAATAGCCAAAAAAAAAAAAAAAAAATGTACTGTACCTAGAAGATAATGAAATGACAAGAAAAAAAAAATGTTTTGTTTGGAGTTTGAGTTTATATCCAACTAAACTGTACTTTTTCATGAGTTTTTGTCTTTTTCTGAAAAATTAACAAAATTTATAACTAGTTTTTGAAAAGTCAACAAACTCCAACTTAAAATTTTATTTCCAACTGACAAACCAAACATATTTAGAAAAGGACAAACAAGAAAGTGGAATTGGAAAAGCAGAAAGGTACCATTTGCATGAATGATGCAGGAAATTAGCACCCATTTTGCTGAAATGGTTAGGATCCGTTTGAATAATGAGTTGGAGTTGAATTTTAAGTTTTTCTTATCGAAAATGAGTGAATATTTTTGAAATATGTGTTTGGCTGATATGAGAATTGAAAATAAATTGTGATATTTGATAGTGTAAAAACCTGAAATGTGTTCGGATTTTGATAGGTAATATAATCTTATTTTGTTGCACTCGTTGTAGTAAGCATTTAGCAAAAATATATATTTTCACATTTAGACTTGAAATAATAAAATTATAAACTTTTAAAGTGTGGGTTTCATGAAAAGAGAAAAAAGAGAAACAGAAATATAAATTGCACTATAATTAATTAGAATAAGAGTTTTTGGAAACTGACCTTAAAAATAGAGATTGGAGATGGTTATCCAAACAAGCCCTTATTGTCATTATCATTATCATGGAATTTAAGCATGTATTTGGAACACTAATTTGAGATGAAATTTTTAGGTTTAGGTTGGTTGACTTTTCAAAAATTAGTTATAATTTTTGTTGACATTTTATATATAAAAAAAAGATAAAAATAACGTAAAAACTTAGGTTCTGTTCCTGTCAACCAAACAGGTCCTAAATTTTGAAAAGGTTTTATTTAGCGACAAAACTATCATTCTCTTTTAGTGGAACACATGCTATTTTTTCTTTTTGAAATTAAAGAAATAAAAACAAAAAAAATGAAAAATTTAACGAGGGCATGTACATAAAAACTTTATGTCAATTTACTTCAAAAAAAAAAACTTTATGTCAATGCAAGTACGTAAAACAGAAAAAATCATATATATTAAGACAACGATACTATGTCCAAAAACAAAAAGAAAAGAAAACCTAGAAAATTAAAGGACAAACAAGTTCAACATTAAAAGAAAGTAGAAATCGAAAAAGGAAAAAATTATCAATTCCATGATATTTTAGTTTTTTTTTTAACCCAAAATTAGAACCAATTTTCTGAAATGATTCGTCTTACTATTATGAATTAAAAATTTAAAGAAGTTTGATTCTACATAGCCAACAGTCTTTTACTCAAGTGGGGATGTACATTAAAAAATAAAAAAAATTTAAAAGTTCAATAAGATGCGTACATGTAAAAAATTTTATGTCAAGAGGGACAATATTAAAAATAAATCATAAAATTTTAGAGATAATTGTAAAAATTTATATAAAAAAATCAATGTGAGTGAACCCTCTCAAGTGAGTTTGATTAGGTTGCAGTTTAAAAATAAAATTTTCCGATGTCTTTTCTTCCCCTCTTTAATTTTCACTTCCGAAAGGGACACAAAAAAGTGATATAGTGAAGACAAATTTTCACACTAAACAAAGTGTTTTATGAATTCTTGACAGCTACATAACACAACCAGAGAAGATGTGATATGTACCTCTGAACAAATTTTATGATCTCATATTCAACCAAAAAAAAAAAAAAAATTCCGTAATTCTAACATGGCATCAACAACAAGGACGTAGCCTTCGGGGAGCTCCTCAACTTTTTCTTATTTGCACTTTTAGATGTGTCTTTATTTCAAATTTACATATTAGCCCTTCTTAGAAAGAACTTTCAAGTTTAAAGATTTATCTTCTTCCCCATTAAAATTTCTAGTTTAAATAATTAGAATCCAATTTATATTAGTCATATAACAAGCTTGGTAGTCACCAAAAAAGCGGACTGCCTTCTCCAAAATCTCAATTGCTGAAACCTTTGGACCATCATGGATCCATTGATTCCTAGCTGTCCAAATAGTCCAAGCAACGACACAAAAGATCTCCAAGTTGGTCTTTGAAGCCATGTTACTCCACATCACACACAAACCATCAAACGATCCAACCTTAGCATTACTAATGGCTAGCCACAAGCTACTAGAATCCCAGACTTCATGGGTATACTTACAATTCCACAATACATGCCACACATCTTCAACCCCCTCTAAACATTGAGGACATATGGCCAAACAAGGAATTCCACGCTTTTGAAGAATATTATCATAGCAAGGCAAAATATCATGAAAAGCTATCTAAACAAAAGAATTAATTTTATTTCGGAGCTTAAGATTCCATAGCTTTTTCCACCAATTCGTATCCCCTCTGTCTCCAGAAACATTTTCTCCTTCACGCAGCTCCATTGCCAAGCGATAACCTGAATGCACCAAATACAATCCCTTAGGATCATAATTAATGCCATATTAAGCGACCGGAATAGGCACTATGCTCAAAGGTATGCTTCGGTTGTACTGCATAAAAGAGACAAACAATAGATTTGACCTCCTGAAGGGAAGATGAAACTTAACACTGACGATTTGGCTTGATCTGGAATGGGTTTCATAAGCGTGGAGGCTGTTATCTGTGACTCAGATGGGATTATTTTGGATTTTCAAGCAAAGAAAATACATGGCTCATTTTCTCCGTTTATGGCTGAGTGTCTTGGTCTCCGAGAGGGTCTACTATTTGCCAAGGATTGTGGGATTTGTATCCAGATTGCTGAGGTTGATACAACATGAGTTGTCCAAGTGGTTAATTGTGATGATTCGCTTGCAGAAGAAGGAGTTGTGATCAATAATATTCTTGAGTTATTCTCAGTTTCACTCCAGTGGTCTTGCTTTGCTATATGCCGTGAAGCTAATAGAGTGGCTCATTGTCTTGTTACTTCTGTGTTTATTCTAGAAAATAAGGTTTATGGTTAGGATAAAGTTTGAAGATTTGTAGCTCCTATGGTTTTGGTTGATTTAGCCTATTAATTACAAGTTAGTTTTACTTTTTTTAAAAAAAAAATCCAATTTATATTAGGATCCAGGTTACTTTATTGTTCAAGAAAGAAAAATTATTAATAAAATTACTAATAGGATTATCTATTTCATTCAAATTTTATCGATCTTTGCCCAGGGTGTGAGTTATATATATAATGTCGAAATTTCCATCTAATTGATTCAAAGCTCCGAGACCAAATCGGCGTCGTTCACCCTCCCAGGATTTGTTGCTTCAATAATGCAATGTCATCTTGTTGCCGCTTGCCTCAACTATAGATGGCAGTTAGTTTCTCCGTTGAATAGCTTCCATGATCGCGATATTAACAAGATTTTTCAAAAAAAAAAAAAAAAGAAAAAAAGAAAAAAAAAAAACCACAATCTGTAAAATTTCCCCACACTTTTCTCATGATCCAGGATTTTGTGCACATTCCCCTCAAGATCAAGAATTCTTTGCAGACCCTCAGGAAATTCATCAATCTCCTATATGGAATCGATTCACTGTTGTGGTCTCTTTTCCATGCCCTAGGGCTAGAATTGAGTTCTCTAATAGCAAATCGATGGAACCCTAGGTCTAGTTTCTGCAGTTCAGTAGAAAAGAATAGAGAAAGAACTGAAAAACTGAAATGTTTTTGCTTTATTAAATTAGTAAACTCAGAAAGAAATGTACAATTACCTCCTAATTCTCAGCTCTGTCTAGAAATATCTTATAGAACATATCAAATAGGTCTCACAAAATTCAAACTTCCTCCGGCAGCTAATTTTCCTATCAATATTTCCTGACATTGTAATAATAATACTAACTATTTTAAAACTTCATACAACAATATAAAATTCATCTTCCTGTTGGAACAAAATAGTATATTTTTGTCTTAGACAACTTATTTAATTTATCTTTTGATTTTATTCGAATTTTTACATTTCATTTTTTTCGAAGGAAATTTAGTTTAAAAAATACTTAAACAACATAAATTTATTATTTTATTTTGTGGATTTTTATAATAATAATAATAATTTCAATTACAATTTTCAGTCTGTGAGAGATTGGCATGGTTTGACAGGGTGTTTGGCACTTCGTGACAGTCTAATCTTTGCCGCCTAACATCAATTTGCGTTAACCATTGTTGATCTGACATATTTCAGTTTAATAATAATAAAAAAACAATACAATTAATGTTGTTATAAGAAATATGCAATTAACTTTTTTAAATTGAAAAACACAACTTAATTCCTTGGATATATAGATTAATTTATAGTAATTCTGAATTTAAATAAACGTATAAAAAGAATTTCTAGTGATTTTTATTATGAATCATCCAACCCAATTGATATTAAAATATTTATTGATTATGAATCCTACTACAAACTATAGAGAAATTATGACGGCTATTGCAAGTTTAGCTGTCAGTTTCATTGCATGAATTAGAAATGAGCGTCTAATACCAGTCAGTTTATTGTATGTAAGTTTAGTTGTCAAGTTTCTATTTCAAATTGGATTTTTTTCTTTTGTTTTTCTTTTCCTTGGTTTGCGTTATGACTGGATTTAAACCCTTTTTTTTTTTCTTTCATTTAAATAAGTGGGGGAGTTAGCTCCTCCTCTCCATTTTCAAAAAAAAAAAAAAAAAAAAAAAAGAAAAGAAAAAAAAAGAAAAAAAAAGAGCAGAACTCTATAAGACGCTGTTAATAAAGTGCAGAACTCTCATAGTTAATAGCGCTTTTTCTTTGGTCTTAGCAATTTTTTTCTCTCTCTGATTACACTAGTAGGATATTACGCGCTTGCGCTTATAAATTAATAAAACAAAACAAAATTAAAAAAAATTAAAAAAAACTTGGAAAGATTTTTTGAAAAAAATTATTTTAAAATTGTTTTGAGAAATGGTTAAAAAATAAAAAAAAGTAAAAAGTAAAAAAGGAAGGAAGAAAGAAAAAGTATCAGCGAACAAAATAGTTGAATCAAAATTTTGAATAGTGAAAAAAATAGAACTATTATATATAGACTATAGATTGTTAATTATTGACACAGATTATAGATTGATTATAGGATTTGCACCAATCAATGGTCATTTCATCCATTTCGAACGGTGGAGAAAACTAACCCCTGGGGTGGTGCACATTAAAAATGCTCCAAACATTGGAAGAAAAAGAAAAGAACAGAAAAGAAGCGAAAAGTCAAAAGAAGAAAAATCAAAGGCTCCGTTTGGACGACCAGTCCAAACTGAGAAAGAGCCGTTCAGTTTGAACCGAAGTCCTTTGGCATCCCAGTTCGGATTGAAATGGCCTCTGACCCGTTATACAGTAAACCCAGATGGGTGGACTGTTCACCCACGTTCCCCTGCGCATCTGCCTCCTCCATCTCGTCTTCTGTTCGCGAATATTGTCGATGTCCATGCCGGTGCCCATGTGCTGTTGCGTGTTGTCAGTTGCTCTATTCGCTGCTCCTCCATCCCATCCACCGGCGTCTGCTTAGCAGGCGCTCCGGGTAGTGGGCCTCTTTCCTCTCTCCGATTTGGGTATTCCCTTCAAATTTTCCCATCGCCTGGTTCTCGTGCAGCAGATGAGGCGCCGTGTGAGGACTCCGACTCGAAGGCGAACCCGTAGAGTGATTACCCACTACTTTGAAGTCCGGAAATCATCCCAACATCGCGTTAATTCGTGCCCTAATCCGCCCTCTTCTACTGTTTACTCATCGTCGGCTTCCAATTCGATAACCCCAGTAAATTTCCCTGCCCTAATTCTCTGTCAATATAGTTTAAACTTAAATATTTCAGTACCAAAATTTGTTCTTCAAGTTCTGTTGTTCATGAGACTTTCGACTATTTGCCAATTCCTTAATTTTCTGGGTCAGTAGGTCGAGACTTTCGATGGTGTTGTGTTGTTGTTTAACTACAGGCCGTTCCTCTTTTTTGTTGTTTTGGTGATTGTGAAAGCTTGCTTAGGTTCGGCTAGAGGTTGCCATTTGCAAGATTTTGGCATGTTTTTAGGATTTTTTGACCCAAACTTGAAATTATCTGGTTTTTTGTTGTTTTGGTAATTGCTACAGCTTGCTTAGGGCATTTAGACACTGCCTATATGGTACACACGGCCAATCTCCAATCACATTGCATTTTGGGTGAAGTTTTGCAAGTTTTTTGGCAATTTTTAGGGGTTTTTTGACCCAAACTTGAAACTTTCTGGTTTTTTTTTGTTTTGGTGATTGCTAAAGCTTATTTATGTCATTTAGAGACTGCCTATATGGTTTACACGGTCAATCTCCAATCACATTGTATTTTGGGTGAAGTTTTGCATGTTTTTGGCAATTATTAGGGGTTTTTTGACCCAAACTTGAAACTTTCTGGTTTTTTGTTTTGTTTTGGTGATTGCTAAAGCTTGTTTATGTCATTTAGAGGCTGTCAATATGGTTTACACGGCTAAACCTAACTTACCATTCATTTTGGGTGAAGTTTTGCAAGTTTTTGGCATTTTTTAGGGGTTTTTTGACCCAAACTTGAAACTTTCTGGTTTTTTTTTTTGTTTTGGTGATTGCTAAAGCTTGTTTATGTCATTTAGAGACTGCCTATATGGTTTACACGGTCAATCTCCATTCAGATTGTATTTTGGGTGAAGTTTTGCAAGTTTTTGGCAATTTTTAGGAGTTTTTTGACCCAAACTTGAAATTTTCTGGTTTTTTTTTGTTTTGGTGATTGCTAAAGCTTGTTCATGTCATTTAGAGGCTGCCTATATGGTTTATACGGCTAAACCTAACTTACAATTCATTTTGGGTGAAGTTTTGCAAGTTTTTGACAATTTTTAGGGGTTTTTTGACCCAAACTTGAAACTTTCTGGTTTTTTTTTTTTGGTGATTGCTAAAGCTTTTTTATGTCATTTAGAGGCTGCCTATATGGTTTACACGGCTAAACCTTACTTACAATTCATTTTGGGTGAAGTTTTGCAAGTTTTTGGCATTTTTAGGGGTTTTTTGACCCAAACTTGAAACTATCTGGTTTTTTTTTGTTTTGGTGATTGCTAAAGCTTGTTTATGTCATTTAGAGGCTGCCAATATGGTTTACACGGCTAAACCTAACTTACCATTCATTTTGGGTGAAGTTTTGCAAGTTTTTGACAATTTTTAGGGGTTTTTTGACCCAAACTTGAAACTTTCTGGTTTTTTTTTTTTTTGGTGATTGTTAAAGCTTGTTTATGTCATTTAGAGGCTGCCAATATGGTTTACACGGCTAAACCTAATTTACAATTCATTTTGGGTGAAGTTTTGCAAGTTTTTGGCATTTTTAGGGGTTTTTTGACCCAAACTTGAAACTATATGGTTTTTTTTTGTTTTGATGATTGCTAAAGCTTGTTTATGTCATTTAGAGGCTGCCAATATGGTTTACACGGCTAAACCTAACTTACCATTCATTTTGGGTGAAGTTTTGCAAGTTTTTGGCAATTTTTAGGGGTTTTTTGACCCAAACTTGAAAATTTCTGGTTTTTTTTTTGTTTTGGTGATTGCTAAAGCTTGTTTATGTCATTTATAGATTGCCTATATGGTTTACACGGTCAATCTCCAATCACATTGTATTTTGGGTGAAGTTTTGCAAGTTTTTGGCATTTTTTAGGAGTTTTTTGACCCAAACTTGAAACTTTCTGGTTTTTTTTTTGTTTTGGTGATTGCTAAAGCTTGTTTATGTCATTTAGAGGCTGCCTATATGGTTTACACGGCTAAACCTAACTTACAATTCATTTTGGGTGAAGTTTTGCAAGTTTTTGACAATTTTTAGGGGTTTTTTGACCCAAACTTGAAACTTTCTGGTTTTTTTTTGTTTTGGTGATTGCTAAAGCTTCTTTATGTCATTTAGAGGCTGCCTATATGGTTTACGGCTAAACCTAACTTACAATTCATTTTGGGTGAAGTTTTGCAAGTTTTTGGCATTTTTTAGGGGTTTTTTGACCCAAACTTGAAACTATCTGGTTTTTTTTTGTTTTGGTGATTGCTAAAGCTTGTTTATGTCATTTAGAGGCTGTCAATATGGTTTACACGGCTAAACCTAACTTACCATTCATTTTGGGTGAAGTTTTGCAAGTTTTTGACAATTTTTAGGGGTTTTTTTACCCAAACTTGAAACTATCTGGTTTTTTTTTGTTTTGGTGATTGCTAAAGCTTGTTTATGTCATTTAGAGACTGCCTATATGGTTTACACGGTCAATCTCCAATCACATTGTATTTTGGGTGAAGTTTTGCAAGTTTTTGGCAATTTTTAGGGGTTTTTTGACCCAAACTTGAAACTTTCTGGTTTTTTTTTTTTTGTTTTGGTGATTGCTAAAGCTTGTTTATGTCATTTAGAGACTGCCTATATGGTTTACACGGTCAACCTCCAATCACATTGTATTTTGGGTGAAGTTTTGCAAGTTTTTGGCAATTTTTAGGGGTTTTTTGACCTAAACTTGAAACTTTCTGGTTTTTTTTTTTGTTTTGTTGATTGCTAAAGCTTGTTTATGTCATTTAGACACTGCCTATATTGTACACACGGCCAATCTCCAATCACATTGTATTTTGGGTGAAGTTTTGCAAGTTTTTGACAATTTTTAGGGGTTTTTTGACCCAAACTTGAAACTATCTGGTTTTTTTTTTTGTTTTGTTGATTGCTAATGCTTGTTTAGGTCATTTAGACACTGCCTATATTGTACACACGGCCAATCTACAATCACATTGCATTTTGGGTGAAGTTTTGCAGGTTTTTGCATGTTTTTGGGTTTTTTGACCCAAACTTGAAAACTTCTGGTTTTTTGTTGTTTTGGTGATTGTGAATCCTTGTTTAGGTCATTTAGAGGCTGCCTATAGGATACACACGGCCAATCTCCAATCACAGGCTGCCATACTGATCCACCCATTTGGCTATGATGATAGAGGCCCATAAGCCAAAATTGTATTTTGTATCTGACTGGTGGGTCAATAACCCGAGATCATTTAGGTAGTTACCGGCGTTCGATGCCATGGTAGTTGCCATGATTTCGGGTCGATGACATGCCTCAGGTGCAATATGTCATAAATAATTTCTGAGCCAAAAGTAAATTCCACTCATTCAGCTTTGTTGCGTTAAATTCATATTTCAATTTCACATGTATTAAGGACATGCCTCGCAAAGCGTCTGGTGAGTCGTACGTTTGGACGGACGCCAAGGAACGACTATTCCTGGAAAAACTTGACGAGTACCTAGCCGAAAGGGGCGGCAAGCAACCTCCAACCGCGATTCTGGAGCTATGGGCCAACGAGTTCAACACACGTTTTGGCGGTGTTCCGGCCCTTGCATCCACTTTATCGCAAAAGAAAGAGCGGATGAAAAAAATTTACAGGGGTTGGAAGAGTCTGCAAACCCACACAGGGCTTGGATATGATCCGCGTACAGATACGGTTGTTTGCTCCGACGAAACATGGCAAACTTTCTTGAAAGTAATGCAACCTTTTCTATGCAATATATAAGCTCGTATTTCTACTATAGGATTCCACTCTACAACCTTTGACCACAATCTGCTTTGATTTTACAGGATAACAAGGAGTGTACCCATCTCCGCTACGAGGGACTTCGGCACAAAGAATCGTATTTCAACATTTTTGATAAAAACCATGCAGCAGGTGCCTTGGCTTTCGGATCGGTAACGATGGAAGGCGGAAGTTCGCTACCGTTTGAGTTTGATCTGTCCATGGGCCACTTCGGAACACAACCGCTTATGGAGGACGATAATAGCCCAAGCATCGGTGCGCGTCGACAGGCAAACACGAGAGGTATTCACGACGACGCCAGACCGTCACGGTCACGTGGGAGTGCTGGGACGTGGAAACAAAGGGAGGCGACGGATGATATGACGTATACGGCCATGGAGGAAATCGCTAATCATTTCCGCGCTCGATCGTAATCGACATCCGATGGCGCCAACAACAACGACATGTATTGTATTGTGGACTGCATCAATATAATGAAAGAGATTAATATTCCACAATATTAGCGAACGATAATGTGGCACTACTTCGATGCGCATCCGCGGCTGCAGCGTCCTTTCACAGAGCTTGACGACGACGACCGCCGAGGAATTATTGCGTCAGTTGTCGCCTGCCAGATTCCACCGCCCCCATGATGTTCATGTTGTTGATTCTTGATTTTTCCCTCCTCCATTTCAATAAGACACTTACACTATTGTTGTTTTTTTAAATTTTACATTTAAGTGTTAAATGTAGAATAATTTGGCTTTGTTTTTTAAACTGATTGTAGTATATGTCGTTTCGTTATGTTATTTGACGAAGTTCAAACCATATCGAGGAATATTTTATATTTAATATTGTTGTTGATTCTTATGAAGAACAGGTGACAACGTGGATTTTAGTACGGCAACAAAATACAGAAATGAATTGGTTTCGATCCGCAACTCGTCGTGACGAAGACTCACAATCAACATCTGACGCACAACGCGAGGACGACGATATGTGCGCAATGGCAGTAGTGGCAATAATAAATAGTAGGCGGACTATACGCCGCAATCCGCAACCAATGCATGACTCAATGCTAACTGGAAGCATGCGTGTGGAAGAAATACTTAATGGTCATGAAGACGTAATTCAATCGATGATCAGTATGAAATCATCAACCTTCAGATTACTAAGTAACCTATTAGGTGGACGAGGATTGTTGAGGCCAACGAATCACATGAACGTGAACGAGCAGTTATTCATTTTTTTAGCCATATGTTCACAATTCATACGGCCACCTGACTACACGACGGTGCAATCGTTGATAATTGAGCATGAAGGAAAATATCGGCCATGGTTTGATGTACGTTACCATTGTTATATATTGAAAGTAGTAGTTTACACCGAAAAAAATAATACTGTCTAACCGTGGTAGACCAAAATTTCACCGAAAAAAATAAATATTTTATGTGGCATGCAGGGTTGCATTGGTGCTATTGATGGGACACACGTCCCCTGTGTCCCAAGGCGCGAGAATGCTGATGGTTGGATTAACCGGAAAGGATTCCACTCACAAAATATATTGGCGGCATGTTCGTTCGACATGAAATTCACGTACATGTTGGCCGGATATGAGGGCTCATGCCATGATGTGAGAATGTTGGACGAGGCCATAACATACCATGGTTTCCCAATACCACCACCAGGTAATCATATGATCAATGATATTGCATTAATCACATGGAAAAAATTGGCAAAAAATATTGTCAGTTTAAAAAGAATTTGTTTTTGCGTGATTTTGCAGGAAAATTTTACTTAGCAGATGCCGGTTATGCCAATAAGGAGGGATTCCTGAGCCCGTTTAGACGGGAGATGTATCATTTACCGGAATATCGAAGACGTCGTGGTGGGTTAGGCAACCGCAAGGAGGTATTTAACTACACGCATTCCTCGCTCCGGAATTGCATTGAACGAACCTTCGGCGTCTGGAAGGCAAGGTTCAAAATACTAAAAGCCATGAACAGCTATCCGATGGACAAACAAAAGATGATCTCCGTGGCGTGTGCTGTTGTACATAATTTCATAAGAAGGGTGCAGGTTGGGGACCCATTTATAGACGATTTTGTAGGTAATGGGGTGGCTGTAGGCCGGAGCGACGACGTAAACGATGATTACGTGTTGGACGAGGGCATAGATGACACTGGGCCTAGTACAGGAACGGACCAAGATGGGTCGATGAATCAGTTGAGAGAAAGGATGGCGGATGCTATGTGGGAACGTTACCAATCATATCGGTGGTACAGAGTCACGTGAATGCAAACGTGAAATATCTAATTAATTTGGTGACGGAATGTAATTATACCAAAATTATTTGAATTGCATCTAATGAGACGAACGATTTTTGTGAGTATGGGGTATAATATTTCATTTCGAAGGCATTTTAAAAAAACTTTTGTTGTCTCATATTGAATTTTTAGCAAACGCAAAAAATTTTTTTTGGGAAAAAGACAACCACTTTTACTGTAAAAGACACATTCAAAATATGTGGACTCCAATAGAGTTGAATTGCTATTCCAAACTCCCCCTAAAATATAAGATAGAATGTTAAAAAAAATTAAAAAATTTGATTCAGCTCATTTTAGGGACATCCAAACAAGACCCTTGTTTTTTCAATTCAACTCAACTTAAACTTTTTTCCACCAAATACTAAACTCAACTCAAATTTTTCAACTCAAACTTTTTACCAAACACTTATCATTTAAACTAAACTTAACTCATCTCATTTCAAACTTAAAAATCTCAACTCTAACCGGTGAACCAAACGAACCCAAAATGTCTTGACTTGGGGTCAACACGAGCTTTTTTGTAGCAAGTAGCAGAGAACGAAAGGCAAAAAAAAAAAAAAAAAAAAAAAAAATGAAGTTTCCTTGAGGCCTGTTGAACTTGTGCAGGGCTTGTCTAAGCCCCCCGGCGACCCAAACACCACCCACCCCCGGCCGCGACCCAGGCCCCATCTCCCCGGGCGACGAGCCCCCACGCCAGATCTGGCCCCCCTGACCCCCCGACGACGAACCCCCTGCCAGATCTAGTCTAAGAACATCAATCTAGCTATTTCGTGTTACTGCAAAGAAAAAAAAAAGAAGAAAGAAGAAAAATGGCGGATCTACTTTTGTCTCGGGTTTTAGACGTGATCGTAGACAACTTGGCAGCACCATTCCTGGAAAAGTTTGACAATCTGTGGGATCTCGAAGACAACATCCGAAAGCTGCGAAGCAATCTACCGATGGTGCAAGCTGTTCTCGAAGACGCAGAAGAGCAACAAGCGAGCAATGGAGCGGTGAGAATTTGGTTGTCAAAGCTAAAGGAGGTTGCTTATGAAGCTGAAAGTTTGCTTCTCCTCCTTTCTGCTGACTATTCTTTACGGAAGATTATAAAAGATGAAGAGAAGGTCAAAGAGACGATTCGTGCTTTAGAAATGACGGCAGTTGAGGGGCTTCGATTCAATTTGAAGGAGGGTAGTATAGTTCATAGAGAGTGGGACAGACGGCCGGAAACAAGCTCTTTTGGTTTGGAACAAAGAGTTTTGGGGAGAGAGAAAGATAAAGAAGAGATAGTGAAGCTGCTGTTATCGTGTGAAAGAAGCCGAGGAGGAGAAGCGTCATGCATCCCGATAATAGGGATGGGAGGGCTTGGAAAGACGACTCTTGCTCAATTAGCGTACAACGATCATGAGGTAAAGCGTCATTTTGATGTTCAAGTGTGGGTTTTTGTTTCTGATCAGTTTGATGTCAAAAACATAATGAGAACGGTGATCGAGTCTCTCTCAAAAGATAAATGTCATTACCCGACTTTGGATGCACTATACTCGGAAGTACGGAATTTGTTGCAAAACAAGAGATTCTTAATTGTGTTAGACGATGTCTGGACCGAAAATTCGAATGATTGGGACCAACTGAGACCACTATTTACTGCTGGTAGTGATGGAAGCAAAATATTAGTGACCACCCGCAGTCAAAAAGTTGCTCTCATGGCCGATTCTCCAAATTCTATGTATAGTTTAAAAGCATTGTCTGATGATGCTTGTCGATCTTTGTTATTGCAACGGGCTTTCCCTCAAGGAGATGAGGAAAAGCATCCAACTCTCTTGCCTATCGGAGAGCAGATTGTTAGCAAATGTAAAGGAGTCGCACTAGCAGCAAAAACGTTGGGAAGTCTTCTCAAGCTAAAAAGAAGCATCGGCGAATGGGAGATTGTACGAGATAGTGAACTCTGGAATTTGGATAAAAGCAAAAACGAGATTCTACCGGCCCTGAGGTTGAGTTACTTTCATTTGCCGCTACATCTCAAACGTTGCTTTTCATTTTGCTCGATATTTCCAAGAAATTATGAGTTTCAGAAAGACAAGTTGATCCATCTATGGATGGCTGAAGGCTTTATTCAATGCAGCTCCGACGGTGGTGGGAAAGAGCCAGAAAATGTCGGCAATGATTACTTCAACGATCTTCAATGGATGTCATTCTTTCAAGATATAAGACAAGGAGAAGATGGTGTTGTTATTGGATACAAGATGCATGACGTCATTTATGATCTTGCACAATCTGTTACCGGCACAGAGTGTATTTTACTAGACCGTGGACTTCCAACTCCAACTAGTTTCAAAAAAATCCGTCACTCGGCTGTTGTTGGCTCTTTTAGGTCATCTGAAATTCCGGAAGAATTATATGAAGCCAAACATCATTTACGGACTCTCTTGTTATTTTCTGGAGGTAATTTAGAAGCGGTTCCTAAAAAGTTGTATTCAAGTCTTAAATGTTTGTTTGTGCTAGATCTTAGTGGCTCTGGCCTCGGGATTTTGGACGGTTCATTTCGTGCTTTGTATTATTTGAAGTATCTTGATTTATCTCATACCCGGATTACAAAATTACCGCACGAGATAGAAGGGCTTCAATTTTTAGAAACGTTAAACCTATTTCACTGCTATGATCTTATTGAGTTGCCAGAGTTGAGAAAAATGAGAAGTCTCAGACATCTCAACAATGATGGTTGTAGATCATTGACCCGGATGTTGAATAATGAATCGAAATATGTTGTTGGTTTCGGTGGTTTCACATCCGGAAGTTGTAGTCAGCTTCGAACATTGCCATTGTTCGTTGTGGGTGATCAGAATGACTTTCTGTTTCTGCATGGTCTCCGGCTTCGAGGAAGTTTAAAAGTTACGCACTTAGAAAATGCAACCGGCCGTGCATTGGGATTTGTTGGAGTCGAGTCACTGGGACTATACTGGGGAACTGATGAGGGTTGCCCACATATAAATCTAGAAGGTGAATATGTTGGCAACCAGTTTCAAGGAAGAAAAGAGACTTCAACATCAGGTACACGTCAGAGAATTCAATATAATCCTTCGGCGGCACAATGGCTGCTTGAAAACTACAAACCAGCAGATTCTCTTCAAGTACTTCTCGTAAAAAATTACCCCGGGAAAAGTTTTCCCAGTATCAAAGCCCGCGGTTTGCACAACCTGTCCTTGATTAGCTGCGAAAATAGTGAAAATGTTCCCAGCCTTGAAAATGTTCCCAATCTTACCAGGCTTTTGCTGCAAGAATTTAATGGAGTGAAGTCCATTGACAGAAATTTCGGGCAGTTCCTAGCACTCAAAGAATTAGTACTTGTTGATTTTCCCATGTTGGAAACATGGTTAAGTCCAGGTGGTGGAAGGGTTGTTTTTCCCAATTTGAGAAAACTAGTTCTCAATAAATGTCCGAAGCTTACTGTAATGCCACAAATTTTGTCTATCCAGCATTTGGATTTACGGAATTGTCCTGCGATACTGGTTCATTCCTTTCAGAATCTGACATCCCTTGAAATACTTGTGATACAAGGAGTCAGGGATTTGCTTCATTTCCCAGCAATGTTTCCTTCGAACAATCCTCTTCTTACAACGTTGGAGATTAAATCTTGTTCTCGGCTTCGTTCTTTGCCTGGCGAATTGGGTAATCTTTCTGCCTTGAAATCATTGACTATTCAATGGTGTGAGAATCTCTTCTCTTTGCCACAAAGTTTGCAGAACCTCAGTACTTTGGAGTCCTTGGAGATTGGTGATTGCCACAGGCTAACATCCCTGCCACAAGGTTGGACGAGAGGCTTAGGTAACCTTCGATCTTTGTCCATTGAGAACTGCAGCAAATTGTCTTCTTTATCAATGGAGTGCGAGCATCTAATATCCCTCAAAACTTTGACCATCATGTACTGTCCAACTATTTGTACATTACCGGAGGGTGTCGAACACCTCTCTGCCCTTCAACGTTTAAGCATCTTGGATTTGCCAGAGCTCATTTACCTACCCGAGGGGTTACAAAACCTCAGTTTACTTCATAGCCTCGAAATCGGAAGCTGTCCAAGCTTGAAACATTTGCCCGGGTGGATAGACAAGCTTGTTTCATTGAGATCTTTGACAATCTCAGATTGCCAAGATCTTAGATCTTTACCCGAAGGCCTAACATGTCTTACTGCACTACAATACTTGTCAATTCACGATTGTCCCCGACTTCTGGAAAGGTGCAAACAAGAAAGGGGTGAAGACTGGCCAAAGATAGCACATGTCCCTCACAAAAACATCGGATTACCAAAGCTCAAGCGTCCGAGGGAAGAAGGCAGCAGTTCAACGAATTAGAACGAAGTGAGAACTTTCATAATCACCAAGTAAGCAACCTACTTCTGGTTTATTGCTATTATTATTATTATTATTATTATTATTTTTCTTCAATTCCACTACGTATCTTGAGCTTGTTTTGTAAAATTTATTTCAACAGAATCAGTAGATGAGATTGTTGACTTAAATTATTGGTGGCTAGCTTCGGTGCTTTTGTTTTTTTTAACTTTTTATCTTACTAGTTTAACTTTTATCTATAGAACCCGCTGACCAAATTATTTTCTTGCAGATCCAGCGATGCAACTCTGTTCCAAAGCTTTTGATGGTTGTGAAATTTCTAATGCCGTTCATTCGATGATTCGAACTGGTGGTTTTTCTGCTTAAGTACTAGTAGTTCTCATGTAGATTGGTTTGTAATGGGTCTTCTTGATGTAGATTTGATCAATTAGATTACTCTTTTGTGAGCAGACAGGTACTCTTTTCCCTTTCTAGAGTTTTTCCCCTAGTTGGGTTTTATCTATAAGAAAGGTTTTAACGAGGCCTGCTCTGTGGTTTTCATGCAAGATGTAAGTTTCGGCTTTGTTCTTCATGAGAAACCTCCATATTTTTTTTGTTGTTTTCTCTTTTAGCCGGATTGGATTGTTTTCTTTGCTTAGAGACTCTTTTGGTACTTATTTCTTTGCCTCTTTAACAAAACAAAATTTGGTATTTTGGTGTGGGGCGAGATTACTGATGGATGTCAACATAATTGGGATGTGTTAGTAATTTCTGATGCGGTTATTTTTTGTTATCATCTACCGGGGAAAAAAAAAATAAAAAAGAAAAAACGGAGCTAGCTAAGTTTAAGAACCGCCGTTAGAAGAAAACTAAATCATAGGCTGTTGGAAGCTATAACGATTAAGAACGTACTGTTTATTACTTAAGCTCAAATCTGGTTTGTTAAGTAAACTTCTTTCTAGTTAAAACATGCTAAGTTTTTAGAGTGAGGACTTGATACTTGTGTGGCTGTGACTAGAGCTATACATTTTGAAATTGTAGAATTGTTCATTTTTTTTTAAAGCAAGTATATAGCAAGATTTTTAAATATTATATATTATTCAAATTAAAAAATTATTTACTTGATAAATTCATAATTTACTGTTACTTATTAAATATTATATAAAAAATTGTTATTTATTTCAATTAATTGGTGTTATCTATAGATTATTGAAACAGATTTCAGATCAAAACAAGTTGCCTTAAGCTTCCACTATTTTGTTCTCTGTTTTTGCAGAGAACCCTTTGGTTCTGTTCTATTGACTAAAACCAAGCGTAAAACCTCTGTGAAATGGGCTTTTAAAAGTGCTACAAAGAAGCAATAACTCGATAAAAAAAAATAGATAATAAAAGTTAACTAACTGTAAAAAAATAGTAAAAAATAGGGTTAATTTCACTTTTAACACCTATAAAAATTTTATTATTAAAAATAGTATTATTTTTTTTTTCTCTTCATTACTAGCACTTAAAGTGGGACCCAGCAGCATTTAATGTATATCAAATTACCAGTTTACCCTCATCTCCTTCAGCTCAAATATCTCTCTCCCTCGCATGGTCCAAAAAATTTTTATGCACAGATCAATATCTACAGTGTTTTAAAGAGAGAAAACTGAAATCTAGAGAGAGAAAGAGTTACCACTCACCGGAATCTTATTTTTTTTTCACTTTTTCTCCTAGCCCCCCACCCATTTTGAAACCCAAATATTCATATAATAGAGAGAAACTTCCATTTAGAGAGAGAAACTTCCATCGAAAGTTTTTTTTTTTAATCTAACATTTTTAGCCATTTTTGAGTAAAGGTCATTCTTATTATGACCATCCGGTCATAATAGTTATGACCTATGTTAAAAAAAAATTTAAAAAATCTAATATTTTTTGTCAATTTTTAGTATAAGTCATAACAGTTATGACCGGATGGTCATAATGGTTATGACCGGATGGTCATAATGATTATGAACGGGTAGTCATAAAAGTGTGGTCATAATGGTTATGACCGGGTGGTCATAATGGTTATGACCGGGTAGTCATAACAGTGTGGTCATAATGGTTATGACCGGGCGGTCATAATGGTTATAACCGGGTGGTCATAATGGTTATGACTGGGTAGTCATAACAGTGTGGTCATAATTATTATGACCGGATGGTCATAATTGTTATGACCGGGCGGTCATAATGGTTATGACCGGGTAGTCATAACAGTGTGGTCATAATGGTTATGACCGGGTGGTCATAATAGTGTAGTCATAATGGTTATGACCGGGCGGTCATAACCATTATGACCGCCCGGTCATAACCATTATGACTACACTATTATGACTACCCGGTCATAATCATTATGACCGCCCGGTCATAACCATTATGACCGCCCGGTCATAACCATTATGAGCACACTGTTATGACTACCCGGTCATAACCATTATGACCGCCCGGTCATAACCATTATGACCACACTGTTATGACTACCCGGTCATAACCATTATGACCATCCGGTCATAACTGTTATGACCTATACTAAAAAAATGACAAAAAATATTAGATTTTTTTAAATTTTTTTTTAACCTAGGTCATAACTATTGTGACCGGATGGTCATAATAAGAATGATCTTTACTCAAAAATGGCTAAAAATGTTAGATTTATAAAAAAAAAAAAAAACTTTCGATGGAAGTTTCTCTCTCTAAATGGAAGTTTCGATGGTCATTAAAAAAAAAAAAAAAAAAAAACTTTCGATGGTCATAACATGAATGAGCTTTACTCAAAAATGGCTAAAAATGTTAGATTAAAAAAAAAAAACTTTCGATGGAAGTTTCTCTCTATTATATAAATATTTGAGTTTCAAAATGGGTGGGGGGCTAGGCGAAGAAGTGAAAAAAAAATAAGATTCCGGTGAGTGGTAACTCTTTCTCTCTCTAGATTTCAGTTTTTTCTCTCTAAAACACTGTAGATATTGGTCTGTGCATAAAAATTTTTTGGACCATGCGAGGGAGAGAGATATTTGAGCTGAAGGAGATGAGGGTAAACCGGTAATTTGATATACATTAAATGTTGCTGGGCCCCATTTTAAGTGCTAGTAATGAAGGGAAAAAAAAGTAATACTATTTTTAATAATAAAATTTTTACAAGTGTTAAAAGTGAAATTAACTCTAAAAAATATACAAAGGACAACATTAATACACCTTAAAGAATTATGGGTTTCAATAAATGGTAGAATTATCATAAAATAGTAAAATGCATTATCATAATCACGTAACAACTATCATAAAGAATTTGAATCATACTGAAGAAATAGGTTTCTAAAAAACCTAAATCATACTTAGAATATGTTTCAAAAAAACGTAAATTATACTAATAAACAATCATTATAATTAAAAATTGGTTTTTACCATAAGGATAACAACAAAAACAAAAGCCCAATAAGGGAAAAAATATATATATATATATAATATAATATAATAAGTGAAAATAATGGTAGTACTACAAGAATTTGTTGTTTAAAATAGACATTTACATCTTATTTAAACTAATAGACATATTTTAAAACAAACATAAACATTTTGTATAATTATTTTGAAAATTATAATTACTGGATATATCTGATTACAAACAGAAGACTTTCACACATATATATGTATTTGTACATGCATATAACAACAGGAGAATAAGAGAATAGGCCGAAAACCTCTAACAATAAAAATAAATAGCATAAAACTTTTTTGATGATGGTAAATAATATATTCACGGTAAATGATGCATTTATGAATTATATTCGTGAAAAAAATTATCTTAAAAAATATTCTTGTAAATAAAATATTTACGATAAATATTGTATTTATGATTTATAATTTATTTATGTAGTACTTTTATGATAAAATTACCTTAAAAAAATTTCAAAGATAAATAATTTATCATAAATATGTTATTTACCTTAAATATTTTTAGAATATGTTATTTATTTTAAACATTGTTTGAAAATAACCCATTTGCTGTAATTTCTCTATAACAACTAAGAGAGCCTCATTACCTGCGTCCAGGCATTGACATGTTATGTTGATATATTATCACATTACTCACACCAAATAATTAAAAAACTCTTCCCCATATTTACAAGTTTGTAAAAGCACATAAATAAAATCTATCAATAAACAAATTACAATATTGAAAAAAAAATAGTAGGAAAGAGAAAAAGGATAAGAAAATTGAAACACTTTGTCATCAGGATCAGAATCGTAGCTAATATATTAGTAATTTGTAAATCTTAGCCTTATTAGTAAATAGTTTATTATATTCTTGCCAAATCAACTCCTGATAAAAATGAATGAAAGAACTTTTAGCTGTTTTCGAAAAAATATATATTTTGGTATGAATAGGCCTTGTTCTGTATTGTTCAAATTTAACATTTTTCAAAGCAAAAACAAGAATGCTTTTCTTATTTTTGTTCGCAATTATTTATTTGATATTTATTGATATATTATGTTATAAGAACAGCTTTTTTGATCATTCCCTCCCTCCTTGCGACGTGATAAACACATCATTGTCATGTCAGTATCACATGGATTTATTATTATTTTTATTTTTTCTTTGTTTTATTTGACTGATTCGCACGCGTGAAGCACATCATACAACTGTTTTTCTAAAAAAACCAAAATCAAAAACGGCCAATAGGGGCAAGTTAAGAAGGTTTAATGCAAGTGTGTTGAAAATGATTAATAAAACAGTAGCGATGGTTGCATCATTTGGTAATTAAATTGCTCAAGGAGAAGTTTTTGAAATTATATACGCTAATGTCAAATACAATGGGAGAAAATGTATTATAGAGAAATGATCCAATAACTCTTCATAACAAAGGAATTGTAATAATTACCCAAAAATAATTCAAAGTAACAATAATAAACATAATAGACTTCCTTTTGGAAAAAAAAAAAAAAAAAAAAGACCCAATAAAAAGGGGAAAAAAAAAAATTAGAACCCTTACAATCCCCTTTTATCAATTGGGAAACCCCAAAAAGACAGAAATTTAATCATGGAAAGAAGGAGGAAAAAACCTTCAGCACAATTAGACATGATTGTAGTTAAGGAGATTAGGGTTTTGGCATTTTGGTGAGAAGCATTAAGATTAGGAGAGCTTTTAATGAAGAGAAAGTGAAAAAAAAAAAAAAAAAAAAGACAGAAGTACAAGTTAAAAATTAGGAGAAAAAAAGAAAAACCAAATATAAAAATAAAAATTAGAAAAATGAAACAATATAAAAAATTGTTAAAAGAAAAGAATTATTGACAAGCAAATAAAATTAAAGTTAAGTAAAATAAAACGAAAAATGAATTAGTACCTAAGATGTAAAAAAAAAAGGCTTTTAGAGAAAATAAAAATAGCATCATAATGATGAGATAAAACTAATAAAATTTACCTTCTTCCTCTTCAGCAACCAAAAAAAAAGTGCTTTTTCTTCGCTATATATTTATATATATATATATATATATTAAACTTTAGCTTCCGTTTGCACATGTTTTCAAATTAGAAAAATTCATTTTGAATTAAGAATCCGAAATAAATTGATTACTTAGAATAAGAATAAACAAAAGAAATATTGACAGGCATAACATAACGATAATTTTATATTTGATTCCACCGTAATGTGTAGAGTATGAATCTCTTACTCTCAATTTTCAAAAAAAAAAAAAAAAACCTAAAAAAGTGAATTTGGATTCGTTTTTAATTAAAATATTAATCTTAAAATAGCGTGCTAAACACCCTATTAGTTGAACTTTAAAAAAAAAAAAAAAACGTTTTACAAAAAAAACAAACAAAAAACAAAAAACAAAAAAGAGAGTAATTATCCATCATGTGGGAGGCCAAGCATGAAGCAACTGCCAACGAATGAAGGACAACATGAAGGGAAAAAAAAGAAGAAGGAAAAAGCATCAAAACGGTGTGTATTTGACTATAAAAAATGAACGGTAAATCCTTATATATACTCTTTTTAATATAGTTACGATAAACTCTTAAATATACATTTATAATGTAAATGATCTATGAACAACTTATAGCAATTAGTTGATTTTATTGTTATTTTAAATAAAATTACATGTAACATGATATTATTTAATAACTGTTGGGACATAAAAAAACAAATACCCTTATGACAAAATTAGGAAGAGAGCCACATTTTAAGTACTTTCTTAGAACTTTGCGCACTCTAACATTAAAGTTGATAATTTTAGTATTATGAAATAGTCAAATTATCAATCTTAATGTTATAATGATCATAAATATAAGAAAGTGTCAAATTTATAACATTCTTGAATATAACTCTTATCTTACAATTACAATTGAAACAATATATAAGTTCACATTAGAGAAACCGATTAGGTGTGCTCCTCGAAAGAATCTGTTTCATATATTATTATACTTTTTTATTTTTTATTTTTTATTTTTTAAACTTATTACTACCTCATAAGACAGAACTTTTGGTGGAAAAAAAAAAAAAAAAGAACTATGCGGCTGCGTGGCTAATAATTTTATTCGATATAAACAAAAACAACAAAAGGTTCAATGTCTAGACTTGATCAGGTCGATGAACTAAAAGCTTAAAAATTGGGCAGGCTGGCTTTTGACCGTTTAAAACCATCAAAACCATCTTGTTAGTGGAGTTTAGTCTTGTGATCAACCTGTGTTCCCGTTCGAGAATGGCTGATCTAGTTCTGTCAATTGTTTTCGATGTGATCATTGAGAAGCTAACTACTCATACCCGGGAAAGGATCGGGAATAGGTGGAACGTTGAAGACAACATCAAAAAGCTACAACACACTTAAGCCTATTCTTGAAGACGCAGAAGAGCAACAAGCCTCCAATACAGCTGTCAGAGTTTGGTTGTCAAAGTTTAGAGAAGTTGCTTTTAGTGCTGAAGACCTGTTTCTCTTTCTCCCGCGCGGACCTGCTAACACCGCTCGTGCTTTCTTGACCATGATCGTTGGGCCTAAATTAGCAGACGAGGTCATTGAGATGCTTCATGCGTTGCAGATGGCCTCGGATGAAAGACTCCGCCTGAATTTGAGGGCGAGAGTTGCGGTTCACAAAGAGTGGGACAGAAGAGAAACAAGCTCTTTCGTTGTGGAAGCTGAAGTCTACGGAAGAGAGGACGACAAAGAGGAGATAATCAAGCTGTTGTTATTTGGTGAAACTACTAGCTCTATAGTAGTGATTGGAGGGATAGGAAAGACAACTCTAGCACGGTTAGCGTATAATGATGAAAAGGTAACACATCGCTTTGATGTTAAGTTGTGGGTATTCGTTTCCGACCAATTTGATGCCAAAAAGATTATGACCACAGTGATAGAGTCTCTTACCAATGATAAATGTTGTTACTCGAATATGGATGCACTACACTCGGCAGTGAACAGATTGTTAAGTCGCAAAAGATACTTGATCGTGTTGGATGATGTTTGGACAGAAGATCAGGATGATTGGGACAAGCTGACACCATTGTTTAGGGGTGGCATTCATGGAAGCAAAGTGTTAATCATGACGTGCAGTTAAAAAGTTGCGTCCTTGACATGTCCTCCAATTCTTTTATACCACTTGAAAGAGTTGTCTGAGGATGCTTGCTGGTCTTTGTTTAAGCAGCGTGCTTCTCGACAAGAAGAAGAAGAGCAACACCCAGCTCTTTTGCCTATCGGACAACAAATCGTCAGGAAATGTGGAGGAATCGCGCTAGCTGCAAGAACCTTGGGAAGTCTTATGCGCTTCAAAAGAGAGAAGATAGATTGGATGTTCATATGAGATATTGATCTGTGGAATTTGGAAGAATGCAAAAGTGGAATCCTACCAGCTTTAAGGTTGAGCTACTCTAATCTACCGCGGCATCTAAAATGTTGCTTTTCATTTTGCGTGTTATTTCCCAGAAATTATGAATTTAAAAAGGAGAAGTTGATTCATTTGTGGATGGCTGAAGGCTTTATTGAAGGAAGCACCAACAACAGGGGAAATGAGCTAGAGGATGCTGGCAATGACTGCTTCAACAATCTTCAATGGATGTTCTTTTTCGTTGGATGTCCTTTTTCCAAGAAATAAAGCAACACGAAAGTGGTGGCGTTATTAGATACAAGATGCATGATGTCATTTATGATCTTGTGCAATCAGTTACAAACTCAGACTACAACATACTAGACCGGTGTTATACAACTCCAACCAGTTTTACACAAATTCGTCATTCATCTGTCGTCCGTGATTTCAGATCATCTACGGTAATTCTAGAGGAGTTACACCAAGCAAGTCACTTGCGAACCCCCTGTTGTTTAGTGGAGGTAATTTTGAGGTTGTTCTGCAAAGATTATATTCAAGCTATAAATCTTTGATTGTGCTTGATCTGAGTGGCTCAGGCCTGAAAATTTTGGATGGTTCAATGAGTTATTTGTTACTTTTGAAGTATCTTGACTCACCTCATACCGCTATTAGGAAGTTACCATCTGAAATAGAAGTACTTCGTAATTTGGAAACTTTAAACCTATTTAAGTGCTGCTATCTTGAAGAGTTACCAACAATGATGGATGTGAAGCATTAACTGGGATGGTGGAAACTTATTCTCCCATGAAAGATATAAAGATTCAAACGTTGCCATTGTTCGTTGTAAGTGGGATTGCTGACATCATATTTTTGAAAGATCTTAATAACCTTCAGGGGTGTTTAAAAATTACGCACATAGAGAATGCTGAACCAGGGTTTCGTGGATTCAAGATAAGGGAAGGAATTGAGTCTTTCGGCCTATACTGCGGGTCTGATGATGGTTGCCCCAACATAAATCCAGAAGAGGAATTTGTTGTAAACAGGTTCGATGAAAGAAAACACACTCAGTCATGAGGGCCATCACGAGAGATTCAGATTGATCCGGAGAATGGAGAAGAAGTTCTCATGAAATTTGAAATATTCAACTGCAATCCTAAAAGACTGCCAGTAAAAGGATACCCGGGGAACAGGTTTCATGGTTGCAATATTTCGCTTAGTTTGAAAGTCATTGATCTGATCAGTTGTAGACAAACCACTCATCTTCCTTCGCTTGGGAATCTCCAGTTTCTTTCTAGTCTTTCACTGCGGGAAATGCATGGAGTGAGGCGTATTGACAGAGAGTTCTATTGTGAAAGTAACGAGAAGCCATTCCCAGTACTCGAAGAGTTAGTTCTCGTTGATTTTCCTAAATTGGAAGAATGGTTAAATCCACGTATGGATGGAGAACTTTTTCCCAACTTGAGCAAATTCTCTTCATTATTGTCCAAAGCTAAATGTATTGCCGCAGATTTCATCTATCCAACATTTGAATTTGGTGGGATGCAATGCTATTTTAGTTCAATGTTCCTTCAGAAACCAGACGTCGCTTGAAACACTTACAGTTGAGAAAGTCCGAGATTTTCTTTATTTCCCGGATGCATTTCTTTCAAACAATCCACTTCTTTTATCTTTGGAGATCAAATCGTGTCCTTCACTACGTTCACAACCTCATGACTAGGGAAATCTAGCTGCTTTGAAATCCTTGACAATCCGATGGTGTGAAGAGCACTCCTCATTGCCACAAAGCTTGCAGAACCTTGGTGCTTTGGAATCCTTGGAGATCAGTGATTGCCACAGTCTATCCTCTTTGCCACAGTCTATCATTGTAGCAAGATGTAGAGAAGAAAGGGACGAGGATTGGCCAAAGATAGCTCATGTCCCTTATAAACTCATTGAATCACCGAGCCTCAAGCGTCGGAGAGAAGAAGGAAGCAGCTCTTCAAAGTAGACCATAGCCAGGACTTTACTATTAACTGAGTAAGCAACTTCTGGTCTATGGTCATATTTTAGGTTCATACTGGTTTATGAAATGTTCCCTCTGTTATCTGTTACTTCGTGATTGTTTGGGTTTTGATCCTTGTGTATCCTGGTCTATAAGTTAAAGATTAATCTAATCCGATACATGAATACAACAAAATAATATATATCGCATTGTTGTGTAATCATTACTAAAAAGTTGGAACTATTTCCTGTAAATACAATTCTAGTTTTCTTTGAATAGCGAGCATTGTTTAGTAACAAACTTCGTTGTCATGTATCGGTTCTCCCTATGCTTCAGAAGCTTGTTTTGTGAATTTTGGTCAACATTTATTTAAGAGTGCGGTACTGGAAAGATTAACAGAACTTGGAAGGTATCAGCCAGTTTCTCATTTAGGAGTAAATGAGATCCGAGTTCAAAATAACAATCCTTGAGTTCAAAACTAAATACTTTGATTTGTCAATACGAAAAGAAGGTCATAGAAATTTAGCTATGTGGAATTTTTTGCTAACCCTAACTCCATTGCCTATTAACCGAGTCGTACATGATATTCTTACAGAGCAGAAAAATCACTCAGTAGAAATGAAGATGTTGAAAACAATGTTATAAACCCGTTGCAAGTCCCTCTCTTCAACCGGTAATTGGTGGCATAGCATTTCAGATTTTTAATATCCGTTTCATTAATGGAGCATTTTTTTACTTGTTATGTACGGACTTCAAGATCCTTGCTTCAGTTGGCTTCTGTTCTCTGGATTATTTTCTCAAGTTTTGGAGCCGCAATTTTCGGAAGACATTTCTAGCATCTTAGATGTTTCATGTTTCTATTTCAAGATAAATGTTTTATTCCGAATTTGTCCTCGCAAGGTTTTAAATAATAAGGTGTTCTTCCTTCTTGAATCTTGTGTAGTTTTTTTTTTTTTTTTTAATGCTGTATTTTGTTATTTGTTAAGGGTGGATGGGGTGGCAAAAGAAGATGACTCCTTTAGTCTTTTTTTTTTTTATCTACCCAAATTCAAATTTCATGGAACTCCCAGTTTAGGCTGTAGATGCATTGGGTTGGTGATATTTTGGATAGGGTCTGGATTGATGACTAAAAGAGACTAGATTAAATGCTCATCTTTTTCTTGCCATACCTAGGGATATGAATTCCGCTTGTGGGGTTGAAATTTGGGTAATCAGGAAGCCACTACTAGAGCCTTTTTTTCGTTAAAAAAAAAAAAAACTATAGTAGCCTATTTATATTGTTAGAACACTTTTCTTTCTTTCTTTTTTGTTTTGTTTTTTTGTTTTTTGTTTTTAGAGTGGACTGTTCCATAGGTTGTCTAGTGAGTGCCAATTTGTTAGAATATGCTAGATTTTTTCAAGTCCAATTGCTCTGTCTTTTCATTTAAAATAAAAATAAAGTTCTTCCAAGTCTTGGCGATGCTTGTGTTGATTGCAAAAACTATTGTTCATGCTGCTGATAAGCAGAATTTATGCTTGTTCTGATTTCCAAGTTTGTAGAGAACTAAGCATTCATAATGAAAGGGATTTACACAAAATATACACTTTTGAACACTTTTAAAAAATGCCTAAAACTAAAGTTTTTAAAAATTTGAACAAATTTTAAATTACATCCTTTTTTTTTTTTTTTTTTTTAATTCTACATTTGTCCTTTAACATTTTTCTGATACACAGATTGTATTTTGATGGGAAAAAAATCTTTTTTTTTTTTTGTTACATATCCAGATTCCACGTTTTTTTTTATAAATTTTATATCAAGATTTAACGTTATATATCCAGATTTTTTTTATCATTATGATAATAACCATATTATAATTGATTAATGTTTCAATATGCTGAAAATAATAATATGGTGAGCACGATAACAACTTAATCACTTTGACGATTAAGTTTTGTCATACGATATTTATATTATAATGATCTTATCACTATCTTGTATATTTCTAACAAGTAAAAATATAATCTTGATCTCTATGACAATTATCGTATTATTCTACAAAAGAACTTCATATATCATATTTTAGGTTTTATCACAATTACTATCACATGACCGTGTCATTGACCCAAAAAAATAAAAAATAAAAAATAAAAAACAACGAATCACCAAATTTAATTTCATAGCATATTGATCTCATCAATAAGATATTGACGGTAAATATAAAAAATCAACAACAAATAACAAAATATAGATTATTAGTTTTTAAGAAGAAATTTTTAGTTAAATGATATATTTTTTTTGGAAAAAATAATTTTGGGAATGAAATAAATGAGGTCCTTTTTTTTAGGATGAAATCTTTTTTGTTCTTAAATTAGAATTAAGGGTATTTTTGTTAAAGTCGACATGATCAATTTTCTTTTTATTCAATTTTACAATTAATTTATTTTTGAACCTTTTTTTAAATCATGTTTTGATTTAGTCATATATTGTGAGAGAAAATTACTTAAATAATTATATTTGTTTTTTCAATTATTGATCAATATGACATAAATTCTTAATTTTTAACTAACATGATATAAATAGTAATTAACTAGTTTAATTTTATATCATCTCAATGTAATGTTAATTTTTTGTATCATATTAATGTATATAGTTTTTAAATTTCTATTATTCAGGTGATTTTTCCTCTACGTAATTGATTATATATATATATATATATATAAAAGAAGTTGTACATACCAAAGGCCAAAGAAAAATCAAGTACGTGCAAACTCAGACTTGCAACTCATTGTTCTGTGTCTAGGTGTACTTTTCCATGGTTCATAAGATCCAGAAATGCACCGAGTCTTTTATAAGCACCGAAAGTTTCGGTTTACTTACTTATTGGTCGTCCAAAATACATTGCCGGACAAGACGAAGACTTGCGGATGCAGATTTCCCAACAAAGGCATATCCAATCCCAAGCATGATTTTCTAAATTAAATTATAAATTAAAAATGATTACTTTTGTCTTCAGCTATACAACCTACCCCAGCTACCTTTTCTCTTCCTTCTCTTTCTATGAGAAAATCCTCAGCCTTTAAGCTAGATTATCTTTATGAGATAAATTATGTTCCAGACGAATAAAAAATTATCTCTGAAGATCTCCCTATTATAAACCCATACCATGCATTTGTCAAACCTTCGAACCCAATGCTCAGATCCATAAAACAACTTGTCCGGCCTACATCCAGAATGGTCAGAGAATACGTCCAGTCCACAAAATTCAGTCAGTACAATCTTCCAGCCACCACACAAGAGCAGTTTTTCTCTATAGAGATTCCTCTAGAGTATCCAGCTCAATGGCAGACGCAAGGTTTTACTCATCTTCATTTCAGTGCAGTAAGACTAGCCCTCACTTTTCATGGAAGAAAAGGACTTCCGGTTGCAGCCAGGATAGCCCTATTGGACTCCAGACACAGACGCTACAGAGACGCTGTCATTACCATAGTCCAGACTACACTCAACGCTGGAACCGTAATTTTTACGATTTTTCCTAATTTTAATATGGCTCTGCAGGATCCAACACTGTTGTCAGCACTCAAAGTCCAATTACAACTGACAGGAATTGACATGGACCCCAACTCCATCTCTTCCACTTTGCACTATCAGATGGTGTACAGAATCCAGAACCATGCAATGGATCTTACACTCCCAGACACTGCTAATGCCCTGATGATTAACACAGATTCACAGAACGTCCCCATGGTCTCACAAATTCCAAAACAGATTTCTGTAGAAAAGCTACGAGAGATCATTCCAGACACATGGATTACCAATTATGAAAAGCTCAATCAATCTCATATGGCAGTCCAGTCATCAGACGCGACGTTCACAATACAGAAGGATGGATCAACATTGATCACCTTCAACAAAGCCGAGAAAGCTCCCAGCAACTACTTCTCAACCCAATATATGATGGTCCTTGTACATGCAGAATATGACAAAGCCGATATTCTATCTTTCGGCTCAAACGGCAGCCCACAGTTCACATTTAAATCCCAAACAGGACAATGTTACTGGGATGTATGTTTCTGCCCAGCCTGTAACAAAAATCACAGCAACGACGGTTATCCTGATCATCCAAAAAAGATAAGCTCGGGGAAGAAGCTAAAAAAGAGATTCCAAGACGGAGATAAACAAGTCGGCACTCTCGGACAACCCTCGGGAAAATTTGACTTTTTAGTCACATATTATCCACCACCGAGAACAGATGGCCCAATAATTCCTACAGGATGGGAAGAAGATCCAGATAACCATCCAAGGAATTCATCGCCACCATCTCCACCAGATATTCCTTCGGTACTTCCCTGTTATAAACAGGCCCAGAAGTATTTACGACGGACAAGTCAACAGCCTATCACTCTGATGCAAATGACACCACTGATGGCTCTCCCACAAATTTGCATGATGTCTCCAGCCAACTACGAAGAGGATTTTCCTCCTCTCCAACCACCCACTACCAGTGATGGCACAGAGACAAGACAGCCAAATGTGCTCAACTCTAGAACTGTTGAACCAGATGGGATATCCAAAAGAGTCGCCCCTGCTGAAGCAGTACTCAACTGGCAATCCGAGAACCTTATAGTCCAGAATAAGGTCCTCCAGAAGATAAACCATTAGCTCTCTCAAGTAAACTCAAAGATTGATCAGTCAAATATTGGACTGATTAGATCTCAGACAATCCTAGAGAGACTCGAAAGCCAGATCCAGATGCTTCACCAAGAGCTAAGGAGTCTAGCTATGACTTCCTCTTTCTCAAGCAGATTGTTTGCAGAAAAGGAAGCTGAGATGAAATCTTTGCAGACTCAACTCACAGCACTCCAGAAACAAGCTCACAGAGGATTCACAGAACCCAATGAAGTTCCATGGAGATACACTACCATCCCGAAACAAGAACAACCACTTCCAGTGGTCCCTCAAAAAGAAGACCACATCAAGAGACTCATGAGACTCCTAGATGAAGATGATGCCCTTCGAAAACTAAAAGCAAAGGGAAAGCAAAAAGAATTGCCTTCGTCCTCCCAGATGATGGTACAATCTCAACCTCAGAATCCCCTGACGGCCATAATCAAGAATCACTGCGTGGAAAACCTTCCACAGATACAGATTCTTGACCCAAACACTTCTTCGGAAGAAGAAAGTGTTCTAGAAGATTCAGATTGGTCCTCAGATGTTTCCACGAGTTCTGAACCAGAAGCAGGACAAACATCTCCACAGCCAATCATGATGAACCAACCACCACCAGAACCAATGATGTCAGAAGTCCAAGACGAAACACCAGAGGTTACTCAACAACCTCGACAACCAGCTCTGACTTCAAAGACAACGTCTAATGGCAAGGTCCAGCTGATAACTCTCGATGATATCCCTCCTTCACAATTGAGAGATAGATTCCAAGAGTTTAAAGCGTTCCTATTTCTCCAGGTTCAAAAACCAAACTCCCAGCCCAGAGAAATCTTGTTGGATTTCGCCTCAAGATTTACGGGAATTCTCTATGACTGGTGGGTAAGCCTAGGCGAATACAGGCAATTGATGTTTCTTCAAACATAATCAATTGAAGCTGCTCTGTCACAGCTTTATGCAGAATTTTGTGGACAAGAAACTCAGATCGTTGAAAAAGCCTGATCAAAATACTTCAAAATGCGATGCTGCTCAATGAACAAGAAAGATCTTGAAGTTCATTTCCAGAAGATGAGCATAAGATTTTATCTGATTTGTGGGATCAACGACCCAAACCTGAAACATGCATTTCTCTCATCCATCCCAAAACCTTTAGGGGATGAGACCAGCAGACTCTTATATGCAGCCAACAAGCATATTGCAGACATCACCTTTGGAGAAATCTGCCAATTCATACTCCGAGCCATCGACAAGATGTGTTCACAAAACAAGTTCCTTCAAGAATACATGAAGCAGATAAAACGATTTGACAAGATCTGCATCAACAAGGAACTGTTCACCAAATGCCCGAACAATCCTACACCAGGATGTTCCTGTTCTTCTTGCTCCTCCAAACCATCAACCAGAACCAGAAAATTCAGAAAGAAGAAAGGTTTCAAGCGAAACAAGTTTTTCTCCAAGAAAAAAGGATCATGGAAGTTCCTGAGGAAAAGAAGAAATTTCAGCAAAAGAAGATCAACTAAGTGCTTCATCTGTGGTAGTAAAAACCACTTCATGAAGAACTGTCCAAAAGCCAAAACACAGAAGATGATCACCCACATCAACAAGGAAACATGGATTTCACTCTCTGATAATGAGATTGAATCCATATTCTCAGTAGATGACGAAATCAACGATCACACTCTTTGTGTTCTTCAACTCTCTGAATCTGATGAACAAACAGAATCAACATTCTCAGAATCAGAATCAGATCCAGAACCAGACGGACAAGCTCTTCAGATGAACGTTATCAACATAGCCCAGAAAACTCCAATGATGACCATGAAGGTTATACCATCAAAATATGCAAACCCTATTAGGGTTGCTGCTCTCTTTGACACAGGTGCATCATTCTCCATCATTAACCCAGACATCCTCCCTCCAGCATATTGGAAAAAGAAGAAACAATTCTTCAATACTGCAAACGGAGAAGTCTTCTGTACAGAACTTATCAGCAAGCCTATCAAGCTTGAATTCTTTCCAGGATGCTCATTGATTCACAAGATAATTGGATCAAAGCTACCCGGTAAAGATCTTATCATCGAATTTGATCTGTATATGAAGAAACCAGGATTAAAAATCCTCCCCAATGGTCTGGCGTATAAGCAGTACTTCACTGCTTGGGAATCCATCCCAAATTACTTCCATCTGCACAATGATCCTTACCAGGAAATCAGACAGAGGCTCATACATCACTCCTGTGCCACAACACACTCAGAGTTCCTGCAGAAGTGTGACAACCCTCTGTGGAAAAATGAAGATTTCTTTATTTCCCTGTCATTCAAGAAGAATGAAGATATCAATCCTACCAAAGCAAGTCATCCAGGATTGAATCCAGAACACCAGAAAATGGCAGCAGACGAATGTGCAGAACTTCAACAGCAAGGTTTGATCGAGCCAACAGACTCGCCATGGGCGTATCATGCATTTTACGTCAACAAACGATCAGAACAGATTCGAGGTAAACAGAGACTGGTGATCAACTACCAGCCCCTTAATCATTTCCTTGCTGATGATAAATTTCCATTGCCCAATAAGCAGACACTGTTCTCAAGTCTTTCATAAGCAACAATATTTTCAAACTTTGACTTGAAAGCAGGCTTTTGGCAATTGGGAATTCAACCCAATGACCGGCCCAAAACAGCTTTCTCCATTCCAAACCACCATTTCTAGGGGAATGTTATGCCTTTTGGTTTAAAAACAGCCCTATCACTATTCCAGAAAAGCTATGACCAAGATCTATGGCCCAATCCTAAACCAGGCCCTCATCTACATTGATGACATCCTCCTGTTCTCATCAACCCAGGAAGCCCATTTACACCTTCTGGCCCAATTTGAAACACTCATAAGAGCTCATGGTGTAATGCTTTCCGAAAAAAAGATTTTACTTGGACAAACCCATATAGAATTTTTGGGAATGAAATTATTCAACGGACAATATGAGGCTCAGCCCCATATAGCCCATGAATTAATTAAATTTCCAGATCAACTTACGAAGGTCCAAGTTCAACAGTTTCTCGGGATAGTCAATTATCTCAGAGACTTTGTTCCACAGATTTCCCAGTACACGGCCCCTCTTGAATATATGCTCAGAAAGGACCCTCCACCATGGTCCTCTTCTCATACAGAAGCCGTACAAAACTGAAAAAGAAGCTCCAGGACTTGCCTCCACTAACAATTCCCTCCACAGGGAAAATGATACTCCAAACAGACGCAAGCCATAAACATTGGGGAGCAGTTCTTTATGAACAAGATGAACATGGGAAAAGAAAAATATGTAGATACAAAAGTGGCACGTTCAAAGACTCTCAGCTCCATCATCACTCTACCTTCAAAAAACTCCTAGCTATAAAGCAAGGAATCATGAAGTTCGAGTTCCATCTGATTGGACACCACTTCTTGGTCGAGACAGATTTCGCCGCATCAAAAGGTATGCTGAAATTCAAACCTAACAGAGCGGTAAATGCGCAGCTCCTTAGATTAGCTGCATGGTTCTCCCAATATTCCTTTGATATTTCTTATATTAAAGGAAAAGACAATGTCATCCCTGACTTCCTTTCCAGGCAAGCTATAAATATCATTTCGACCAAACAGAAACCCATCCCTCTCATTTTCACCATAACCAAGATGGCCTCATCATCCTCCTCATCATCTCCAAACCTTGTAGTCATTTTTCCTCCAACTTTCCTGAAAGATGCTACAAGAATCACCCTCTCACAAAATCCAACAAAAAAATCCATAGAAAAAGCCATAGACATCCAGAAAACCTTCATCAGAATCTATGGAGAACAAATGGTCCATGACCTCAACTTCCACCCAACATATCTTTTTGCTAGGATATTCCCTCTCCGAGAAGCTTGGTATATGTCAAAACCCTTAACCCACTTTTTCTGGTATTTAGCCAGCTTCTTCACCATCGCCATAGAAGTCCATACTGTCCCACTTAAAACTTCTATTAGAAGTTTCAGACATCATCCAGACTCTACTGACCCATACAAATCCCAGATGAACCTCCTGTCATGGTTCGCTCCACTCAGTATCTGGGAACAATACATTTCTCAAGCATGGGAACAATTCAAGTCACTATACAAACATCTGGAAGAAACTCTTGCACAAGCCATTGACCAATGCTACTCCATCTTCTTCCTCAATCTTAATTGCAAAAAGATAGGAGACAAAACAGGCTTTGCTCCGTACATTGAACTCTACGGATCCCACAACTACCCTCTCTCTCTTGGTAGTCCGCACCTCAGAAAAATAGAGAAGGCTCTCTTCATCAAGAATCAGGTCATCCCTGATGACATCTGGCCCAAACCAGAAGAAGACGCCCCATGGGATCACCTTCCAGTAGAATACACCCAAAAGATAAAGAAGATTCTTGACGAGGTCAACAATCCTCCACAACTCTCTACAGAATCCTCTTCATCAACATCAGCCATGGAAGACTCTCAATCCATCATGTGTTCTTAGCCCATCAGATTTCAATCTGAAGGACCCTTCTATGAAGAAGAATTCAGATTCAATCAATTTGCAGATAACCTATATGAATTCTCCCAACAACCATGAGAAGATGCTGTCAACACCAACACAAAAGACCTAGCCAGACTAGGAATTTTTGACACACCACCTGAGTTCACTCAGAGCTGCAAGATCCGCTATGATCTCACTCCCCCAGAAACTCATACTATCCCTCCTCCGGAGTTACACACTGCTCAAAGACCAGATACACATCAACTCTGGTTCACTGACGAAGACTGGGAAGATCCAGAGATCAGGGAAGAAGTTCTCAGACTCATCGACGAGATAGAAGCCCTAGATGCAGCAGAACGAAGAGCGAAGATGGAATGAGAAAGACCTACCAGACGACGTCACACCTGACGTCAGACATATCCAAACGTCACCCATGACGAACACAAACCACTGACGGAAGCTCTTACGTCAGCAAGCACTTCAGAATCCACCAAGCCAGCTGTCCAGCCCACTATCTTAAAATATTTTGTATTTTAGTGTCGGCAGATGCTTTAATTATTTTGGTTTGTCGGCCACATGTCCTTTGGCCCCTTTTCTTTTCTGGTCAGATAGCTTTGTCGGCTATTTCCTTTATCTTTGTCGGCCACCTGTTAGGTCGAATAATTAAAGTTTGTAAAATCAGTTTGAAGTCCGGATTTGAAATCCGTTGTAATCCTCTCCGCCCTCGTCTATATAAGAGGCGCTCCCTTCTTCGATAAGGGACAGACCAAGTCGAATGTAAAATATTTCCCTTCAATAATATTTTCCAATTATGTCTAGCTAATTCTCTTTCTGATATACTTTAGGAGTCCATGTATATATACTAATATCTATACAATGATCCAGACTTTTATGCTGATAAAGTATATAGGCTGGAATACCATGAGAACACAGCGGTATCCGCGATAGTTCATGGTTTAACAACGCCACGTACTAAATCAGTCATCACACTAGTATGATCAGTTAGGAAGTGGTCCAGTTAGAAATCAGAGGATCGGATTATCCCAAGGTAGCTCTCTCATTAATGGGAAGCTGAGAAAACTCTAAAGTAAGTTCGACCTCGCCAAGGCAAGGAGGTCGCTAAGAGCCAACACTTACAGATAAGAATCTCAGTCTCTCCTAGAGGTGAGAGAGAGATATTTGACATATCATATCCTCTGAAATATTTCTTGATTTCAAATCTCATACAGTTCAGGCTGCTTCCCCATTGATCTGCTAGGTGTCTAGGAAAAGCGTTCGCTTTTTATTTGTCCCTGTTATTATTATTATTATTTTTATAAATAAATACGTATTAACCAGCCCATATATATATATATTTATATATTTTCATACTGAGGATCTCTTCGGTTAGATAAAGTTTCCACTCAAAAATTAAAAATAAAAAAAAAAAAAAAAGAAAGAAAGAAGAAAAGCTCTGATTTCGAAGTCTAAGAAAGACGACAGACACGGAATTGTTCAGCAAAGGGAAAAACAACAATGATGGAGTTGAAGGAAAGAGATAATGCGAGAGTAAGGATCTTCTTAGTGGGTCCCACAAATCACCGAAAGGTTCGGTTGACTAACTTATTGACCATAGAAAATACACTGTTAGTAATGTGACGACTCAATCCCGGGATAGTGATTAGTTAGGATTATTCAGAATTAATTAAAGCAAAAACATGATTTATTAGCAAAATCTGATAAATAATATTTTTCTTGTAAAATATATAGTAACATATATTGTTATGGAAACTTCAAGTTACACTTACTTATAAAACAGTCCATGACTTAAAATTTTTGTCCAATTAATATAACTACTGACAGTATTGATTAATATAGTATCATATATTAAATAACGATACAACTCAAAGTAAATAAAATAACGAAATCGCTATACCAATTTGACAATCAAGCCTTCAACCAACGACAGCTAGAACATCATCTTGATAATTACAACAGCTAACCCTGTAGGAAAAAAAAATTGAGGGCATATTAGGAAAAAATTATTTAATATTATGAAAAGTTATTATTTTATATATAATTAGTACTACAAAATGTTTTTTTATAGCATAGTACTACATAATGTTACAACAAATGACGATGTTAGTAAAAAATTGAAAAAAAAAAAAAAAAGCATTAGCTAGAGAAAACAAAATGTTTAAGTCAAATAATTACTCAAAGTCCAAGATAGTTTTTCTTCCTATTCACAAAAAAAACAAAAAACATTTTTTTTTTCCTTCACACTATAGTCTAAAAAAGTAGTTGAAGCATTTAGCTGAAAAGTCATGTGTGTACATGGCTTCGTGAACTTTTGTCATCATTTACAGCTTAATTTGTTGATTTTTTTCTTTTTTCTTTTTTGGTCTTGATCAATACATAAAACTTATTGACCGGCATTCTAATGAGAAATCAATCTTTTATATGTAATTTCAAATAACCATAAAAAAAAAAAAAATCAGTAACATTACAGGTCCGTTTGATGAATGAGTTTAAGTTAAAAATTAAAATTTTTGTTGACTTTTAGAAAAGTCAAAAACTTTTTCAGAAAAAATTAAAACTTTTCAGAAAAAGATAAAAACTGAGATGAAAATTTTTGAGTTTGAACTTATTTACATCTCTTATCGATTCTCTGCTATGAATATCCCAGAGCCTACTACTAATAGAACGGAAATGACTAAACCCACATAAAATTACTATTGACTATATCTATAACTTAAAAAAAAAAAAAAAAGTATTTCAGTGGAAAAAATGGGAAAATGTTGAGAAAAAAAAATCATAAAATATAGGTTGAAGTGTTCATATGAGTTAAAAAAAAACAACAACTAAAGGAATTAGTATGATCATCTGGCCTTTTTCATTACTTTTAACAGAAATTTTAATAGAAAAATCTAAGTGAAACTAATTATCTTTTTTTTTTTTTGGTTCCTTTTTTCAACAAAATTTCTAATAGAAGGAATTAAGACCAATTTAGAATTTAAGATGTGAAATGAGAGTTTTAAAATTAGTGAGCAAATAGAAACGATCCTATAGTTTGAAGGTTCAGCATGAGACTAATCCTAAACTATTCATATGCTAGTTTGTGTCAAAGACCCACGTGTTACTTTTGGTCAGAAAAATGCTTGGAGCATAATCGATACTAACTACCATTAACAATAGAAAGGTGGATCCTATTTGTGGATACCATGTCATTAAATCCGCACTCTATTACTTAATATCATTAATGTTCCTTAGAGATGAAAATATCCTACATATATAAAGGAGTAAATATGCTCTGCACTCTTCCTTTTTCATCGTTAAAAATGCGAGATTTGACTGCGTTTTGGAGTTTTGGAAACCACACTTTTTTTTTTTACTGATCCTAACTGCAAGTACATTAATGCCTGTTGTTGATTGAAGTTTTTTATTAACATTATTTTACTATCCGAGATGCGAGGACAGGAGCTTAGCTTTTTTTATTTATTTATTTATTTATTTGTTTTAACACTTTTATCTTGACAAGTTTTAAAATTTGTGAGACCCACTCAAAATTACTTTTGTTTTTTCAACCATTTCTCTCTCTTTCCCTCTCTGTCGTGCTATGTCTTGTTTTGTTTTCTCTTTACTTATTTCTTTAAGCTGTAAAGCATATACAAGGGACAAAGAGAACTAAATCATATATTTTGCGACAACGAGAAACAATATATGTAAAGCGTCATTACAGCTGAAGATATCTATCTTAAATTATATTATGTTTAAAAAGAAGTTAACCATTTAAGTATGTTAATAAAGAAGTGACATTTTTGTTATTTTGCTACCAAAAAAAACTTTTATGTCATTTGACAGAAGGTAACCATTTAGTACTGTTCTTAAAATTAAACGAAATTAAAAAAAAAATATTGCATACAAATTGAAGAAAATTTTTTTTTGGATAGCAAAAACGAATTTAAGTGAGATCAAGATCAAATTAAAGAAAAATTAAAAAAAAATAATAACTATATTAAAAAGTGAATATGGATCTACTATTTATTTTTGTAGTAAAATACACACCGTTTTGGTGTTTCTTTCTCCTTTTTTTTTTTTTTTTTTTTTTTTTTTTTTTTCTCTTTTTTTAAGTTATCCTTTTTCTTGGTAGTTACTTCATGCTTTGCCTCTCACCACTGTTGCAAGTATTGGGATTTGAGCACAAAAAAACCAAAATTTTAATATATTACAAAATTGTCAATGTAGTAAATAAAATACCAATACGATTATATAATAAGGGGAAGTCTGTGGTAGGTAGAGCCCCTTTTTTAGACCGTTATGATTTAATCGAATGGTTGAAAGATTGATGATTATACCATATTATTATGCACCTTACCTCACATAATCATTCCCATCCAAAGTCTTCTCCATCGCCGGCGATCCCCCCTGATGCCGGTGACCCAACTCCGGCCCCTTGGCCCCGGCCTGCCGGCCGGCCATTTTTTCTCTCTTTCTCTTTCTCTCTCTTCTCCTCTCTCCCGCCGCCCCCACCCCCGGCCCCCCGGTGCACCCCCCACCCCCAGGCCCCCCTCCCCCGACCTCCCCAATTCCCCCGGACGACCCCCCGGCCCCCCTTTCTCTTCCCCTTTCTCTCTCTTTTCCTCTCTTCTCTCTCTCTTCCCACCCTCGAAGGGTGGGGTGGATGGGGGGGCGCCGGGCGGCCGGTAGTGGGGGTGCCTAGGGCCGGGAAGAGAGGAGAGAAGAGAGGAAAAGAGAGAGAAAGGGGAAGAGAAAGAGGGCCGGGGGGGGGCACGGGCAAGCCGGGGGGGTGGGGGGGGGGGGTGGGCTGGGGACCGGGGGTGAGGGGTGCGGGAGCGGAGAGGAGAAGAGAGAGAAAGGGGTAGAGAGAGAGGGGGTCGCCGACGGTCGGGGCTGGGGCCGGTGGTGGGGGGGCCGGCGGTGGGTCGCCGCGGGAGGAGGAGAAGAGAAGAAGAGAAAGAAGAGGGGAAGAGAGGGAGAGAGAGAAGAAGAGAGAGAAAGGGAAAGAGAGAAAAATCCGGAGGCCGGCAGCCGGCCGTAGGGGGGCCGGAGTTGGGTCGCCGACGTCGGGAGTAGATCGTCGGCGTTCGTCACCGGCGGCGGGAAATCGCTGGCGACGGAGAGACTTTGGGTGGGACTGATTGTGGGGTAAGGTGCATGATAATATGCTATAATCATCAATGTTTCAACCATTCGATTAAATCTTAATGGTCTAAAAAAGACTTTACCGGTAGAGACCATAAACCACAGCCTTACCCTATAATAAAATGTAAATTATTGATTTCAATTATTATTTTTTAAGAAAATATTCTTTTATTTTTACGTTATAAAATCTCACTTACAATTTAATACGTGCATCGCATGTACTTTAACTAGTGATGGATAAAAGGGTAGATGTTTCCCCCACCCCTTACGCTATATCCCTTTTTTTTGTCTACCATAGTCTAACTTAAGGCAGGGTCGATGTTGAGAGAGTCAAACGGAGGCCATCCCAAGCCTGTGCATTTGATCAGTAAGAGTTAAACGAAAACAGTTGAATGGAATTCGGAAAAAATATGCTGCATGTTATCAAAACTCAAAGCAAGGTGCAATTAATTAAAGCTGGATGTTGCACACAAGGGAAGGGAAAATATTAGTTATTTTATTTCGTCAATTAATGATGTATGTACTATGGAATGAGAATGCGCTTAGTGACCCTATAATATAGGGAATGAAGAATGAAGCATGTCATTCTTGCATCTCTTTGGTTGATTCCTCATTAAATAATAAATATAATTTATTAATATATCCTAATAAGTTTTCATTTTTTAATTTTTTTTAATTGTGTAAAATGAATTTTAGTAATTGCATTAAGAAAACTAATGTTACTAAATTAAGTAAACACTAAAAAAGAAATGAGATTGTTTTGCTTCATACCATCGAATATGAAGTAAAACACAAGAATAACAATCAATGATTTTCCTTCATATTATTTTACTTTGCATTTCAATCATATTACTTTTTCTATTACATTCTTTGAAGGTTTAGTAGACGCACTAAATATAAATCCAACAATAAAGTCACTATTTTGTGATCCCTTTGGTATGATATTGTATACTTTAGGCCTCATGCGTACACGGTTTTTCTTAAGCTCACCCCAAAAGGCCTTATATCATTAGGATGTGATTTTTTTACTTATGAACTATCATATATCCACTCTCAAGCGATGTGTGATTGCACAGCTTACCCTTTCCTTATAGAGATTGATGACAATTATAATCACTTCCTTTTTTTAGGGCCCAACGTCCTCCATGGCCACACTTCTGGTTGAGTACAGGCTCTGATACAATTTATAACGACACATTTTTTCATTTGGTATGATATTATCCGCTTTAGGCCTCTTATCTGTACGGTTTTTGTTTTGAGCTTACTAAAAAAGGCCTTATCCATTAAGATGTGGTTTCTTTACCTATGAACCATCACATATATCCATTTTCAAGTAATATGTGATTGTATAATTTTTCCTTTTCTTTATAAGGACTGATAACTGTGACATAAGCCACTAAAGATGTCATATCAAAACAGACCAAAATATTAAAGATCAAGTCCAAACTCCCAGCAATACCAAAGTAAATTACTAAAGTTCAATCTAAGAACTAAAAAAATAAAGTAATGGCTTCGGAGCAAGGCGGTGGTGGGGACGCTCACCCGCCCCCAATTTCCGAGTATAGATGTGAAAGGGCAGGAACGTGCAAGGCAATTCAAATTGTGGCTTTGAACTTTCTAGCTTGAGAGTTATTTAGTCTTTATTTGAGAAATCTTTTCTGAGTTTTTTTCGAAGAAAGAAACTAAAGACCTTTGGGAGAAGACGTTTTGCATCTTTGAAAATATTCAAGACAAGTGGTGCTTGTAAGTTAGTCCACTAAGTTGATTCCACACGATGCGATAAATTAAAAAATTAAAAGTCCTTATTTATGAAAGTCCTCTTGATGTTTGTAATCGCTATTACTTAATAGATTATTCAATAAATGGGCATGAACCCGTGGTACAAGTTTTACTGAAATCATATTATAATTGTCTAAATTATATTTCATTTTAATTTAATAATTGGTAAATAATTAAATTAGTAAAATTGTAAAATTGGATCAAACATTTACATTGGGTTTTGACTATTGAGCTTTTACGGGAGGCAAACTTTCTTGAGGAGGAAATTACTTAAATAATCACTTTTTTTTTTTTTTTCATTCATTGACAAACATGACACAAATTATCCATATTGATCATTATAACACAAACTTTAGTTTTATTAATGTCTAATTTATGTCATATTAGTCTAGTATCAAATTTTTATGTCATATTAATACAATGACATTTAAATTTATGGTCATATAGTTGCTTTCCCTTATTTGAAGTTGCTTTAGAATGTAGTGAGTCTTTGACCAACATGATATATATTTTTTTCTTCATTTATTGACCAACATGACACAAATTCTCCATTCTTGATCATTATGACACAAACTTTAGTTTTATTAGCGTCTAATTTGTATCATATTAATCTAGTATCAAATTTTGTATCATATTAATACAATGATACTTAAATTTATGTCAGTACTTTCCCTTATTTGAAGTTGCTTTACAATGTAGTGAGTCTTTGGAACAAGCGTACGTAAACAACTTTGGCTTTAGGCTTTTCAGTTTGTTTTTGAGTTTTATTTTCTAATCCTTGGGATTGAATCTTCCACTCTTCTATTGTTGTAGAAATTCTATAATTTTCCATTATCATTAATAAATATCTAGTGGGGGGCATTATATATATATAGTTCACATTTGAGAAACCTCGTTGGGTGTCGCTGGGTGCTTGCAGAGAGAATCTGTTTCATATATAATTAGCAAAGGAAAACAAAGGAAAATGCTGGCTTGTGAGACAGGGACTCGTTAAGAAAAAAAAATGTTTTTTTTTTAATTATTATTATTATTTTTTTAATTTTTAATCGGTTAAAAACCCACCTCTTTAACTACAACATTTTTGAACGCTTGTCAAACATTGAATTTTGGAATTACCAAACATAAGCCCTTAACTACCTAACCTAAACATGAATTTTGGCAATACCTCTATAGTATTTTAGTGAATCTCTATAATATAAACCTAACAAAAATAATCCAATGATTGATATTTTATACAGGTCCTCTTTGTTGCAGTGTTGTATAAGCATGCGTTTGGCCAACCAGTTTGGATCTGAGTTTTTCATCTCAGTTTTTATTTTATTTTCTAAAAAGTCAACAAAAATTATAAATAGTTTTAAAAAATCAATTAATTCCAACCTAAAAATTTATTTCCAACCCATACACCAAACGTAAGTTAAGTTCATCGTTATTTTATAACTTTAATGTTAAAGTTCACAATTACATCGTTCAATTTCTATATGTAAATTTTTTATTTTACAGTAATTTAAAGTTTGTCATAATTTATACGAATTTAATGTTCAAAATTTTTAAGTTCTATTTCAAAATACGTAAGTCATCGTACTCCCGACACAATTAAAAAATCCTTGTCTGTTGATTGGGGAAAAGTAAGTGTCCAATGATGAAATGCTCCTTAGTTAAAAAAAAAAAAATAAAATAAATTACTAGTTTGATCTTTATCTATCTATTTATTTTTATAGTTAAAAGGTTTTGAACTTTTAAAAAGATGCAAAATGGTTATTATTGTTAATAGACGTTAATAATTTAACGTAAAATATAACGTAATCATGCACGAGGTAATTAAGAAAAAAAAAATTATTACACGTAAAGGGAACATGTTTACTGTTTAAAAGCAATTAAGAAAAAATAACATGATTTAATTTATATATTAAAGAAAGAATGGGAGTGCAAGACAGTTGTGTTTCTCTATTATTATTATTATTATTATTTACATGTAGCTCTGCTTCTCTTATTCCATATGAGAGGTAGAAATTAAATGTCTAGTGGGTTGACTTGAGGTCAATGAACTAAAAGCACAAAAGTTTGGTAGTCTGGTTTTCGACTGTTTGAGAGATTAGTTCTTCAACCACATCATTAAACTAGTCGTCTGATCAGGCTGTTACCGTTTGAGAATGGCAGATCTAATTCTGTCTCCAGTTTTAGATGTGATCATCGAGAATCTAGCAATTTGTTCCAGTAGATGGTTTGGGAATTGGTGGAATGCCGAAGACAACATCAAAAAGCTACAGCACACTTTACTCATGGTTCAAGCTATTCTTGAAGATGCAGAAGAGCAACAGGCCTCCAATACAGCTGTGAGAATTTGGTTGTCGAAGTTCAAAGAAGTCGCTTTTAGTGCTGAGGACCTGCTTCTATCTTCCCGACGCAAACGTTTTGCTAGGATCGCGGTCGATAGGTTTAAATTAGTCGAGATTAGTGAGATGCTTCAGGCATTGCAGATGGCCTCGGATGAAGGGCTGAGCCTGAATTTGAGGGAGAGAGTTGCGGTTCATGACAAAGAGTGGGATGGAAGAGAAACATGCTCGTTCGTTGTGGAAGCTGAAGTCTATGGAAGAGATGATGATAAAGATGAGATAATCAAGCTGTTGTTATCTGGTGAAACTACCGGCGGAGGAGGAAAGGCGTCATGTATCTCAATAGTAGGGATTGGAGGGATGGGAAAGACAACTCTGGCACAATTAGCATTTAATGATAAAAAGGTAACAGACCACTTTGATGTCAAGTTGTGGGTTTTTGTTTCTGACCAATTTGATGTCAAAAAGATAATGACCACTATGATAGAGTCTCTAACTAAAGCCGAATGCCGTTTCTCGAGTATGGAGGCACTACACTCAGAAGTGAGTAGCTTGTTAAGTCGTAAAAAATATTTGATTGTGTTAGATGATATTTGGACAGAAGATCAGGATGATTGGCACAAATTGGGACCATTGTTTAGGAGTGGTATTGATGGAAGCAAAATACTAATCACGACACGCTGTAAAAAAGTTGTGTTCATAACGGACTCCCCAACCATTCCATATTATTTGAAAGAGCTGTCTGAGGATGCTTGCTGGGATTTGTTTAAGCGGCGTGCTTTTCAACGAGGAGAAGAAGAGCAGCACCAAGAACTTCTGCCTATCGGACAACAAATTGTCAAGAAATGTGGAGGAGTCGCACTGGCTGCGAGAACCTTGGGAAGTCTTATGCGCTTCAAAAGAGACGAGATAGAGTGGATGTTTGTACGAGATAGTAATCTGTGGAACTTGGAAGAATGCAAAAGTGGAATCCTACCAGCCCTAAGGTTGAGCTACTCTCATCTACCGCGGCATCTAAAACGTTGCTTTTCATTTTGCGCGTTATTCCCCAGACATTATGAATTTAAAAGGAGAAGTTGATCCATTTGTGGATGGCTGGAGGCTTTATTGAAAGGAGCAGCAAGAACAGGGGAAAAGAGCCGGAGGATGTTGGCAATGACTACTTCAACGATCTTCAATGGATGTCCTTTTTCCAAGAAATTAAGCAACATGAAAACGGTGGCGTCGTTAGATACAAGATGCATGATGTCATTTACGATCTTGTGCAATCTGTTACTAACAGCTCAGAGTACACCATACTAGATCGAGGTTATGCAACTCCAACTAGTTTTACACAACTTCGTCATTCATCCGTTGTCTCTGATTTCAGATCATCTATGGTACTTCCGGAGGAGTTATACCAAGCAAATCACTTGCGAACTCTGCTGCTGTTTAGTGGAGGTAATTTTGAGGTTGTTCCACAAAGATTATATTCAAGCTGTAAATATTTGTTTGCGCTTGATTTGAATGGCTCAGGCCTCAAGATTTTGGATAGCTCCATTCAATCCTTATTGCTTTTGAAGTTCCTCGACTTATCTCATACCGTTATTAGGAAGTTACCATCTGAAATAGAAACTCTCAGTGGGTTGGAAACCCTAAACCTTTCTAATTGTTGCCATCTGGAAGAGTTACCTGATCTAACAAGAATGCATTCCCTCAGACATCTGAACAATGATGGCTGTAAAGCATTGACTCGGATGATAAAGAGTTCCGCAAGGGTAGGGCCTTCTCAGATTCAAACAGTGCCATTGTTTGTTGTAGGTGGGGTTGTAGACCTGAACTTTTTGGAAAGTCTCAACGTACGGGGCAGTTTGAAAATCACACACTTAGAGAATGCAACACTTGGGTTCTCTGGATTAAAGGTAAAGGAGGGACTTAAATATTTGGGTTTATATTGGGGGTCTGATGATGGTTGCCCCAGCATAAATCCTGAAGAGGAAGATGTTGTAAGCAAATTTGATGAAAGAACCCGAACTCAGTCATCAAGGCCATCACTAGAGATCCAGATTGATCCACAGCATGGAGAAGAAGTTCTCATGAAAGTTGAAATATTCAACTGCAATCTTAAAAGACTGCTTGTCAAAGGATACCCGGGGTACAGGTTTCATGGTTGGAATATTCCGCTTAGTTTGAAAGTCATCGATCTGATCAGTTGTAGACGAAGCACTCATCTTCCTTCCCTTGGGAATCTCCAGTTTCTTACTAGTCTTTCACTGCGGGAAATGCATGGAGTGAGGCGTATTGACAGAGAGTTCTATTGTGAAGGTAATGAGAAGCCATTCCCAGTACTCAAAGAGTTAGTCCTTGTCGATTTCCCTAATTTGGAAGAATGGTTAAGTCCACATGTTGGTAGAGATGCTTTTCCCAACTTGAGCAAATTAACTCTTCGTAAATGTCCGAAGCTAAATATGTTGCCACAGATTTCATCTATCCAACATTTGGATTTGGTGGATTGCAATGCAACTTTAGTTCAATATTACTTAAGAAACCTGACGTCCCTTAAAACACTTGTAGTTGAGAAGATTAGCAATTTGTTTTACTTCCTAGGTGCATTTCTTTCAAACTATTCACTTCTTAGATCTTTGGAGATCAAATCGTGTCCTTCACTTCGTTCACTACCTCGTGACTTGGGAAATCTAGCTGATTTGAAATCCTTGACAATTCGATGGTGTGAACAGCTCTCCTCTTTGCCACAAAGCTTGCAGAACCTCAGTGCTTTGGAGTCCTTGGAGATCAGTGATTGCCACAGTCTATCCTCTTTGCCAGAGGGTGGGAACGGAGGCTTAAGCAACCTTCGATCTTTGTCGATCGAGAACTGCAACAACCTGACTTCGCTCTCATTGGGGTTTGAACATATGACATCTCTCGAACTCTTGACGATTATGTATTGTCCACGTGTTTCTGCATTACCATGGACAGTCAAACACCTCTCTGCCCTTCGAAGCTTGAGCATCTTGTGCTGTTCACAACTCATGTATCTAACGGAGGGGCTGCAGAACCTTAGTGGACTGCAAAGCCTGGAAATCAGAAGCTGTCCGAACCTAAAAGTCTTGCCAGATTGGATTGAGAAGCTTGTTTCATTGAGATCTTTATCAATCTCGGGTTGTCATAATCTTCGACATTTACCTGAAGGCATAAAGTGTCTTACTTCACTGCAACATCTGTCAATCCAAGATTGCCCTGACCTTGTAGCAAGATGTAGAGAAGAAAGGGATGAGGATTGGCCAAAGATAGCTCATGTCCCTTATAAACTCATTGAATCACCGAGCCTCAAGCGTCCGAGGGAAGAAGGCAGCAGCTCTTCAACGTAGACCAAATCCAAGACTTTACTAATAACTGAGTAAGCTACTTCTGGTCCATCATTTACTAATATTAGTGCATTGTTATTTGATCCGCGATATAAAATTGAAACTATTTCTTGTAAAACACAATTCTCGTTTTTTTTTTTTTTTTTTTTTTTTTCTTTTCTGTTATAAGATATATACAAAATAGACACTGACAGTTTATCAGTTTGGCTATGCTGAACTCGAATATCTCTTGTTCTTTCTTCATTTCTTGTTAAGATATTTCTTATTATTAACTATTATTAACAAGCACATATTTTTCGAACATTATATATGTCTTCCCCAGGTTTTAAATAGAATACTAAAGACATATTTTGTGAGGTTAATTTAGAATAACAAACATTGTTTAGTAACAATCTTCGACGTCATGTATCGGTTCTCCCTATGCATGACAAGCTTGCTTTGTGAATTTTGTTCAACATGTAATAAGTGTGTGGTAATGGAAATAATGGCAGAAAATGGTAGGTATCAACTGGTTTCTCATTCAGGAGGAGCAATGAGGTTGAGCTCAAAATAGCAATATTTGAGTTTACTGTCAAAACAAAATCATTTGATTTGTGAATAAGAATATAAGGTCACAGAAATTTAGCTTGAAATATGGTTTTTCAATTAATTAAGCGAATCTTTAATATGGAATATGTTTCTTTTAAAAATTTTTTTTTTTCTGGTTTTGTGATCTAATTGTCTTGACTTTGGTAGACTAAAAGCCCTTGATTAACTTTGTTTCTTACAGCAAGACAGCTATGGAGTTCGGTTCTAAGCTTTTGAACGGCCTTGTTATCTTGTCTCATGGTTGTGAAATCTCTTAGTCTCAGCTTGTTTGCAAATTTATGGAGCTACAGGATAAATGATGATATAGAAGACAATGTTATCGATCCATTGTAAGTCCCTCTCTTTAACCAGCAATTGGTGGCATATCATTTCAGATTTTTAATATCGGTTTTGCTAACGGAGCATTTTTGATTTATTGTGTACAGTGTCCAAGATTCTTGCTTCAGTTAACTTCTTTTCTCTGGATAATTTTTTCGTGTTTTGGAGCCACAATTTTCAGAAGACATTTCTAGCATTTTAGAGGTTGAATGTTTCTATTTCAAGTTCGATGTTTTATTCCGAGTTTGTCGTTGCAAGGTTTTAATTAATAAGCTGTTTTCCCTTCCTGAATCTTCTGTAGTTTCTAATTTTAAGCTGTTTTTTGAGATTTGTAAGCTCTATTAGCCTCTTTATATTGTTATAACTCTTTTCTTTTCCTTTTTTTTTTAATTAATAAATTTAAAGTAGATTATTCCATAGGTTGTCTAGTGTGTTCCAACTTAGTTGGAACGTGCTAGATTTCTTGAAGTTTCAATTGTTCTGTCATTTCATTTTAAAGTATAAAAGTTCTTATTAACCGGTGGAGATGCTTGTGTTGATTCTAAAGACTGTTGTTCATGCTGCTGATAAGCAGAATTTATGCTTTTACTGATTTCCATGTTTGTGAAGAACTAAGCAAATAAAGTACGTGTAAAGTCGACTTGAAACTGATTGTCTCATTTCTAGGTGTACTTTTCCATGGTTCATAAGAACCAGAAACAGCACCAAGTCTTTTTTATGAGCACCAAAAGGTTCGGTTTACTAACGTATTGATCGTCCAAAACACACTGCTGTTAATGAAGTAGGTATTCACAAACAGAAGTTTTACCCTTATTATCTACATATTTTGTAATGAAAAAATGTCTTTGTTCATGAGATTTCTACTCCTAGCCTCCTCATAACAGGTACAAGCTGTATCTCTGTATATATATAAAGCATTATTACAGCCTAGAATGTCCAAGTATAACTGCAGCTCTGTGTTGCTCACATATGTAATTATTATTTTTTTCTTTGAATATTGACAATACTTTGAAGTTTTAAGTTCACTTAACACCGAAAGGCTTTAGTATCTTACCGTCTTATAAGTTTGCGGTGTCTTTTCACCAAATTACTTGATTATTTTTCATTTTTCAATATGGCAGTACTTGAGTGTTAATTGGAGTTAAAGGCTTACTCTCGTTTGTTTGAAAGAGTCGTTGCTTCGTATTACCGGTCTGTGAAAAACTCTTTAGAGAACTGAAAGCAAAAGGTTTTCGTGTTGATAATAATAATAAAAAAATTTGAGTCATAGTCCCCAGTTTTGGATCGTGACAATAGCCACGGAGCTCCATAGCTTGGTAACCATACCATGGGGCTGCTACTTGCTAGCGACCTGATCCAGGTAGAGAGGGTGAGAGAAAGAGAGAGAGTCTTTTTTTTTTTTTTCAAGTCCAAAGTTTTGCTTCTCATTAACGGCCCATGTTCAACTCAAGTTGATGATTTTTTTTTTTTTTTTTTTTTTTTTTTTGGGGGCAAAAATTGATTCTGTTATTGATTGGAAGTGAGAATAAAACAGATCTTTGATTTCAGATATCAAAAAATTATAATTGCCAAGAGCTTTTTTAAGGACTACATTATTAATGGGCAAAAATGCTTGGACAATAAAATGGTGCAGATAAGCCAGAAATTTTAGTTATAGAAACGGTTTAAAGTACTCTATTCCCCATTCAAATGAACGTAAGATCACTTGTTTTGGATTCGGTGGCGGGTGTCGGGAAGGTTCCTTGGGAGGCAGAGAATTTCAAAGTGGAAGTGGAGCACTCGTTGTGAGATTTCAGTCCCCGCTAGTTTACATGGACTAGGACGACCAGTAATGTTGTTGCTTATAACTTTATTTGCTTGCTGGTGGTTTCTCCTGCTGGTTTTAGCTTTGGGGAGGTTTATTAGTGCTTTTCCTTCTCTCAGCCTTGGTCGGCAGGCTGCCGTTGTGGCTAGCCGTTTGTGTGTGTGTGTGTGTGTTTTTATTTATATACTTCTTATTTAATCAAGCTATTAAAAACTGATAATTTAACTAGGTGGTTCGTTAAAAAAAAAAAAAAAAAAAAAAAAAGAAGAAGAAAAGAAAACGTGTGCAATCTCTGTGTTATTTGTTTTGTTACGTTTTTTGGCCTCTACTTGTGTTAATCTTTTAGCAATGCCTCTATACACTCTGGCTAGGGAGGAAAAAATTCAAGCCTAGACAATGTAACTTTTTTACTAGTGGACAGGAGTGAATAAATTTGTATGTATGTTGTAAAAAATGTGTATTTTTCACATATATAATACTACTATATTTTATCAAGTGGGATATGTGATTTCATTACAATAAGGAATTTACTTTGTCTTTAGCCATGTGTTCATTTATGAGGAGATCAGAACACAAAACCACTAGATAAAATCATTAATTTGAATCTTCTTTTATTAAAAACACAATAAGTAATCCAACAACACATCTTCTATGTTACACAAATGATTCAGAAATCTTCTCATGACCATTCTAGTTTGAAGAACTGCTGGCCTCTTCACTCGGGTACCATTGCGCAGGCGCTCCGATGTGCTTGTATGGAACATGAGCTATCTTTGGCCAATCTTCACCACTCTGTTGTCTGCACCGCTGAACAAGTTGCGGACAATCTTGAATTGACAAGTGTTGGAGAGCGCTGAGAAGTTTAATTCCTTCGGGTAAGCACGTGATATTACAACAATCTGAGATTGCTAAAGATCTCAATGAAACAATATTCTCAATCCAATCTGGGAAAGCTTATAAACCAGGACAGCTTCTGATTTCTAGAGTGTGAAGAACATTGGGCCGCTGTAATTCTTCCGGTAGAGACATAAGTTGTGGACAGCTTATGATGGTCAAACTTCGAAGGGAAAAAAGGTACTCGATGCCTGACGGTAGTATATAAAGACTTGGACAATACATAATGGTCAAGTTCTCAAGAGAAGTAAGGAATTGGAATCCCATTGATAAAGAAGTCAGATTGGTGCAGTTTTCGATGGACAAAGTTCGAAGATTGCTCAAACCTTGAGTCTCATTCTCCGGAAAACATACTAGACTGTGGCAATCGCTGATCTCCAAGGACTCCAAAGCATTGAGGTTTTGCAAGCATGGTGGCAGAAATGCAAGTTGTTCGCACCACCGAATTGTCAATGATTTCAAAGAAGTAAGGTTCCCGAGTTCGGGAGGCAGAAAATGGAGTAGGGGAAGGGATTTGATCTCTAGTAAAGTGAGAAGAAGGTTGTTTGAAGGAAATGAACGGGGAAAACATGGCAAGTCATTGACTTTCTCAACTGCAAGATTTCTGAGAGAGGTTAGATTTTGAAAGGAATGAACTAAGACTCTCTGGCAATCACGCAATTCCAGGTGTTGGATAGACAGAATTACTGGCATGGCAGTCAACTGCGGGCATTTGTCGAGAACTAATTTTTTCAAGCTGGGGAAAGCGTCTCCACCGATATCTGGACTTGACCACTCTTCCAAAATTGGGAAATCAACGAGGACTAGTTCTTCAAGAACTGGGAACGGCTTCATGCTTTTTCCGTAGAACTCTTCCTCAACTCGCCTCACTCGATGCATTGCTTGCAGCCAAAGACTTCTAAGAAATCTTAGATTCCCAAGGATCGGAAGATGCTCAGCTTTTCTACACTCGATCAAGTGAACCTCCTTGAGATGGAAATTAGTTGTATGAAGAGGAAATATGATACCCGGATATCCGTGTATAACTAGTCTTTGAAGATTGTGGTGTGGTTGTAGGTTATTGAGGACCCGTTCTCCCATTGAAGCATCAAGTTGAAGCCCATGAGATGAGCCAGCCTGGTGAATCTCATTTCTTTTTTGAAACCTCGCCATGTCAGATTCCTCTTCCGGATATATGCTTGGGCGATGATCCGCATCATCATTTCGCCAATATAATCCCAAAGACTCGATCCCCTTCTTTTCCATCAAGTTAACGACTCTTGCATCTTCTTCTTGTACATTCTCCAAATGTGTGATTTTTAGGCTTCCCTGAAGCTGGCTAAGCTGTCCTAGAAACATGATGTCAGCAGGACCACCTACAATGAGCAATGGCAATGTTCGAAGCTCCTTCGAGCATTTAGCTAGCTTGCTGAGTAGGCGTTCACGCTCTTCTGCATTAAGAATCTGATTGGGGCGAAACATAGACAAAGTTCCAGTCAAAGCTTCACAACCACCATTGTTTAGATGTCTAAGGTTTTTCATCTGCAATAAGTCTGGCAATTTTTGCAATTCAAAGCAATTAAATAGGTTGAACGTTTGAAGATATCGGAGATTATGTATGGTCCAAGGTAGACTTTTAATAAGTGTATGAGACAGATCAAGATACCTCAAGCTAGCTAAGAGATCTATGGAGGCATCTAAAGTGATAAGGCCACAACCACTCAAATTCAACACAAGCAAATACTTGAAGCTTGAATAAAATTTTAGAGGAACCTCACTAATATTACCCCCAGAAAATGACAAGAGAGTTCGCAAACTCGATGCTTTGTACAAGTCTCTTGGAATCAAAGATGACTTAAAATCACCAACAACAGATGAGTGACGTATTCGAGAAAAGCTAACTAGAGCTCGAAAATTATTGTGTAGCACGGCGTATTCGGATCCAACAATTGATTGTAAAAGATCATAGATAACATCATGTAACTTGTATCCAATAACAACACCATTGTCATGTTGCTTTATTTCTTGGAAAAAGGACAACCATTGAAGTGTTTTGAAGTACTCACAGCCAACAACCTCCTGTTGTTTATTTCGACTGCCGGATTGGATCAAGCCTTCTGCCATCCACATTTGGATCATTTTCTCTTTCTTGATTTCGTAGCCGCTAGGAAATACTGAGCAGAATGAAAAGCAACGCTTGAGGTGCGGTGGTAGACGAGAGTAACTCAACCGTAAGGCGGGTAGAATTCCACTTTTGCCTTCATCCAAATTCCAAAGCTCACTCTCTTGTACAGACAGCCACTCCCTTTCCTCTCTTTTGAAGCGCATGAGACTTCCCAAAGTTTTGGCTGCCAACGCCACTCCTCCACACTTCCTCACAATCTCTCGTCCAATGGGCAAGCGATTCTCGTATGCTTCTGCTTCTCCTCGTCGAAAAGCACGTTGCTTGAACAAAGTCCAACAAGCATGCATCCTCAGACAAACCCCTCAAATAATACGGAAATGTTGGGCAATCCATCATGAGCGCGACTTTTGTACTACGAGTTGTGATCACAATTTTGCTTCCACAAGTCCCACCCATAAAGAGTGGTCTCAATTTGTCCCAATCATCCTCATCTTCTGTCCGAACATCATCTAACACAATTAAGTACCTCTTCTTGTGCAATAAGCACCATACTTCCGAGTGCAGTGCATTCATATTTGAGGAGTGACATTTATCTTTGGTGAGACACTCAATTATTCTAATCATTACGGTTTTCGCATCAAAGTGATCAGAAACAAAAACCCATAGTTTAACATCGAAATGTTGTGATACCTTCTGATCATTGTACACTAATTGCGCGAGGGTAGTCTTTCCTAGGCCTCCCAAGCCTACTATCGGAATGCAAGACACACTTCCTTTCTCAACACCATCACAAGACATTGATAACAACTCAACTATCTTCTCTTTTTCTTCTTCTCTTCCGTAAACTTCGGATTCAACAACAAAATAGCTAGTTTCCCTCTTATCCCACTCTCTACAAACTCTACTTTTCTCCCTCAAATTCAACCGAAGCCCCTCATCAACAATCATATCCAACTCACGCAGCGAATTTCTCACCTTGTCCGCCCATCCTGTGACTGTGATTCGAGCATCATAAACGCCAAAGTCAAGAATCAAATCTTCAACGTCATGGCCAACGTCTTTGAGTTTGGACAGCCAAATTCTCACAGCCATGTTGGTAGCTTGTTGCTCCTCAGCATCTTCAAGTAGCGCTTGAACCATCGGCACCTTGCAGCTTTTCGACGTTGTCCTTGACATCGAGCATGTTCGAGAGCGTTTCCAAGACGGGAGAAGCTAATTTGTCAAGGAAAACCTGTAGAATTGGAGGTAGAATTACGTCTGCCATTGTTGTGGTAACAAAAGGATAAGAGGGTACTATGATCAATTGAATGATTGTTTTTGATGAATACACTAGTACTACACAATGTTACAACAAATGATGATGTGACTAAAAATTTTAAAAACTAAGAACAATAATTAGAAAAAATAAATATTTTCTCCAAATTACACCGAATTGTCAAATAATTACTCCAAAGTCCAAAGTCAGAGATATTTTTCTTCCTTTCACACCATATTCTAACAGAGTAGTTGTACCATTTAGCTGAAAACTCATTTTGTGGTCCATACATGTCTTTGTGAAATTGACATTAATTTTTGTCATCATTTGCAACTTAATTTGTTGATTTTTTTTTTCTTGATCAACACATAAAATTAATCTACCGGCATTCTAATGAGAATTAATCAATTCTTATACGTTAATTTGAATAGCCAAAAAAAATGGCAGTTGTAATTTTTTTTTTTTAATACTAACGAAAAAAGTGAATCTTTGGTGTCATTACATCTCCTATCTCTTTCATCCCTATTAAAATCATAGAACCTAATAGATCGGAAACAACCTAATATAATGATCATTCACGGATAGTTACAGTCGACACTTCTTTTTAACATCCATCTCTAATAAAATTGTGGAAAATAATAAACTTGAAATAAAAATCTTGATTAATCGGAAAATTTTACTTAGATAGTTTTAGAAAACTATCAAAAAAAAAAAAAAAAAAAAAAAAAACCTTATCAAAATAATTTTTGTAATGAATATAAATTCTCAAAATCATATCACAAAATAAAATTTAAGAAAGTCCATAGAAATCTTTCAATCAAAATAATAATAAACGAAAGTCCAAAAACTTTATTTGAAATTAAAAATATTCATCTCATAATTATTCCTCCCATTTTTCTATCACACATCGTCTTGCTTCCGCTCTAACCTCCTCCAATACTACATCTTACTCTTTTTCTTTATCTGCAACATTAATTAACTTATATAAGCAAAGGCTTAATAAGACACTTAAATCTCATAAACGTAAATAAACATTTTTCTTTTATCATCATAAGCATCATCATAAATATAAACATCATTCAAAAACTTTTTAACTTTTAAGGCCCGGCATTGTACCATCATAGTTGGTGACAAAACATCCGCTCACCGAACAACATCATCATCATCAAGGGTGTGCAACACCATTTTAAAACATAAAAATACATATACAGACATATCTATATATTTTTCATCAAAACGTCATCATAGGAGAAGTATTAATTAAGAACATCATAACATCATCATCAACATCAAAACATATACTTCTCAAATCTTTGATTCATGGTTCAGGTGAGAGTGCACTTACCTAAATGTCTTACTTAACCTTTTTAAATTTTTTCCGATGGTGACGTGTCATTGAGGTCTCGAGTACTTGTCTTTAGAATCGTTCATTGCATAAATAATAAATATAATAAAAATTAACAAAATACCTTAATAATTCATCAAACACATTCATCACGTTATAACAGCATCTAATAAGCCTATTTCATAATTTAATAACATCAAAATATAAAAATCCAACAATTATACAAAATTACAAAACTTTACAGAAATTGGCAGTCAGACCTCTATTCCTTCAAAAATTCATAACAATTAGTACAGGATTCCAAATGACTTGAAACAAATTTTAAAATAAAGTAGACATCTAGATCTTTTTAATGGTACCTAATTTGTAAACAACGGAGACTGTTTATATCCTCAAAAATAGTTTCAAATTTGATTACCAAAATTTATAGATACTAGCAGTCGGACCTCTACCTTTTTGAAAAATCATAAAAATTTGTACAAGTCTCCAAACGATCTGAAACTGATTTCAAATGAAAATAGACATCTAGGACTTTCCAACAATGCCAAATTCATTAAAAACGGAATCCATTTGCATACTTGAAAACAGTTTTGAATACTTATAATAAAATCTGGAAATTTCCAGAAAATCTTAAATCCGAAAATCCCGGGGAAATTCATCCAAAAATCATGAATTCACCAATACAATTGGTGAATTCACCAATAAAATAAAATAGAAACCATTCACATAGATAAACCATATACATATAATAACCAATCTTAAGGCATGCTTCTAAAATAAAAATCATGAATTCACCAATACAATCTCTTTCAATATACATTTATGCTCTCCCCCCTTCATCTCCATTCAACTGACACCAAGCAATCATCAAGAAATTACTCAATCGGTGATGAAATTATAAAACATCAACGAAAGAAAAGAAGAAATAATACCTCAAAAACCCGATCTTTCCTTTCCCTTTTTCTTCTGATTAACTTCTTTCTAATTTTTTTTTTCCAATTAAATTAAATATCCTCCCCCCAACCCCCCCGATCAGTAGTTTTTTTTTTTTTGTTAATCTTCCACTCATTCCCTTCATTTCCTCCTTCAGATATCCTACTATATACATATATATTCATATAATATTATACATACGTTGACTAACCAAATAACTTAATATATATTTATATATATACATTAATTACATAAAGACTTAAACATACAAAATTGTATGTGTATATACAACACATACGCATGACAACAAATATATATATATATATATCTAAATAAACGTATAACACGTAGTGTATTACATATATACTTATATATATACACATAAAACATAGATATCTATGATTAAACCATCAAACAAATTTATCACATCATTAAATGATATTCATAAATTTTAGCATGAACTTTGTTCTAGCATATCGAGTACTCGTCACGTCACTTGTGAAAATAACTCAATTAATGTCAGAAATAACCAAACATTTTATCATCACATCTTCTTTGTTATTTTCCAATGTCGGGTTAGTGATTTATAGTTAATTAAAAGTTGGGACGTTACAATCCCTCTTGCCTTATAAAAGTTTCATCCTCGAAACTTATAATAATTCTTGGTAATTTATTCACATAGCATCTTTTGGCTCTCATGTATTTTTCTCTGTCTTGTTATTGTGCCAAGAATTCTCTTTGTTCATCTTTCAATCCAGAATCTCAATTGAATTCTCTTCATAGCTTATGTTATCTTGTTCTGAATTGATTACGACCACTTGATATGTGACTGATCCCATACATACATCTTCAACATCGATACGTGCAACACGATATGGATAGACGTCATCTCTTGAGGCAATTCTAGCTTGTATGCCACGTTGCTGGTATGCTCAATTTCCATGTATGGTCCCATAAACCTGGGACTAAGCTTGTCTTTCCCAAACGCATCACGCTCTTTATTGGGACGACTTGGATAAACACAAGGTCCCCTAACTCAAACTCTAAGGGCCTTCAATGTACAACCACAAATCTCAGTAAATAATATTCATAAATTTTGGTATGAACTTTATTCTAACATATCGAGTTCTCATTGCGTTACCTGTGAAAATAACTCAATTAACGTAAGAAATAACCAAACATACATCGTTATATCTTCTTCATTAATTTCTAACATTGGGTTAGTAATTTATGGTTAATTAAAAGTTGGGGCGTTACACCTAATCAAATTCTATTCAGGGCCCATTTGGGGGAGGTCTTAGAAATATTTGAATTGGAGTTTTGAAAATGTGTGTTTGGTTGAAAAAACCTATTTGGATTAAAAAACTGTAAAAATTTAAATTATGTTCAAAGAAAAAAATATATATAGAACTTGTTTAATTACTCTAAAAATTTATGCATTTTTTTTTAAAGTAAAAAAAAAAAATTATCTCATTTAGACTTGAAATGACAAAGTTATGGACTTTTAAAGTTATGTTTACTGTAGATATTTGAAGATGTGAATGGTTAAAACTAGTTATGAATTAAAGAAAAAAGACCCCAAAAAAAAAAAAATCTAAAACCAGATGCAAATGCAAATGTTACCCTAAATGAGCCCTCAATAATATGGATTCAAAAAGGATTGTTTTTCTTCTCCGTTTGGTTGGGTTTTTGTATTGTATTTTTCATATTTTCCTAAAGAAAAACACATTGTGCAAATTTCGAGGAAGTTTTATAGCACTTGGTTCATTCTCCTCAAAGTATTTGTGATCGATTTAACTCATAAGATATTAAAAAAAAAAATTCCAAGAGCACTTGTAAAACAGGGGATACTACTAAGTCTGCCATGAACCGGTATCGTGCCAGTTCTTGAAGTAACAAAATTAGTGTTTTGTGTAAAAAAAAAAAATATATATATATATATATATTATTACTAATTACTAATATTTTAACATATTATAAAAAGCCAATATAAAAATCTCTCTACTTACTATAAAAGAATCAATAGCTCATGAATAATGATTTTGGTCACAGCTCTCAAGTTACCATGTGATAGCCTTGTCATCACCACATAACAACCCCGTCACCCAACTTGTGGGAAGTTAGAAATCATTATTACATATTATATATCACTATATATCTTAGTTTAACATATATAAAAGAACCAAAAACTCCTTGTCCTTTTTAACACATGTCATTTCCACCTTTTTTTTCTTTTTCTTTTTTTATTCTCTTTCATTCTTTCCTTTTTCCTTTTCTTTCATTCTTTCTTTTTTTTAATTGCTAATACTTATTATTTTTAATGACAATCTCATATTTTCAACTACTATTTTTCCATAGTATTTGATATATAAATATTATTTTTTGTACTTTTTAAAATTATTCTTTATTTTCATCCACGTACTAATCTCTTTTCTATATATATATATATATATATATATATATATATTTTCATCGTTTTGAATTTTTAATTTTCATTCTTTTTCGTCCATACTAAAATAATTTTTTTTTTTAATGTATCCTTACTCAAACTTATTTTTTGGATCATCTCAACTATTATTTTCTCATAGCAGCACCCAATTAACTTTCTACATAATTCGCTAACTTCTCTCCAATTTCTTACTTTTTAAATGTTTCCTCAATGTTCTCTAAACAACTATTTTCTCATAACACCTCATAATTAACTTTTTATTTAACAAATTGATTAACTTTTACCTCATAATTAACTTTTACTACTTAAAATGTATCCTCAATATTCTCTGAGCAACTATTTTCTCATAATATCTTATAATTAACTTCTTATTTAACAAATTGATTAAGCACGTGCATGACACGTCCCTACCACTAGTATATCATCATTATAAAAGAGCAAATGACTCTTGAATAGTGACTTTTGATCACTCCTCTAAGGCTGCCATTTGGAAGCTCCATCACAGCCACATGACAGTCCAGCTATTGTCACCTTTTATTTATTTCTTTAATTGTTTTGCTTCACTATTCCATACATGCATGCATGCCATGCAACTAGTAAAACATAAAAATCTGAAATAGTGTATTTTGGCGGGATAAACAGGACAATTTGTTGAGAAGATCATAAAATATAAAGTTGGAGTGGTCATATCAGCTTTAAAAAAAAAAAAAAAATCCAACAACAATAATTTGTTGAGAATGATTGTTATGGATGAATACACTAGTACTACATAATGTTACAACAAATGATGATGTGACTAGAAATTTGAAAAGATAAGAACAATTATTAGGAAAAAAAAATAGAATGTTAAGCCAAATAATTACTCCAAGTCCAAAATCATAGATATTTTTCTTCCTTTCACACTATAGTCTAACAGGGTAATTGTACCATTTAGTTGAAAACTCACTCATTTTGTGGTCCATATATGTCTTTGTGAAATTGACAATAATTTTTGTCATCATTTACAACTTAATTTGTTAATTTTTTTTTCCTTTATGAACACATAAAATTTATTGACTGGCATTTTAATGGGAATTAATCATTTTTTTTATATGTAAATTCAAATAGCCATAAAAAAAAGTAATTATACTAAATAGCATAATTAATAAGTAGGAGTGAAATAAATAGCAGGTTTTCAAAACATTGTAAATTATAGCATTTTTCTTATTGTTTTCGAAATCAATTAATTTGTTTTTTCCATTTTATTTTCGATTTTATATTAGATTTCTCTTCCTTCTCTCCTCTCTTTCTCTCTCTCTCTCTCTCTCTCCTCATTCTCACCGTCGTCGCGACGTTCCCAGCCGTCGGAGAAACCTCGACCAAGCGGTCCCCAGTTACGGTGACGGATCTCCCGAGAGCCACCAGAAAAATAGAGATCTTGGACCCTTACCAGCAACTGGAGAGAGAAAAAAGAGCGAGTCTGTACCACCCGACGGCGTTTCCACCATGTGATCGCATCGTGACCAGTTTTCAGCATGAGTCGCGACTGGACGGCGATAGTCGCGATCAGATCCCGAGGCCTCTCCACGCGATTCTCTGATCTCCGCGGGTCACGATCTTCGAGCTCTGCAATGATCAACAACTCACCTGCAACCTGAGCCGCCAGCTTGATCGCGATTCCCAGACGATCTCCTTGGCGGCTTCGACGAGTCGAGTGTCTGACGTAATTTCCGGTGGCAGCAGCAACATGGCCAATTTTGGGATTAGGGTTAGAGTTTGAGTGAATTTGGGGCTTTAATTTAGGATAATTTTGGGATATATTTTGTAATTTAAGAAACTTTGTAAATAAATAAAATTTTGAATAAAATACTGGTTGTTTTTTTAATGAAAATTAATATATTTACATGTATTTATTAATATTTACCTATTAGATATTTGGATTTACTAAATGTACATATATGAAATTCAATTAAAATGAAGAATTTATGTGTAATTATCATGTTTACCAGTAAATCTGTAGATTTACTAGTAAATATCATAATGTAAATATGTGAATTTATAAAAAATAAATAAATAAATTTAAATGAACACTAATATGAAAAATGATTTACTTATTTAATGGAAATTCATATATTAGTAAAATAATTTACTTATTTCATAGAAATTAACATATTTACATGTTAATATTAATATTTACATAACAAATATTTAGATTTACAATTTATATGAAAAGTATAAAATACAATATAAGTAAAATGTAAATACCACTATTTCTTAGTAAATATTTAGTTCTATATTAGACGACACATATTAAATTGAAAACAAAAACAAATACTATTGTTTTTTAGTAAATATTTAGATTTAGAAGATAAACTAAAATTTTAAAGCAATACATATTAAATTGAAAATAATGTAAATATTATTATTTCTTGATAAATAGTTAGATTTATTACACAAATTAAAATTGAAAACAATATATATTGAATTGAAAATAACGTAAATACCGTTATTTTTTAGTAAATATTTATATTTATAAGATAAACTAAAATTTAAAAACACATATTAAACTGAAAATAATATAAATGTCATTATTTTCTTGTAAATATTTAGATTTATTAAACAAATAAAAATTGAAAACAATACTTATTAAGCTGAAAATAACACAAATACAGTTATTTCTTAGTGAATATTTAGATTTACAAGACAAACTAAAATTTAAAAACAATACAAATTAAATTGAATTGATGTAAATAACTTGTATTTCTTAGTAAATATTGGTATTTACCAGACTAACTAAAATTAAAATAATACATATTAAATTGAAAATATTGCAAATATTGGATTTACATACTTAATATGAATAAATTCAAAAACTTTAAAAAATAAAAATGTAATATGCATTAATATTTACAATTCTTACCCCAAATTTAAAAGAATTAAAAAATAAAACCGAATCCCCAAATCTGGAAACCCTAGAAGCTTCTGTTGTCGTTGCCACCACGCTGTCGCCAGATAAGATGGTTCGAAAGGCGAGCCCTTGGTTTGAGATTCTCTAGATCTAGGACGTTGCCGGAGGAAGCACGCGATTCTCCCCGTGATTCTCTTTGTGATTCTCATGATCTTGTGGCTGTTGCGCAATGTATTCGGTGCAAGCTTCAACTATCTTCGGCAACTTGATCATGATCTCGAAATAGCCAAAGCAAATCACCAACAAAATCTTGATCTGATCTACGTTTTGCAAATTCGCAATTCCAGTTGATGACAACGTTGAGAAGGAGTCTTCGATGGAGATCTGATGCAATTGTGATATCAACGTAGGCACTGGCAAGCCCTAGGTACTGATCATTCGATTTCCTAGAGCTCTGCTAGGTTGGCTGGCAACGATGGCAGCCGAGCTTTGACGGCGACTGATTGATTTCACAGTTGATTTCAATCAGGGGTAGTTTTGGTTTCTTACATTACTATTTTAACCTAATTATGCTATTTTTTTATATTAATTTCAATCCTATTATTATTTTAAAACTTTTATAACTGAATATGCTATATCACCCTTTCTCTCCCGAAAAAAAAGGCAGTTATAATTTTTTTAATATTGAGGGAAAAAGTAAATCTTTTGTGTCGTTACATTTCCTATCTCATTTGTGCCTATGAAAATCATAGAACCTAATAGATCGGAAATGACCTAATCAAATTGTATACAGGGCCCATTTTGGGAGGTTTTGGAGATGTAATTTTGAAAATATTCGAATTAGAGTTTTGAAAATGTGTGTTGGATTGGAAAAAACTATTTGGAGTAAAAAAATTATTAATATAGAACTTGTTTAATTACTCTTGAAATTTTATGCAATTTTTCTTTAAAAAAATTGGTGAACATAAACTTATCATCTATTGCATTATGATCACTTCTTACTATGCAAATTTATTATAGACTTAGTATTTTAATTGTGAATTTCATTCAATTTATGAACTATTTTAGTTTCATCAAGCTTTATTAAAGTTTAATATTTTCAAATGAATTTTTGTATTTTTCATCAATTTTCACCGATATCAATATTTTTATCATTATTTTCGTATTAAAGTAATGATATTTCTGAAAATGTTGAAATTGTCATCCTCATGACATATATGTCTCTGTGTGTGTGCGTGTATATATATATATATATATATTTAGAATTGTGATGTATTTGGTGCAAATTTTCTTATGTTTATAAATTTTGGTTACGATTTTGTAGAATTTTGGTGATTTTTAGTCATCTAATCTTTGATTTAATATCTCAATGATGGATTTTGGAAAATCCGATAAAGTAGAAAGTTTCCAGTTGATAACTTGGTGGTTACCAATCAATAACTCAATGGTTACCGACCAACCAATCACTGGCTGGATACCAATCGGTAATTTAGCAACTGTACTGGTAACTTAGTAACTGTATGGTTACCAATCGGTAACCAGTAAATAAGGAGACTTGTATCTTGGTTACTAGCCGGTAACCAAACGGTTACCAATTGTTGACCATTGACTGCCCAATATCATCATAGATATCGGCCAGCATTGTTGTGGATACCGGTTGATATCGTTGTGGCGATAAAGATGTAATTGATTTTAAAATAAACGATAAATGATTTCATGTAGTCGTATTTTTTGCTCTAGTTTTTTGTATGGCAAAAATCAATTTAATGCTTGAAGTTGTGACATTTCTCTAAAGAGCCCAAAATGGAAATTACATCCACTTTCCGCTATTGGATGTGCAAACGCCCAATCAACTTGAAAACTAAAATAACAGAGTACTTTAAATCAATGCCATAAAATCATGTCTTGTATTGCTTTTTACTACAAAGGAAAAATTCTTATAAAAAATGTCATAACATGACATCATAAATATTTATTGAAAATTTAAGTTGAGTGGTCATTTTTGGTCATTTAATCTAATAAATGACCCAATTTTTTTTTTATTTAGGAAAATGGTCATTTGTCATTTGTCATTTTTTAAATTTAGTCAATCAGTGATCGACTAACGGTCAATCAATAATTGACTATGAAATTAGTGATTAACTAATAGTCAATCATGATTGACTATGAAATTTAATGATTTACATTATGGTTAATTAATGATTGACCGTAAGTTAATCATTGATTGACTATTATGTGGTCAATTATTGATTAACCATTTAAAAAAAATGTCATTTTAATAAATTTTTAAAAACGTCGGTCATTTATTAAAAAACTTCTTTAAAAAAAGCTATTTAGCTATAAATCTCATATTTATTCATCAATTTTTTAAAATATACCAATTATAATTACGAATTGGTATCTATGATGTAACTCCTTGTGTTACCAAATGGTAACAAATTAGTTACTGATCGTCGGCAGTAAGCAATTGATAACCAGTGGTTGCCGACCGAAAACTAGGTAACCAATTGGTTACTAGTTGTTAACATTTGGTTACTAGCCGGAAAGTCCTGATTTCATCGAAATTTTGGAGTTTTGTCAACACCTAATTTATTAAATAATACTGGAATTCCACAAAAATCATAAGACCATATACACCAAAATTCAATTATATTCAAAAATACCGAATTTTTTAAATTCCAGCACTGAAATTTTAAAAAATAAAACACTAGAATCCGTCACTGTAATCCTTAAAAATTCAACGAAATTACACAAAAATCACAAAAAACCAAACACACTATAAAAACAGTGAAAGAAATAAAAATAAAAATATATTTTCAGAACAGAATCTCCTCGCGCACACCAGATCTGAGATCGGAGGAGTGGATCTGAAGTCCGACATAACGACCACAAGAGATCAGACATGGCTGGTTTCGTAATGGAGAATGACAGCGGCGGCAGTGTCTGGCTGTGAAGTTGCTGGGCTGGAGATTTGTCGCGAGGAGAAAACGGTGTGATGAAAGGAGATCTGGAGATCAGTGGATCTCCTCCACGTCGGTTGAAAGCAAAATTGGATTCGGACCTCCATCCAGATCTTCACCGAATCTCGTCAAAGGAGCCTCTATCATGAACAACGAGTTAAGTTTGTCCAAGGTCGACGCTGCACCGGAAACCCGAGCTTGTTGTCGGAGATCGAGAAGACAGCACCGGCAAACGAAGCCGCGGGATTTGACTCTTCGCGGAATGGCATATCCGGCTTGGAGGAGATCGGCGTCACCGCTGTTGCGTCAAAACGGAGATCGTTAAGGCGGTCGCAACGGAGGCCCACGAAGATCGCCGGAGTCGCGAGTGGTGGAGGAGATGGCGGCATACATAGAGAAGAAAGAGAGACTGAGAGGCAGAGAGAGGAGAGAGAATGGGTGTAGGAAAAGAGAAAAAGGGACAGAGAGAGCGAGCTGAGAAAGAAAGGAGAGAGAACGAGGAGAAAAAATTATGGATTTTTTGTCTTCTTATTTTTTTTTTTAATTTAGTTTGTTATAAAAATGATGAATAATATTTATAAAAAAAATTAGTGACAAATATCAATCCACACCTCATTTTTGTGGCATTCTCTTTGATTATCCTAAAAATAATTGTGAATTTTTTTTTCTTTTTTTCTATTACGTTTCTCTCTTTCCAATTTTTTTTTATTTTTTTATTTTATAATTTGTATCTTTCTTATTCTAACTAAACGAACCATAACTAAATGAAGCATGTAATTAAGATTAATTCATTTATTCAATTCTACGGTTCACAAATGAATTTATACAATAGTGTAGCTCATTTTTTGCTTATTCAATATATTTTAAGTAGAATTTCGGAGTATAACTTAATAGAAGAATTCACTGTCAACTTTTCAATTGAAAATTTTCAATGAAGGTGAATTATATATTTTGTAAAAATTTTAATTATTGGAGTTAAAGTGAAAGTGGCTCCTTGGCTCCCTTGGGCCTAAGGCAGCATATTTGTGTTTACTTGTATGTCACGCAAGGCAATAACATCTTGTTAGGTAGCTTCACAAAACACAACGACATATTTGTCACTTGGAGCTGACTCAAGTGATTGGGTGGTGTATGAATGTGTAATTTATGATTTGAATCTTGAACCTTTTATTTTTTTAATAATAGTAATTAAAAAAAAATGTAAAGACTTTTTTTATAAAAAAAAATTTAGAGATGATTGAACTCTATATTTTGTGATGGAATTGAATGTGAAATAATCATACGTTATATATGCAACTTCAATATAAAGGCAAAAATAACCTCAAAATTAACAAACTCAATAACTTGACAATATTTCATTTCTTTTTCTTTTTCTTTCCTTAAGCAAAGTTCGAACAAGATCAATCTATTAAAATGAGGAAAACATTAAAAAGAAAAATAGAAAAGAAAAGGAAGAGTAATCTAAATATATTATTTCAAATGACTGAGCATGTGTAAAATTTCTTTAAAAATTACATAAACAAAAAAGAATACGTTACAACAATTGTTACTTGACTTTCAACTTTTTACCTTTCTGACAGTTTCTTCTTTGGAAAATCCCTAAAATTAACGAGCAACATTAGTACGAATGACAAGTTTGTCATGCAGGTCGTCAACATCATAAGCATGTCTCCTGGCCTCCATTCTCTGAGCCACGCCACCATTTTCGCCAACGGCTTGAACTTCCGCCCTCAAGTCAGTGCGTAATCCCTGCAACTCGTTTTGGACACCCCACGTCTCGCCAACTTTCTGCATGGCCGGCGAATCGAATCTGTCGATGACTCCCTGAAAAAAAGAGGATTCAGCTCTATCCGCCATCTGGTGAAATATCAAATCTAAAAGCTATAACGCGATTGTATGAGAAGAGTGTGGAGTTATTGGAGCCATGATGGTGTCTAGTTATAGTTGCACAAGTCTACTATTAACATGTTTTCGTCAACACAAGAAACCGGCAGGAAAATTCATGAGTAATTCATGAAGAAACTTCTAATAAACAAATTAATTCTCTTGCTAATCGAATTGACCTCAAAGTCATTCTCAAGATTTTTAGTTTTTTTTTTTTTTTCCTTTTTTCTTTTTTTTTAAGAGTCAATGGTGTTCAACCTCTATACTCAGTACTCCCTCCTTTATTATTATTATTATTATTATTATTTCCTTTCATTGCATATATTTTGTTGTAAATGATGTTATTTTAATTTTGTATCATATATCACGCTTAGTTGTTAACAAGTCTACGGATAAGTTGGTCTTTGTACACACGTGCTGAAGCCTGTTGGAAAATTCACTAGCCCTAAACGTGAAGAAACTTCTCATTCTCAAAGTCATTTTTTTTAATCATTTGACTTAAAATCAATTTGTATCTAATATTATTAAGTGAAAAATTAGGCTTGGTGGCCTTTTCTAATCCATAGATGACCCAACTTTTTTTATTTAGCAAAATTGCCGTTTATTATTTTTCAGATTTGGTCGATCACTGATTGACTAATGGTTAATCAGTGATTGACTATGAATTTTGGTAATTTCGTTATGGTCTATTACTGATTGACTATTATGCAGTCCATCATTGATTAACCATTTAAGAAAATTGATTGATCATTTTAATAAAAAAAGCATTTTAACTAATTTTTAAAAACTTCGACTATTTATTAAAAAACTTTTTAACAAAAAACTATTTAGCTATAAATCCTTTATTAAGTCAACGGATTTGTAAGTTCATACTCCGTCAACATGTTTGTTCTTCACAAGAAATCAAAAAAAAAAAAAAAAAAAAAAAGAAAAAAATGTACGTTGGCTAAGAAGAACAGTCATTGAAAAAATAAAGATATTTTCGTATTAATTATCACCTCTGCTTTACGTTGTTTTGTCTGTTTGTTTTGTCTATGGTAATCATATTGTCTTGCTGTATCACTCAGCTTCAAGATTATGTACACTGGTATTCTAAAATTTATTTTGAGACAAAAATAAAATGAAATATATATTTTAAAGAAAAAAAAAATTATTTTACGAATGCCCTTATGTACCGTAGTTCACTTTGTCTTTTGAATTATCAAAACCATTCAACATATATGCCACTATATTCGTAAAATCATTCACTATGCCGCCTTGAACTTTCATTTATCTCTTTGACAAAAATGTTGATGTGGCACTCCATTAAAGATAAACAAATATATTTTAAAATCTTAATCACAATTACAAAAATATATATAAATTCCTAATAAAATTCAAGTTAATCTTTGGAGTTGAAGATGGGAGTTTTGTTGGAGGCCAAGGGGAATAAATGTGGGAAATAGGGGTAATTTACGCAGCGGAATTTTAAAACATTTTTCTTAAGATCGTACAAAGTCATATTGCCATATATAATAAATTATTCTACAATCTACGAACGTTGAGAGAAGACAACATGAACGCTAGAGGATGTGATCAAATAGAACTTCAACCAACTAGTCTTCTTTATTATTCTCCAATTCCCAGACGGTAGAGTATATGGACACTTGGTCTTTCGATCGGTATTCGTGCGCGGCTTTCTCCTTCCAATCACCCAGAACTAGTGTAGCTTATTATTACTATAACTGAAGAATAATAATAAGATCGCTTACCTTAGGATCTGTGGTCTAAATAAAATAGTAACCCCTAGAGTCTTATTTATAGTGAATGGACTGGGTGAAATTTGAGTTCGAATAAGACACTTGAAACATATTTTTCTCTCTTCTCCTTCCCTAATCTGCATTTTTCTCTTGCCCGGGAGATAGAAAAATCGCCCAGAAAAGGTCGAGGAGATTCAAAATTTGATTCAAATTTTTATCTACAATTATCTTATGATTTTATCTACACGGATAATGTTTCATAACTCCAATTTAAATTTAAAATAAAATCATGGCAATTTTATTTGAATTAAATAATTATGTAATAAGTATACAAATAAAATCAATAAAGAGAAAATATTTTTCTTCCCTTATCCTCATAAAAAATGCCTACACAATGTAGACTAGGATAAGATTTTGTTAAAATTTCAAATCCAAATAGGATAATTACCATATTTAATTTAAAATATTTATTTAATAAGATTATCTAGATATTTAAATTAACTATCCCAATAATTAATTTATCCATAGATCTTAATTTAAATTAATCTCATATTTATCACAAAAGATAAATATAATTAATTCAAATTTCAACTCTTATCTTCAAATAAATATTTATCCAATTAATTAAACGGAAAAAAAATTTCCATTCTACCCTTAGTTAAAAAAAAATACCTACACCTTGTGGGAGGTGTTCCAGATTTTTCTCATCACCAAGTCCAAGAATTAAAGCCGTAATGAATATCTCAATTGATTACCATCTGTTAAGTAATTATATTGAGCTATTAAAGGGACCAATTGGACATATATATATATATATATGATATAATATAAGCTCCAATAATCTATGTAATTAATTATTCTATACCAAATAAGTTAATTACACAATTATTAGTTTCAGAGTCACACCACTGTAAGTCTGAAACTGCACTCCAATTATATACTGTATTATGTAAGCCAGTGTGTATCCACAGTCTAATGACCTTGTCATATATGTTGCACCCTCATATGATATCTATGATCAACTTAAAGTCAAAGTCCGTTCAACCTTTTTATCACACTATCTTAAAGATCCATTAGAAAAATGATTATTCACCTAAAGTGAATAATTAATCATTTGCCCAGCAAACGACCCAAGGCCTCATCAAATTTTACATCCTGTATAATGCCGTTTAAGAAGATAACATTTACTCTTTATGGGAGCTATGATTCTATATCTATAAACAAAACTCAAATCGAATATAAGTCATGTACTTAACAAACCGGTCTAATAGCTTATTACTCCGAGACGCTTTAGCCTTTGGAACATCAAAGTATACAGGTTATAAATATGAAGTCATTTACTTACTCAGGATTAAGGTTATTGTATAATGAACGTCAAAAGTGAATTAATCTAATCAAATGGACTTATAGATTAATTACACTTTGGTCTTGTCCAATATATCACCATCACCAGGCAATATATCTATGTCTCTACTTGGGAGTCGGCTTGCTCCAAATAGTCAAGACAAATCATCTCCTCAATTGGCTTTAGACAACATAATAGTTTTCATATGAGTTAGATGCTCACTCTAACCCCATAGACCACGGACTATAGATTTAGATTATTTACTTTAGAACGTTGTCTTCTCGCATACAGAAATCCATTGCACACAACATTCTAACAGTTTAAACACCAAATAGTTAATGAGTCACATTTGCTTACATTTACTTTAACAATTAAATCTAGATGAGGACAATATAGCAAATATGTAATGAAAAAACCTCAAACATATTATTAATCAGTTCAAAATAAATGAAATACAACTAAAATGTCTTTCACTCTTAGGGTATTCTCAACAATAAAGGAAAGGGTCCCCCTCTCAAGTACCAATTCTTGGTTTTATATTAAGAATTTTTAGTTTTACATTAATATTTTATTTAATAATTAAGAATTAATTTTAATACACATTTCGGGGGTGTTTGGTGGAATAGTTTGAGTTGGTATTTTTAAGTTTCAATAGTAAATTTTTTTGAATTTTCAGAAAAGACAAAAAACTTTTTGGGAAAAAGACAAAAACTTTTTGGGAAAAAGACAAAAAAAAGTTTGAGTTGGATGGTTTCAACCATCCAACCAAACTCCTTCATTGACACCTCAATAAAATTGTTAGAGTAATAGATTGAAGTAGACATAAGGAGCAATTTGAATTGTTTTATGTATATTAAGGGGCATTTTAAACGATTTTGATGATTCAGAAAGCAAAAATGAAATAGGATATATATAATACAGAAGCAGTTGTAAAATTAATCCTTCAAAAAACTTATATCTCGATGTTTTTCAAAATTTACTAAATACAAGTGTGATCACCAATGAGTATTTAGGAAAAAAAAAAATAAAGTTTTAAATGGGGGTTAACATAAGAAAACTGTTTTTTTTTTTTTTTTTTCCTTGAACTTTAAGAGGGGTATGTTGATGGTACTGCTTGGTATTTATGAACCTATGATTTGCCGAAAAGAGCATGATATGTCGTCTGTGTAAAAACAACCTAGAACTCTATTAGACTCTTAAGAGGTCTAACGTTACAATTAACTCTGACCCATCCCATTCTTACAAAAATGGATTTGACAATTCGAACTAAAATCATAGACCAGGACAGGAGCTCCTCCAATGTTTTCTTTAGGAATGCCTAGCGCTTCAACAGTGGACATAGGTATGAGAAGCGGAACCATCACTCTATTCACGGCCACCCCATTCATGTGTGAAATTACCACATTCTATTTAAAAAGAAGAAAAAAAATAAAAATTGTCCCCAATCAGTTCGACTTACCTCTGCCAAGGGTTGCAAGGGTTGCATATCATAAGTTTCAAGTTCACATCAATGTTCATTAGACTACAAAGCAAATCCCCAATATCATGTGGAGTGATGGAGTGCACATCCTCTGTCTAATTTTGATGTCCTAAATGTTGTCTAACCAATTATATTTTGACACATCATTAATGACGTTGGATTTGAAAATATAAAGAATCAGTTACAAATTATTTCAAACTTTTTAAAATAACATAGCATAATATTATTGGTTAAACACCATTTGGAATATAAAAAATTTGGACCGAAGATCAATAAAGAAATCATTTGCATCATAGGATCAAATCCATATTCAAATAATAAACTTAAATTTTATAAAAGAAAATACTATAAAGTAAATTTTGAAAAATTAGTTTAAAACAGGTACTAAACAGAAGCTAAATTAAAAACTTGTGTGTCCCTCTAATAATGGCTAGCATTTTGAAAAGTCTTCTTTTAAAAGCCCAATTCTCTGAGTCTCCAGATGGGTTTCATGCAAGTTGCAAAGCAAAGTGAACTTTCTCAAATTTTTAGACGCCCAAAAAAAAAAAAAAAAAAAAAAAAAAAAAAAAAAAAAGCTCAAATTGATTAATTTATCACCCAATATACGCCAACACATTGTAACAAGTCCTCCGGAGGGTTTCCATGCAAATTCTAAAGAAAAGTACGTGAGCTTTCTTAAATTTTGTCAAAAGTGGAAAAAAAAAAATAGTGAAAATTGATTAATCTATCGTCCTATATACGCCAACAAATTGTTACGAGTTCTCCATGGGTTTCCATGCAAATTCCACAGAAAAGTCTGTGAGCTTTCTCAAAGTTTTAGTCAAAAGTGGAAAAAATAAAGTTCAAATTGATTGATTTGTCCCTCTATGCATGGCAACATATTGTAATAAGTTTAAATAAGATTTATATTTTACAATATGTTTAAATAAGATTTATATTTTATTAGAGGTGTATATCAATTTTTTTTTTTGTTAAATAAATAACATTAGAGTACAAAAATTAACAGGTAAAGTTGTTAGTCAGACTATGGGATTTTTAATTTTAAGAGGGTAAAACAGAAAATTATAAAATTTTTAGAATAAAATTAATTTTAATGAGAACTATGTGAAATTTTTTAATTTTTAATGAGAGTAAATAAAAAAATTATAAAATTTTTGAAGTAAAAATTAAAGAAAAAAGTTTCAATTGGAAATACAGCCTCACTCGTCTCTTTACAGATCCGCCACTGACCATAAATAGTGGCGGAGCCATCTTAGACACAAATAACAGCACTCCTCTGTCCAAGAGGCTCCCTTTCACTTGAATCCCAACAACAAATGTTTTTGTAATTATTTTTTCCTTAGTCTGGCTCTTGAAAATTACAATTTACAATATTTCTATTGATTTATTTTAAAGAAAATGATCAGTTATATCCTAAGTTTTGAATTTTCTCATAATTATGATTATAGTTACATTTCAAACTTAAAAATACTAAACCGACAAAAAAAAAAAAAAAAAAAAAAAGAAAACCACTTTATTTTATGAAGTCATAATTTTCTGCCAATTTTGAAAAAACTCTGTAGCCAAAATTGGGGATAAACAAGAAAAAGAGATTCTTAGCCATTCCAAGGAGAAAAATAATAAAAGTGAAAGAATAAAAACCAAATTCTTTAGGTATGTGCAAGTTAATGCTTAAGCCACTAAAGAAAACTGAACCTTAAAAAAAGAGGAATTCTACAATAATGTAAAGAATTTTACCTTATACATGGGGTAAGATTCAAATAATGGGAACGAATCGATTAAAAAGGTACACCAAATTAGACTGTTTTCTTTGACATGTGATTATACTTAAATTAAAAAATAAAAAAAACAAAAAAAAAAACCTTCTTACCATTCTTTACCGGGGGCTTTGCAAATTTGGGATTAAAATGAGATTCATTTTGCAAGACTAACCCCCAAAGAGAAAGCATTGCAAGGGCTAACTTCATTCATTAATGAGGCTTTTGTTTTCTCCAAAATACCCTTTACAAGTAAAAAATAAAAATAAAAGAAATATAATATATAAGAGGATCTGAAGGAAGGCGGGAAGGACCATCTTCTCTTACAAAAAAAAAAAAAAAAAAAAAAAAAAAAAAACTGAAGAAACCCACTTTGTTCTTTCATTGGTTTCGTCTCCTTCACCACCTCAAAACTACCATCATTTTTCATCTCCATCGTCCCCTCCAAAACGACCATCTTTATATTCGGGTTAACATCTTGCGTCTTTTTCACATTCCAAGTATCGATTTCCAGCCACAAGGAGAGGAGAGGAAGTACAAAAAGTTCGTAAAATCTCTAAAATTTTGGTAAGTTCATCTCAAACCCTCAATTTTTTTTTATTGAAATCGTTTTTGAAGTTGTTCAAAGGTTGGGCATTCATAGTTTGGGAGTTTAATACAGAAAAACAACAATGATTCAACCTATTTCTCACTAATTTTCGGCTTGTAAAATCTGTAAATTTGCAAATTAGTCACCAGCGATTTTCCAGATCGGCCTGACCGGGTCCGGTCCGGCCGGTCCGGAAAACCCACGAGTGACTAGACCGGCCTGACCCGAACAGGACCGGCCTGACCGGTACCGGTCCGGCCTGACCGGAACCGGTCCGGAAAAACCGCAAGCACACGGACCGGCCTGACCGGTCCCGGTCTGGCCGGTCCGGAAAAATTGCTATTGATACTGTCGCTGGAGATTTTTCAATAAATTTTTTTAATTCTTTCATAACAATTTTTTTTGTTTTTCTTATTTTTATTTTGAAGGAAAATGAGTGAGATTGTCATATATTTTCAATATGATGGAGAATGGAAGGAGAAAGATGACGGGTCATATGAATGGTGCAGAAGGAATAAGGAAATCAAGAGCATAATACTACTAGATGATCCGGATAAGGTGAAATATTCTGAAGTTATTGATTGCATATTTAAAAGGATTCATGTGGACCAAAAAAGTACGGAATTAAAAATAAGTTACATTCCGTTGTGTACAATATCGTCAGGTCCTAAAAGCATTTTGGATGATTTTGATGCCAAGTGTTATCTTTTAGACTTTTGTAAAACGACACAATGTAGAAGTATGCTATACGTTGAGCTCCTGAAAAAGGTTGAAAATAGTGACGACAATGATAAAGATGGCCTTGAAGTTGAAGGAGATGGAGGATGCAATTTGGAAAATGATGGAAATATTCGAGATGTGTACTTCGACGTTAACATGGAGCCACCAAGGGTCTATGATGCTGCTTCAGCACCAGGCAACGAATGTGATGTTTTCGACGTGCCTACCTTGGAGGAACACCCTAATCAGGAGACAACAGCATCTGTCCCAACTCCAAAACGACAACGTTCATGCGTAGAAGTAGACCCGGTCATGGATCATTGTGAACCATTACCAATAGATGACAGTTCTGTGTCTTTTAGTTTCGATGATGGTATGGGTATTGCAGTTGGTCAGGAATTTGAGAGCAAGAACGAGGTGAAGAATTTGATTATCGATGCTTCGTTAAAAGCTTGTTTTGATTATAAAATAGTCAAATCAACCACAAAGTTGTTTGTGGTGAAATGCACAGTCCAGGATTGCAAGTGGGCATTACGAGCTGTAAGGATCACGAACTCAGATCGTTTCTCTCTCCGTACATATTACAACACTCATACCTGCTCTGCTAGTTCGGTGGATAAAAGAAACAGACAAGCAACTGCAGATTTAGTTTCGGATATGTTAAAAAAGGAGTTTCCAGGCCAGCTTGAGACACCTACTCCGAAGAGAGTGATAGACATGATGAAAAATCGTGGCGTGTCAATATCTTACTTCAAAGCTTGGAGGGGCAAACGAAAAGCAGCAAGTGATGTTAGGGGTGCACCAGAGGTCAGTTTCGAGCTTCTTCCTAGCTACTTGCACATGATAAAGTTAATGAACCCCGGCACGGTCACACACTTGGAAGTAGATGAAGATCAAAGGTTCAAGTACCTTTTCATTGCATTGGGCGCGTGCATCGAGGGATTTAAAGCAATGAGAAAGGTAATTGCGGTTGATGGAATGTTTTTGAAGACGAAATACAAGGGAACAATGATCATCGCCACCGCCCAAGATGGAAATTACCATCAATATCCTCTTGCTTGGGGAGTGGTTGACTCGGAGAATGACAACTCATGGAACTGGTTTATGACGAAACTTGAGGAGCTCATACCCGATGACGAAGAGCCGGTCATAATTTCCGATAGGCACCAAAGCATCCGCAATGCCGTTGAAAAGGTATATAAAAAGTCTCACTATGGGTTTTGTGCATGGCACCTCTCTCAGAATATCAAATCACGTGTTCACCGAGGAACTCGTGTTAGAGCCGGAAAGGGTACAGGTCAGTTCAAGATTAAAGATATCGTCGCAAGTATTTTCATGAAAGTCGCTGCGGCATACTCTGAGCACGAGTTCAACCGACTCTATGATGACCTAAAGAATAGATATCCTGTCGCCGCAGAATATCTTGATGATCATGTAGATGTCACAAAATGGGCTAGGTGTCACTTCACAAGATCACGTTACAATATCCTGACTACCAACGGTGCCGAGAGTATTAACAGTGTGTTAAAGAAGGCAAGAACATATCCTTTGTTGCCCTTGATTGATTCAATTGTGGAGAAAATCTCTGAATGGTTCAACAATCACCGTAAGGAGTCGAGTCTTGGATCTTCATCACAATACTTAACTCCAATGGTGGAGAAAACATTGCATACAAGATACAGAGAGTCCACAATCTTGACTGCGAAAGAACTAAACAGTACTACATTGGAGTATTATGTCACAGGATCGGATGACAGTTTTTTGGTTGATCTTGAAAGGAGAACCTGCACTTGTAAAGTATTTGATATCGACAAAATTCCTTGTGTCCATGCCCTTGCAGCATTCCCAGGGGATAAGGACAAAATGCATGATTTATGCTCAAAATACTATCTAAAGGAGGTATGGGCATTGGCTTATGTCCGAACTATTTATCCCGTCCCGAGCTCATCAGAGTGGGTTATCCCGGATGACATAAGGAGTGAGAATGTATTGTCTCCTGATTTCACAAAAAAACGTGGGAGGATTCAACAAACCAGATTTCCTTCTATTGGAGAACATCGAAAAGGAAAAAACAAGCGATCAAGTCAAGCAACTTCTCATGAGAGCTCAGAATTTACAACCCCCATTTGAATATATTTAATCGAAGTAGATTTTTATGTTGTATGATCGTCGTTTTATTTTTAACTTTTACTAAAGATTTTGGACTACATCTCTTATATACGTAGTTGAATTATGTTTGTACTGATAAACTGTATTTTGGATATTATAGTTGCTGAAATCATTTTAATTGTTTTTTATAGGATCCTTAGTTTTTGTGTTTGATTAAAACAAGTCAACATGTTTTTTGCCGGTCATACCGGTCTAGAAAATATTTCTCCGGATCGGAGTTATCTTTTTTGTTTTTTCGTTCACCACAACAAAGAAATACTTTTCTAGTTTTCCAGATCAGTATGTAATATTTATTATCACGAAAATTGATAAATACAAACAAAAAAACCAACAAAAAAAAAACAAAAAAAATTTCAAAATTGCTCGATGGACCAAACCGGGTTTTCCGGACCGGCCGGTCCAAAAAAAAATGTTAGCAAAATTGCTCGATGGACCAAACCGGGTTTTCCGGACCGGCCGGACCGATACCGGTCAGGCCGGTCAGGAAAAAAATATTAGCAAAATTGCTCGCTGGTCAGGCCGGTCCAATCCGGACCGAGTTTTTTTGGTCCCGGTCAGGCCGGTTCCATCCGGACCGTGTTTTCTGGACCGACTTGACCGGATCCGGTCATGCCGGTCCGATCCGGACCGTGTTTTCTGGCCTGGCCTGACCCGTCCCGGTCAGGACGGTCCGATCCGGACCGTGTTTTCTGGACCGGTCAGGCCGGTCCGATCTGGACCGTGTTTTCTGGCCCGGCCTGACCGGGTCAGGTCGGTCCGATCCGGACCTTTTTTTCTGGACTGGCTTGACCGGTTCCGGTCAGGACGGTCTGGAAACACAAAAAGTGTGTCGATTAAAAAAAAAAAAAACAAAGTTGAACACGATGGTCCGGATAAAATTTTTCCAGCCCGGCATGAGCGGTTAGGCCGGTCATGCCGGTCCTAAATACTCAAAAGGTGTGTTTATTAAAAAAAAAAAAAACAAAGTCAAACACGCCGGTCCGGATAAAACAAAGTTAGTGTCCGGATAAAATTTTTCCGGACCGGCGTGTTTAACTTTTTTTTTTTTTTTTTTAATAAACACACCTTTTGAGTATTCCGGACCGGCATGACCGGCCTAATCGCTCATGCCGGGTCATGAAAATTTTATCCGGACCATCGTGTTTAACTTTGTTTTTTTTTTTGTTTTAATCAACACACTTTTTTGGGTAGTCCGGACCGGCTTACCTAGTATGACGTAGTATAAATTAAAAAAATTACTTATGACTTTATGACTTTTTGATATCAATTCACAAAAATTAGTTAAAATGTCACTTCTTTTCTAAAATGATTAATCATTTATCTGAATGGTAATTAAGCACAATTGAGACGACGTTTAAATCACTAATTAATTTAACGCAACGACGAACGATCTTATTGGTCGTAACGTAACAACTTTATTTTTTTGATCACAACACCTTATTCTAATATTACATCTTATGTATTTAGAAGTTTAAAGAGAATCTACTAATTAAATTATTATAACTTACTAAGTAAAGTACAATCTTATTCTAGTATTCGATATATATAGAATATATAATTAATTCATATTAATTACATTATTAAGATTTTACATTATAATAATATTCGAGATAATTTAATTCTAAATTTAATTATTAAAAAAAAGGAATTAATTATTAGTTATAGCCATTAGATTCGTTATGGTTATTAATATTGTATTCACTTATTAGTTATTTTTAGTTAGCAAAGATAAGAGTTAAGACGAAAACAAAAATATTGACCGTTCAAGTATTCAAAAAGTCGACGGTCATGCCGATCCGAAAAATTATATTTTTAGTTATTTTTCTTATCTTTCATTTTAATTAAATTTTTTATTTTTCTATTCATCATTTAGTTTAGTTAGCAAAAAAGATAAGGAGTCGCCAGTCATGCCGGTCTGGAAAATTTTCACCGGACAGGCGTGTTTAATTTTGTTTTTGTTTTTTTTTTCCACACAACTTTAGGGTTCTCCGGACTGGCGTGTTCAACTTTGTTTTTTTATCAACAAAACTTTTATGTTTCCGGACCGTCCTGACCGGGACCGGTCAAGCCGGTCTAGAAAAAACGGTCCGGATTGGACCGGCCTGATAGGCCCCGGGCCAGATAAAATGGTCCGGATCGGACCGGGCTGACCGGTCCCGGTCAGGCCGGTCCGATGGGCCAGCGAGAAAAATAGCTCCCTGGTTTTCCGGACCGGCCTGCCCGATCACGGTCCAGCCGGTCCGGAGAAACCGATCCGGCCAGACCAGGGCCGGGCAGGCCGGTCCGGCGGGCCAGCGAGCAATTTTTTGCTCGCGGGTTTTCCGGACCGGCCTGACCGACCTCGGTCATGCTGGTCCGAAGAAACCGGTCCGGCCTGACCGAGGCTGGTCAGGCTGGACCGAGCGCTGGGCGCTGGTCCCAGCGCGCGCGCAACGCCCAGCGCTGGGCGCTCGCGGTCCAGCCTGACCAGCCTCGGTCAGGCCGGACCCGACGCTGGTCCCAGCGCGCGCAACTCCCAGCACTGGGCGCGCGCGTCCAGCCTGACCAGCCTCGGTCAGGCCGGACCCGGCGCTGGTCCCAGCGCGCGCGCAACGCCTAGCGCTGAGCGCGCGCGGTTCAGCCTGACCAGCCTCGGTCAGGCTGGACCGGGCGCTGGGAGCTGGTCCCAGCGCGCGCGCAGCGCTTAGCGCTGGGCGCGCGCGGTCCAGCCTGACCAGCCTCGGTCAGACCGGACCGGGCGCGCGCCCAGCGCTGGGCGTTGCGCGCGCGCTGGGACCAGCGACCGGTCCGGCCTGACCGGGATCGGTCAGGCCGGTCCGGAAAACCAGCGAGCAGTTTTGCTCGCTGGCTCGCCGGACCGACCGGTCAGGCCGGACCCGGCACGCGCTGGGCGCTGGGCGTTGCGCGCGCGCTGGGACCAGCGATCAGTTTTGCTCGCTGGCTCGCCGGACCGGCCTGACCGGACCCGGTCAGGCCGGACCGGTTTCTCCGGACCGGCATGACCGAGGCCGGTCAGGCCGGTCCGGAAAACCCGCGAGCAAAAAATTACTCGCTGGCCCGCCGGGCCGACCTGCCCGGTCCCGGTCTGGCCGGACCGGTGTCTCCGGACCGGCCTGCCCGATCCCGGTCAGGCCGGTCCGGAAAACCAGCGAGCAATTTTTCCTGCTTACCCATTGGACCGGCCTGACCGGTCCCGGTCAGGCCGGTCCGGATAAAGTCCAGAAAATTCCTAACCTTTTTATTTTTCCAAAAAAAAAATAATAATAAAGAATGAAATTGAGATAAAAAGGACTGTCTTAAAAATTATCGAGGAAAATCCAAATTTCATGGTTTCTTAACTTGTAAAAAAAAAAATTATGGTTTTTTGAAAATTTCTAAAGTTGGTCTCTTTTCTGTTAAGGTGACACTGATGGCGAGGGCATGTTACTCTCTGTCTAGGTTCAAAGGAGAACAAATTGTCATCTTATCACAGGTTAGTATCTGATTTCATTGTTTTTGATATGTTTTTTGGTGGTGATTTGTTTTTTTCCCGATCGTTCTCATATCTTAAATGCCTGAAATATAATGAACGAATGGTGTATCAGAAAAATTTAAAAAAATAGAAAATGTTTGTTTATACACAAAAGTCTTCCTATTGATCGTCGCATCATTTATTGACTCAAAATTCTGCCGCTGCATATCGAACTCGATATATTTGATGGCTTATACGGCACAATCTCCCCTGTATTAAACAAAATATTTGTTAGTGTTTGTAGTTATAAATGACAAAAGAGCCAAAAAATTAAAACATTTGAATTACACTTACGATTTTTCGTTCTGCGGATGGTTGATCGGACGCTTATAGGGCCATGGTGAAGGATTTAGGTGGCTGAAATATCTGGATTTTTGAAGCAGTAACGGAATCATCTTCTGCACGGGCTCCATAAATCTATCGAGCTTTACTTTTTCGGTGAATTTCCAACTGCAATCAAAAACCACCAGTTCTGCACTTATCAAATCAACCTTCACCGAAACCCAATATTTTCCTCGTTCTTTTTCGGCAACGTTGGTGTCCGATATGTCGTATAGATTATACGGGAAGTAAATTGCCTTCGCACCATTCCAACATTTTCCCATCCTCGGGTTGTCACCTTTCACGTATGACATCAAAGAGTCGTATATGGCATCATCATTGGCATTCATCACCAATAATTGGCTGAAGATATCATCTAAAATGACGACGTCTTGATTGATGACATCTCGATACTTGGCTTGTTTTTTTCTGATGCCGTACATGGCTTCTTCAATGTGCTACAAAAAAAAGTTGTAGTATGAGTCAAAAATGATAGACATAAAAGAAATCCAAATAAAAAAAAAAAAAAACAAGCTTAGATGTAGCGTTATTTAGTAGAGAATCACTTACATCGCTTAAAAGCCAAAAGTGCTCGGTTAATATCTGATCAAAGAAGTCCCACGCTCTTGTTATACCGAGACCTGAAGTGAATGGGGGCTTCAGAACTGAATTCTTGTAGTCCTCGAATGATTTTCGCATATCGTCCGGTAAGTGCAATGGATCGAATTCTTTTATCGATCCTTTACGAAACATCATCTTCCTTGGACCAGGGTCGGTGTATGGAGTTCTCTTATATTTTGACTTCTTTAGATGTCTTTTTGGTCGTTTCTTTTGTTGCCCAACATCTAAAATATCTTCCTCGCGATCCTTATCACTCGAACAAGTCGGAGTCTGATAAAAGATTTCATTGAGGGGAGAATCTTCCATGTCTCTTTCTGCACTGATTTCAGTTCCAAAACCAACATCTGTCGGTGCATATATATCATCATGAGCCTCATTGTCACCACCGGCATTAAGCCTAACATCAACACCTCCACTGCTCTCACCTCTACCTCCACTGCTCTCAGCTCGATCTCCACCTTTCCGAGTCTCTGATTGTTGCTGAACAAGTCTTGACACAATGTTTGTCAGCATATCAACGCGATTATTATTCTCGGTTATCAATCTCTCGAATTGTAAAAGCCGAGATTCATGGTCGGTGGACATCTTCTCCATCGTCTGCGACATCTTCTCCATTGTTTGCTTTAGAGCTTGAAGCTCACGTAGCACCATTGAATTGTCTGCATGAGAACTAGCTTGTGGAGGTATAGACTCGTTGACAGTAGGGATTGACGGCAAATACCTGTTTTGCTCTGTTGCAGTGGCGCCCTCTTGACTTGTATGCTGCTCATGTATGATATCTTCAGGATTCTCTCTATTTCTTCCTTGAACTCTCTCAGTTCCACCATTAAGGAAGTTGCGTCGGCCTTCTAGATCATCATATAATAACTTCTCCCAAAATATGCGTCTTCCCGACATTAGAATGTTTGCCCAATTGTCCACGATGGCGTCAGAATCATCATCATAAGGAGCAAACCCAATCATGTGGTTGGCTTTCTGCTCCGCCAAGGTCGGGACAAGTATGCTACTGATGTTCTGTAATTTAGTAAGTTCAAATTAGTAACCGAGGAATAAAGACATATCTACATAATATAAAATAAAACCAAACAAAAGACCAACCGTGCTTTCCCCAACTGCATGAAGAATTTGATCCAAGGATGGAGCTTGTTGTTGATTAAACGTTGTTTTCCATCGACAAATTCTTGGCACCGGTCCTTGCACATCTTCTCTAGGCTCAGCATACGTCGGGGTCAGGGCAGGAATACACTCAAATGGAAGAAGCTATAATAATGAGCAATAACAAATATTAGATTGCAAACGTTTTAAAACAAATGAAGCGTAAGAATCGACAAAAAAAACAGAATTTACATACCATCAATGGTAGTATGAACGCATGATTATTCCATCTTGCCAACTTCTCACGAGAATATTTACATTTTGCATCAATATCTAACTTCTGGACCTGAGTCATCAAATATTGATATGACTTTCTTCCCCATGGGTAATTGTCACACCAATCCAGGTCTTCAACCATTTTAATGAGGTTGTCATCAATTTGTTGATGGGCTTTTTCTGGACCACGGAGGACCGCACATAAAAAGTAGAGAACAGCCAACTTCAACTTATCATTTACAAGGATCGATCTCTCTTTTTCTGTATCTATGATTTCGTTAGTGCGCCTCCTTCTATTGCTCTCAATCTCCTCGGGAGGGATGACCATACCTTCGAAGGAATTCTTAACATCAATCTGCGATATCTTTTTCATTCCGCGAAAGACCCTTCCTCTAAATTCATCTCTTGTAGGAAGAGGATCTCCGGTATAGGCAGAACAATTAAGTCCACTTATGAGAGCATGCTCCATGAGCGAGTACCTAATGGGGATGCCATTCAAAACGAACCACATTTCATATTTCTTTTGTGTAACCACTGCTCGGGACAGTAACATCCATAACGGGGTTAAAGTTATTTCGATGTGGTCTGTGACATCAAATAGGTGGCCAAATTGGGACTTCTTAAACCACTCTATGCCATTAGGGTGGTCCTGTAAGGCTTTGCTAATAGTATTGACAGCATTCTTCAATAAGTTCTTGATGGTAATTTTGCACTTGAAATTGGCTTGATCCAAATTCAATTTCAAATTGGGTAATGGGAGATCCAAAACCTACATTTACATAAAATCACATAAGCAAAAGTGCATGGTTGTGATTGCTTTATCTTGTTAACTAATGTAATTGTTTTGAACGTGCAAAAAATAAAATAAAATAAAATAAAAACTTTGACTGCTTTATCTTCCAATGATAACTTACCCTGGGTATTGAGACTGACGTCGATTGAGGCGACGTGTTGTTATCCGGTTGGGAATTGGTCCTACTGACTCCTTCAGAGTCATTATCTGAGTTCATCTCTGATGACATCCGGCTTCGTGCCATAGCTAGAAACGAAAATGATAAAACAAATTTAAGTACACATTTGTATATAAACATTTGATTCCAAAAAAGACTACTAAGGAGCATATTTGGATGTGTGAGTTCATTTCAGTTAGTGTGTAGAATCATAGTTTCAAGCTTAAGTTTTCTAATAAGTAATAAAATTTTTTTGGTTCAAAAACAATGGTCAAAAAGGGAAATCATTGAAACTGCATGAGATTCTAAACGAGTGGGTATTTTTGATTCAAAATCAAAATGTATAACTAATAATAATTCAATAGGCAGCTTTTCTTTTTTGCTATCGTACTACCAAAAGCATTTTTCATCCTAAAAAGTCAAATAATGCTCGAGGTGGTAAAAAAGTGCAACTTCTTACTTGGCCAAACAGAAACCAAAGCTTAAAGAAAATAAAAAACCAAAGTTTGAATTTGATCTGAAGTCAACTTGCACCAATCAGTTTATTACAACCATGCCATAAACACAAAGATAATTAACAACAATTTCTGATAACGAAAGCTAATTAAATTTCGAATTAAAAATCCTAACGAGTCTATGAAGTATTAGTTAGTTACGACATTAATAAATAATGGAAATAGCGGTGTAAATAAATTTCAAATTAGGTGACTGTGAATTCAATTCCTCTGCCGTATAGAACATTTTCTAATGAATGGTTATCTCTCACAAGATAGTTAACTACAATGAATTTTCTATGGATCAGTAAGTGAACTATGACATGCTAATTGAACATAGTATGAAGATGTGAACTTTTGGAATAACACATAATTTTCAGTTTCGTTAAGTGATACCAAAATGAAATTGTGATCGTATAAATTTTGTAAGATATGTAAAGTGTTTTATATGAATTAATATCCAAGAAAAAAAAAGTATTTGCTACCATTTTCATCTTTCTTATTGAAAAATAAAAAACGTTGCCACATTGCACATTAGGCAATAAAAGATTGAGAAAATGACATAATCATGTAATCAACGACTATGCAGCAATGGAAAACGAGACTAGAGTAAAAATAGTATTAGCCCTTTGCTGATGGGAAGCTTATTAGACATCAATGCCGTTGCATATGGATGTTTTTGCTGTTGTATCCATTTTCTTGGATGAACTCTTACTACCTTTTGAGAATGTGACTTGAAAAGACACTACGAATGTCCATCTCTGGACATCGTTTAATGCAATGTTTACCTGAGTTTGGTTAAATTGCAAGCTTGCAACATATTTGGTCATTTAATTCCATATATAGGGATTACCTGATGCTCTCTAATTTTTTCCTTCCACTTGTCTTACTTTTCTAATGGTAGAAACTAGAAGCCAGAGAGAAAGGGCATTATTGTAGAAGTAGATGGGGGTTTCCTATCTGGTGGATATTGATTGTTTAAAATGTATCCGAGTTTATTGTTTTGAGAATTGTTCTTGCATTCTACTTGCGTACTAGTTGGATTTCCAATCATCTGATCTCAATGTTCAACAAGAAAAAGGAAAATCAAAAAGTAAAAAAAAAAAAAAAAAACCTCATCTAGCCCTCTAGAGCACAGAAGAGAGACAGAGGGAAGTAAAAAAAAAAAAAAAAAAGATCTTTTGGGACTTACCTTAATGAACGACGAGTAAGTAGAAGATCTTTTGGGTTGGCTACACCAATGAGCTCCGGAGCAGTGGGGGGCTTTCTTTTTGAGCTTCAGTGGGGGGCTTGGGTTCGACGAGGAGGGGGGTTTGGCGAGGAGCTGAGAAGGTGGGGGGCTTGGGCTTCTTTCGGATTTTGGCGAGGGAGTGGGGGGTTTTGACAGAGAAGGCAAGCGAGGGGGAGGGAGGGAGGAGACAGAGAAGGCAAGCGAGGGGGATTTTTTACAGCGAAGGCAAGCGAGGGACTTGGGTTTCTTTCGGATTTCAGCGAGGGAGTGGGGGGTTTTGACAGAGAAGGCAAGCGTTTGAGGGAGATAGAAGTTCGAGGGAGGGAGGCTTGTCTCAGTTTAGTGGAGTTTAGTTTGACTGTCTTCTGACTTTATTTGGCGCCCCCCCCCACCCCCCCGATGATCTATGGGGGTTTTTTTTTATTGAAGATAATTGAAGGACTTTTTGGTCTATTTGTTTAAAAATTGAATTAAAAAAAATAAATATAAAAATGTTATTATATCGGAGGTTAAATCTGCAATGGTGATTCATTTTTGGCCTATATATGCAAAAAGTCCTTCCTTACCCTGCTCCATCGACGACGGCAAGTACGTCGACAAGCCCACGACGGCGAGAACCCCAACGACGTCCAACCCCACAACGGCGAGAACGTCGATCGAGCACCCAACCCCCTCCAACCCCTACCCAGAGCGACCCACCACTGCCGAAATCGCGATGAGCTCACAATCGCAACTATGGTTCCGAACGATTTAGGAAGGAATCTGGGTTTGTTTGTTTGTTTGTTTTTTTTTTTTTTTTTCTAAATTTCCGGCGATCCCACCACCTACTGTGGTTCCCCACGAGGGGGCGACGACTGAACCGGGAATCCGGTCGGAGGCCAGGATAGAGGGGGCGACTTTCCGACGAAGACGACGGCGTAGGGAGGCCATGGTCGACGACCAATCTGCGCAGATCTGGAAAACAAACCTCCATCGAATCTGCGCTACCATGGTGGAGTTCGGACGATCTTGGTGTCGCTGACGACCCCCTTCCCCGTCTGGGCGACCTGCTCCGCCATCTCCGACAAGTACCACTGGGGAATGGGAAGTAAGTTGGAATGTTTTTTTTTTTTTTTGGTAATTGGATTGTGATCGGATGTCATTAGATGCATAATAATTTTTGTGTGTACATATCATTTAAACCGTTAAAAATAATCTATCGGTCTAAAATTTTTACCTCATTGATGACGTAAAACAGTAAAATCAGAGGGTCTCTTTGTAGAATTAGGAGCTTTGTATATCCCATGAGAAACTAACATTCAAACTACAAAATAAATTAAATAGAAGAAAAGGAGAAATAAATCTGCTGACAAATAAAAACCAAAATGAATATTAAAAGACAAACAAAATGTGTAGAGTTAACATAGTTATTTTTATATGTAATTATTAGAAATACATCATAATTTAGTTATAATCATAGTTACTAAGCCGTCGTTTGGGAACTCAGCTTGAGTTCATGAATTTCAGTTCAAACTGAACTGAATGGGTTTGGCGGCGTGGTTCAGTCCAAACTGAAGATTGAACCGTTATACAGTGTTCTGAGTCGTAGCCACTGTTGTCCCTGCTCACTCACGTGATTCGATTCGCTTTCCTCTGTTCTGACATTGATTCAGTAAATTTTGAAAATCTCTCCTTCACTGGCCATGGACGAACGTTTATCTGACCAGATTCCACGAGGTAGCTAGCTTTTTCTTCCCTCTCCCCATCTTCAATTTTGCTGCGAATTTTACTCACAAACATTTTCTATTTCCCCAGCCCATCGATCGCCGCCTCCTGAGTCACAACCGACGCCAAGACGAAATTCCGATCAGTCAAACGAAGGCCCACGAAGATCCAACTGGTTTGTTAACTTTACTTTGCTTTCTCTCTCTACTTTCTCTCTCTAGATAAATCGAAACCCACCTGCAAACCATGGGTTTGCTGTACATGCACCTGCCTTTTTTTTTTTACTTTCTGGCTTATCCATTGCGTCCTTTTTTCGATCGCCCCTCGCCGGCCTTAAAATTGAAAAGGGGCCCCCTGCTCGCCGGAGATCTAGGGAGTTTTTTTCCTTCTCGATTCCTCGCCTGCGAGCCAGAGTTTGGCAAGGAAAGAGATGAACAGTTTCTGGCATTAATATACACCGTGTGTGGCAATTTATGAATTAATTCCTTAAGCGCAGCGTCGTTTAGGGATGCCAAGCCCAAAAAACGACAAGGCCCGTGAGATGTTGCATGTTCAACGGCAGCCCAATGATGCCCGAAACGACGCGTCGTTTGTCCGCTGGAGGGGAAAATGACAAGTCGTTTTTGGGCAGAAGGGAAAAACGACAAGCTTAGGCCGGTGAGCTTTCATGTCGTTTTTTCCCATTATATGTGGGAAACGGCACGTCGTTTGGCCATTGTGTCTTTGAAGCCGCACGCACAAACGACATTTCGTTTGTCATCAAAAATTTTTTTTTTTCTATTTTCGTGCATCTTTTTTATTTTCTTCTTTGTAATTTCTAAAGTAGTTCAATAAATAAAATAGTGCGTAGGAATTTTAAAATTTTGTAAACTAGACAGCGTATGATTTTATTACTTTGGATAATATTAAACTTTGTAATAATCGAAAAATACGTGCATACATGAAAATTTGTTTCCTTCTATTTTCATATTGAAGAAATATCGAATCTTTATTCATCTATAAAAAAAGTTCAAGCATATTTTTAGAGTCACAGTATGGATTGCCTCTTTATGCTATATATTTATTTCGCACACGAGCCTTATTTTGTAGGTCAGCCTCTCGGATTCTGTATCGCCCCAGGCATATGCGTCGTAGATTGAGGTCCGCAACTCAGCGTAGGACAAAAGGAAAAATTACCGACTTTTCACGCAGTAGGAAAGCATCGGTTCGACCCATTGCCTCCTGCCCCGTTCCGCCGGCCTCTACAGTTTATTCATCTTCCGGCTCGAACTCGATTAACCTGGTTGGCTTTTTAAATCTTATTGAACGACCGTTAATTTATTATTGTTGATAATATGATTCCACGATCAAGTAGTTCGTAATCTGTCCTTAATTTACCGGCCATGCTAAAAACCTAAACTTCTCCATGAAACGTGTATTGTCATGTGTTGAATTTTCATTTTGAAGTTGAGTTTATATTTTTACGTTTCAATTATTGCTATTTTTTTTCCTTGTATTCGCTAAATTAAGGAAATGCCTCGTAAAACGTCCGGTGAGACCTTTGTTTGGAATCCCGTCAAGGAAAGATGGTTACTCGAAAAATTGGATGACTTCTACGCCGCCAATCCCGGCAAGCAGCCGGCCATGCAGATATATGAGTTGTGGGCCGGTGAGTTTAACTCCGAGTTTGGTGGTGTACCCGCTCACGGCACAACTTTATATCAAAAGAAAGAGCGAATGAGAAAAATTTACAGGGGTTGGAAGTCCTTGAAAACAAACACCGGCCTAGGGTACGATAGTGCAACGGATAGAGTTGTTTGTTCCGATGACGCGTGGCAGAGTTTCATCAGAGTAATATGTTTTTACTAATATTATTTCTTGCTTATTTTATTTAATTTCCACTTGACTAGTAAGTTTGTATGACGTGCCATATCTTATTTGCAGGATAATCCACTCTGCAGGCATCTCCGTCACGAAGGGCTTCGCCATAAAGAGTTGCAGTTTAACGTGTTCGAGAAAACGCACGCGGCGGGCGCCTACGCATATGGATCCGTAACGATGGGGGACGCCTCTAATCCATCAGTTGACTACGAGTTCAACTTCGCCAACTCCGAAACCCACCCTTGCTTAGAGGAAGACCTAACACCGCCCACCGGTCGCCGGCCCGGTGACGCGCGGCAAGGGTCCGACGTAGCTGGTCCTTCCCGACGTAGTGGAAGCTTAGGTAAGAGAAAGCAAAGGGAAGCGACCAATGCGATGGCGTATGAGGCTATGGAGGAGGTGCGAGACTACTTTCGAGGCATAGGCCAAACTGGCGATGGAAGTGAGCAATCAGTCCAAAACGGTGGATTAGTTCAGTGCATGAACATTATGAAGGCGATGGGTTACTCAATCCATGAGCAGACGTTGATGTGGCACTACTTTGATGCTCACCAACATCTTATGGGTCCATTTTGCCAGCTTGACGACGAACTTCGGCGATCCATTATTGCCTCCGTCATCAACCCCCACCCGCCGCCAGCTTTTTGAGTGCATTTTTTGTTTATGCAACTTTAAATTTTTAACTTTTCATTTCGGCAATATTGAGACAGTTTTTATAATGAATTATTAATTTTATGTAACAGTTACAATTTATTTGTCTTCTTACGTTAATTTACGTTCAAGTTAAGTGTGCGTTTAATGAAGTTAAATGCTTCTTATGTTACGTAGGCAGATGCAATAATTAAGAAAATGCTAATTGGGTTTGCAACTAATAATCTTTTTTTTTCCGGCTATGTAACAGGAATTGTAGACCAAGTTTAGTGCAGCCGGCCATGCAGAATAACATGACCGATCGGGGTTCCGCACACCACCGGGACAATGTAAACAACCGTCGGGGCCGCCACCGTCAACGCAACGATCGCGGGATGGCTGCAATGTCAGTATTTGCGTATCATACATGGCGCAATAGCATGCGCACTGATCCAGTTCCGATGCATAATTCTGTATTAGCAGGACAGATGCGCGTGCACGAGATACTTAATGGCCACCCACGTGTAATTCAAGGTTTATTAAGTATGGAACTGGGCACATTCAGAGATATATCTAACCATGTTATTTGTCGGGGATTATTATCCCCAACTAATAACATGACTGTGGACGAGCAGCTGTTTATTTTTTTTATATATTTGTGCACAAGGCGCCACAATCCAGCAAGCCGCGTACTTGTTTCAACACTCGAAAGAAACAACGACACGGTGGTTCAATGCAGCCTTATTTGCCATTTGTGCGCTGAAAGATGAGTTCATCAGGCCACCGGACTACACAGCGGTTCAACCATTGATTCAAGAGCACGGGTACAAATATCGACCGTGGTTCGATGTAAGTTATTTTATTTAACAATTACCCTTATCATCGGATGCCAATAATTAAAAGATAATCAGATGTATGTTATTGGATTAGACAGTTTTTAAAGCTTTGCGAATTTTACAGGGTTGTGTTGGGGCGATCGACGGCACCCACATCCCGTGTGTGGCTCCATCGGAAAATGCGGAAGCCAGGATAAATCGAAAAGGGTTTCATTCGCAGAATATATTAGCGGCCTGTTCGTTTGACATGAAATTTACTTACATGTTGGCCGGGTATGAGGGTTCGTGTCATGATGCTCGAATGTTAGCAGAGGCAATTGCATTCAATGGTTTCCCAATACCTCCGCTAGGTAAAAGTAGTTGCCATTTTACTGTCATTAATTTTAACTTTTTCCCGTTAGGTTGGAAAATACAATTGCCAACAAAATACTCATGAAGTGGTATATAATTTGTAGGTAAATTTTACTTGGCCGATTCGGGCTACGCTAACAAGGATTGTTTCTTAAGCCCATACCGCCGAGAGACCTATCATTTACCTGAATACCGACGTAGGCGCGACGGGCTTGGCAACCGAAGAGAGGTGTTTAATTACACACATTCATCGTTGCGGAACTGCATTGAGCGAACATTTGGTGTCTGGAAGGCAAGATTCAAAATACTCAAAGGCACCAATAACTATCCGATCGACAAACAGGCTATGATCCCCGTGGCTTGTGCCGTTCTTCATAACTTCATACGGACGGTGCAGGTTGGGGATAATTTACACGCAGCTTACGCCGGAGATTGTATGCCTATTGTTGACAATGTCGACGTAAACGCAAATTATGAAGATGACGACGAAGCCTCCGGTACAGGGCCAAGTACAGGACCGCAACACCATGACACGAGGATGGATGCCATGAATACGTTGAGAGATATTATGGCTGATGATATGTGGGAAAGATTTCGATCAGACCCGTGGTATAGAACAACGTGAATGTTGGCGTCGTGGTGTAACTGTTGACAACATTATGACAGTAATGTAAATGATATTTAACATAAAGTTCACTGACATATTACAGATTGTTGATGGTTTCTCAAATTTACGGCTATTTGCGTAATTAAGAAAAATATCCGAATTTTGTAAGTTAATTGGTGTTACGGATTCAAATTGTTAATCGCGACATTTAGCGTTAATAGAACCTATAATAGAATGTTAAATTGAGGATAAATGATAAACACAAGATCTAAGTAGTTTGATGATAATTTTTCTTCAATAGAATAAATAAATTTAGTTGATAATGTGAAAATAGACAGTAGTTGAGGTGGAAAAATTTCATTTAGTGGGAGTTCAGATAAGTTATAAAGCACAAAAGGCAAAAAAATTTGGTTAACTCAATTTTTATACATCCAAACAAGGCCCTTGTTTTTTCAAAAATTTTTAAACTCAAACTTTTTCACCAAACAATCAACTCAAACTAAACTTTTTATCTCAAACTTTTTACCAAACACTCAACTTTTAAACTAAACTTAACTTAACTCAAACTAAACTTAAATATTTCAATTTGAACTTGTGCACCAAACAGACCCTAAAAGTAATTATCAATATTACTATATGAGTCATAACAACAATTACTACGGGAACTTTATCAAATAAGAAGCTAGCATTTAAGATAAAACAGAAAAAAAATATACATATCTCATTAACCAAAGAAAAAGGCAAAATGAATGTTAAAAGAAAAACGAAATTAGTATAGTTGTCATGATTATTTCAATTCAATTTTGAGTCATGGTCATAGTTACTAATAGTAATTGTCAAAATTACTACATGCGTCATAACAATTATTACTAGAGGTAACCATTATCATTACCAGCATGGAGTTTTAAGACAAAAAATGGTGCTAGATTTGAAACGAAAATTCTTCTAAAGTGTTATTGATGAAATTAAATCAAGCGAATTTGGTGTATGGTTTTTACTAGGGGTAAATTTGGTAACGTACATATATGGGACCCACAAAATCTGACGTAGCAATATTAGAAATGAAAGTATTGAAAAGCGACGTTATGAAATTAAAATTCTCAGATATGCTATTATTGAAATTAATCCTTTTTTTTTTATACATCACATTTTTTTTCCCCTTTTATATAACATCCTTCCACAGCCCTCATCATTTCCATTTTTCCTTTCTTTTGTTAAGAGAAACAATATAATTAAAAAGAAACACTGTAGTGTCAAGACCTTCAAAATTATAAAGGATTTCAATCGAACGAAAATCTGAAGTTAAAAAGCATAGAAGTTGAGAAATAGTGAAGCGAATCCAGTCAAGAACCCTTTTACTGCAAATTCAAATAGATCAAGCACCAAATATATACGATTCTTTTTTTCTTTTTTTTTAAAGGAAGGAAAATATATGCTATTCTATTATGGTGTGTGATTATATATATGTGTGAGTGTGTGTGTAATTTCATTAAGTGCAATCACTTTAAACCTGTGAAAATAGAGACCAGAAAAGGGAAGGCCTTATTTTTCTTTAAGAAATCCTGCCGTCTCTTCATCAATGCAAATTTTATTTCCACATAGCCAGGTCAGAAACTATGGCTTCACGAAATGGAATATACAAATGACGACGATTTAAAAATAAAAAAATAAAAAAATTAGAGAGTAGACATGATGTGGTTTTATGATTAATTGAAACCAGTCTAATTTGCTATTAAATAAGCAAGCTTAGGCTCCCCTCTGTGTGTGTGTGTGTGTGTTTTTTTTTTTTCCTTTAATTGTCTTCACTTTATGAGCTTCAAAACATTTTTTGTTTTTTTTTTTTTTCTCTAATGTCTCTATTTTTTTTATTTTTTTTATTTTTTACGTCAGAGTTATTTATGCTTAGCTGTTAGTCTACGGATAAGTTGGTTATTGTCTAGGCACTGAAACCTGTAGGAAAATTCACCAGCCATTCTTTTTTTAGAATAAACTGTGGTGAAGAAATCAAACAAATGCATCAAGACATTCCGATGATATCGACACTTTTATAGCATCATCCTCTCTTTTTTATCCCTCTAAATATTAAAAAAATAATAATAATAAAACAAAAATTAAAACAAAAAGTTTAATAAGAACAAAAAGAAAAAAACCATGAAAAAATGAACAGGCTAAATGCCTAATCAAAAATTCTAATGATAACCTTAAGTCAGTTTCACAGGATCGAGCTGAAACACTTTCTTTGAAGGTAGCCTTAAAATATTTCTTGTTAAAAAATTTCTAACTAAAATTCAGTGAGAAAAAACCTAGAAGGAAAAAAGAGTTTATATTAAAGGTTAAAGTCGGTTAATTACAATATCTATAAACATGAAGAAACTTCTCATTTCATATTATTTTTTCTTTTTCAATTGACTTCAAATCAATTTTTTAATTTTTTTAAGTCAACAGATTTTTATGTTCATACTCCCTCAACATCTTTGTTACTCACAAAAAAAAAAAAAAAAAAAAAAAAAAAAAAAAAAAAAGGTTAGAACTTTGGCTAAGAATTAAGTACAATCATTGCAAAAAGATAATATCAAAAAAAATAAAAAAAAATATTTTTGTATTAATTATTATATCTGTTTTCGGAGGAGGAAAAAAAATTTATCCCATTTGTTCTACATTGTTTTGTCTATGGCAATCATAAGCATTTTTGTATCACTTTGTTAGCTTCAAGATTAATTGGTTAGATACACTCAAGGATTGAAAAATCGATATTTCCACATATATTTCTAAGGAAATTTTCGTATTTTAAAAGTGCCGATATGGAAATAGAGGTGTCGTATATTTTCCGTAGAATATCCACGAAATTTTCATGAAAATTTCCGGAAATATTGATTTTCTTGAAAAGTATAATAGTGAATGATAAAATATTGAGATAATTTCCACGGAAATATTGACCAAGTATCGGTAAAATATCAGTTTAATATCATTTTAATTTATCTTTTAATATAGTAAAATTCATAATTTTTTGAATTCACGTATAATTTTTTTAGATATGAATAGATAGTTAGTAAAGATTGTGAGACATATACATGGCATGTCCAAAATTTTATGAAAAAAAAAAAAAAAAAAAAACCCTAAATGTTATATCTTGGTATCGATGTTGTTTACACTAATAAGATATCTCAAATACTTTCAAACATCCTAAAAGCTCTTTTAATATTAATGTTTTCTTACCATGTATGAAACAATGAATATAATTAACTTATATTCTATTGTCTTTCAATAATTTTACTTAATTGGTGAACGTAAACTTATTATTTACTATATTATGCCCCATTCTTACCATGTAAATTTCTCGTATACTTAGTATATAATTTCAAGTTTCATTTAGTTTATTTATTATTAAACTATTTTAGAGTTTCACTAAGTTTTATCTAAAAATTTAGTATTTTAAAATTAATTTGTGTATTTTATGTCAATTTCAAATGATATCGATATTTCCGTAAAATTTAAGTACCGATATTTCTGCAAATATCAATATTTTCATCATTGGATACACTAACAGTGTTAGTTATTCAACTCAAACTAATTTCAGATAACTGTCTATTTTGTGAGTATGAGAAAGTATTAATATTATGTCTTATTAAGAGTGTATAAATAGGTCTATTATGTTTAGAGTTATGTGTAATAAAAAAAAAAGGAAAAGTGTGTCTTCTTTTAGGAAAAAGTGAGGAGAAAGATAGGCAAATGGTGTAAGGTGCTTTGTGTAGAGAGTTTGTTGAGTATGAAATTCTGAAGTCGTTAATGAATTTATTCTTCCTCACCCATAGACGTAGGCAATTTTGCCGAATTACTTAAATCTTTGTATTGTTTTTTGTTTTATTTGAGTTTATTTTTCTGTTGCACTTTGGGTATAAATGTGTGTTCCCCAACAGACGGAGCCAACATTTTACTTCAATCATGGTGTTTTCAAAAAGCTACCAAACACATGTATGACCAATGAATTTTGAGGATAAGAAGTTTTTTTGTTTGTTTGTTTGTTTGTTTGTTTGTTTGTTTTTTTAACTCTGAGGATGGAGAATTCAAACTGTACACCATATAGTGTAGATTGTTAGGTACATGACTCAAATTAGTTTTGGGTAAGTTTCTAATTTGTGAGTTTAGGAAAGTGTTAATTTTGTGTCCTATTGAGAGTCTATAAATAAGCCTATTGTGTTTAGAGTTATATGTGATCAGAAAAATAGAAAAGTATGTCTCCTTTTAAGAGAAAGTAAAAAGAGAGATAGGTAAACAGTGTAAGGGCTTTGGGTAGAGAGAGGTTGAGAGAGTTTGTTGAGTGTGTACTTCTGAAGATGTTAGTGAATTTATTCTCCCTCTCCCGTAGACATAGGCAATTTAGCCAAACTACGCATAATCTTTGTCTTTTCTTTGTTTTTGTTTGAATTTATTTTTTTGTTGGGCTTTGAGTATATAGGTATTTTCCCCAACAAGTGGTATTAGAGATAGATTGAAGATCTGAAGAAGAAAAAAAATCAAGATGATGTCTAGAGTAAAGTTTGATCAGATCGTGTGTTTTGATGGAAAGAATAATTTCAGCATTTGGAAGAGTACAATGAAGGATGTTCTAGTGCAGCAAGGACTTCTAAAAGCATTGCAAGGGAAGAAGCTGGAACAGATGAAAGATGAAAATCTGGAAGAATTGGAAGCAAGAGATAAGCACTATTTGTTTGAGTTTGGTTCCTAAACTGAATATAGTGTTATGAATGAAAAATCTCCTTCTAAGTTATGAGAAAAATTAGAAGAAGTTTAATATCGAAATTTTTAACAAATAGATTATATATAAAGAAACAGTTGTATGAGTTGAAGATAAGTGAAGAAATTTATGTTAGAGATCATGTAAATAATTTAATATGTGCATAACTCAGTTATTAAGTGTAGAGGTCGAAATTGATGAGGAAGATAAAGCAGTAATTTTGCTGGCCTCCCTACCCGATTCATATGAGACTTTGGTAACTACATTGTTCGTTGGTAAAACTACGTTAATAGCGGATGAGGTGTCGACTGCTTTGTTAGAGATTGCAAACATGAAACAACCTATTAGTTCATATCATATTGAACAAGTTCTTCTGGTGAAGTCAGATTTGAGTAGAGGTAGGAGTAAGACACAAGAGAGATGACCATTCCAAGTCGCATTCATCGAAGGAAGTTGAGTGCTTTTACTGCCATGGGAATAAGCTTATTAGAAGAAACTATGAAGAACTGACATGGCACCTTGAATAGAAAAGGAAGCAGAAGGCTCAAGAGACAGAGTCTACAAACATTGTTGGTGACAAGTTGGATTTTGGATTCGGGATGTATATTCCATATGTGTCCATGTTTACACAGTAAGGGCGGTCGATCCCACGAGGAGGTGGCATGAATAACAAACAAGAAAGATTAGTGAAAAATAAACGGTGGAGAGACAAGCGAAATAAGCTAATAAAAAATTTTTGGGATTTTTAATTATAAAATGAAATAAACAAAAAAATAAAATAAAGGATATGTGATGAATCTTGAATGCTTTTGTTCAAACTCAATATTTCAATTCTAGAACTCAACTACAAGTTTCGCATCCCAAAATGCAATCAGAAAATATGAATTTGAAAGAACAAATAATGGAAAAAACATTTGATCAGAATAATCTCTTCTCATTAAAGCAAGCACAACTATTCATTAATGTCATCCAAAAGTGACAAAATACCCCATGGCAGAATCCAGTAAGGGATGCTCACGTAAAAAATAATTGAAAGAAAACCACATGTCACTAGTGATTTAATGCACTGAATATAATAAATAGAATCGTTGTCACTGTAGAAATAATTATTATAAACACTAAGCAGAAGGAAAAAAAAAAAAGAACCAAATTTATAAGAGTTGAATAGCAAATTGAATTGAAATAAAAAGAAAGACGCAAACAAAAAAAATTCACTCAAGACTTAGGCTTCTGTCGGTAGTGTCTCACTCATAAAAAGATGTTTCACTTATCTCACATCTCTAGAAAAACTAAGGAAACAAGACCTGAAAAATAAAATTGAATTTCTTTCACAATTCTTGAATGAATATACAAGAGGCAGGTCCCTCTACTTATGGTGGTTTAGAGGCTGAGCTAAAAATAGGAACTAACTAATGAAAATGGGAAACTAAAACTAGAAAATAAAAATAAGGAAACTAAAATAAAATTACATTTAATTAGCCAAATCAAATATTTGATTAGGGAAGAAGTTTCTCATTGGAGCATAATTTGGCAACTGATGTCAGGGTCAAAGCCAGAAATATATTTGAATGGCGGCGTACGTCAAAATTTTCAAGATAAAATAAATTTTAGTTGGCGGGGGGGTGGGGGGGTTATGTGAGAATTTTTTAATTTTAGTAGAACAAAGCAGTAAAAGTATAAACTTTTATTTTATTTTATTGAACTTATATTAATGGGGATTATGTGAGAGTATTTCATTTAAATTGTAAAAATTGTAAAATTTTATGGGCAAAATTAAAAGAACAAAATAATTGTAGCCCCGCTCGCACCCCTACCTCTGCCCCTGGCTGCTGAGAATTCGTAGAGAGAAAGTTGCTGTACACGATCCACTACGTGGCGTACACTGATTGGATCCCATGGCTCAATTGCATATCTATTTTTTTTTTCATGATATTTGTGCTTCTTAAAAACCTGCAAATAAATAAGCTAAAATTAGACATTTTCCAATTAAATCATTTTGAATAAGAATTATGTAAATGTATAACTAAAACTTAAATAATATAGCAATTATACAATAATAAGCATCAAGAAAAGTGCATTTTTGTGTACTAATCAGACCACATATGGAGTGGTTTGATTCTTATGAGTCATGTGATGCTGGAACTCTTCTGATTGCCAATGATTCGAGTGCTAAAACCATTGGTATAACTACTGTGAAGGTGAAGATATTTGATGGAGTTGCAAGGACATTGGCTAATGTTAGGGATGTTCCTCAACAAAGGAGAAGCTTCATTTCTTTGGGGGCTTTGGACACTTTGGGTCGTGATTATTCTGCAAAAGGTAGCTTTATGGAAGTTAGAAGATGTGCTTTGGTTGCCATGATGGGTGAAAAAGTGAAGAATCTGTACAAGTTGATTGGGCAGATAGTTGTAGGCGGAGTTATGAAGGTGAAACCACATCAAGAAAGGTCTTCTTCTACTGTGAAAGAAGTTGTAAGAGTGAAAGTGCGCAACAAGACGTTCGTGACAATTGAAGATGATAAAGACAAGATGATGAAGACCTATGCTAGTGAAGACAAAGCAATGAAGAAGAAGAAATTTGTTTCTCATGTGAAGTTCAATAAGAGTTTGAACTTGACACATGTTTATTCTTGTTAAGTGTGTGTGAGAGTGTTAATTTTGTGTCCCATTGAGAGTATATAAATATGTTTATTCTTGTTAAGTGTGTGTGAGAGTGTTAATTTTGTGTCCCATTGAGAGTATATAAATAGGTCTATTGTATGAAGAATTATGTTTGATCAAAAAAATAGAGAGTGTGACTCTTTTTGAGAGAAAATAAGAAAAGAGATAGGCAAAGGGTGTAAAGGGACTTTGAGTAGAGAGGTTGAGTGTGTAATTCTGAAAGTGTTAGTGAATTTATTCTCTCTCTGTTGTAGATTTGGGCAATTTTGTCAAACTACACAAAATCTATTTCTTCTCTTTGATTCTGTTTGAATTTATTTTTCTGTTACACTTTGAGAATAGGGGTATTTTCCGCAACACAAACAAGTGTGAAATTATCATTAAGCCATTTATATAAATGAATTAAAAATAAAAATAAAAATAAAATAAAAAGAAGGAGAAGAAGAAGAAGAAAGGTCCCCACTTAGTCTACATATATATCATATAATATGGTTTGGGTGTTTCAAGTTCGCGTCAATATTCATTAGACTTTAAAGCCATCCCAGAAATAAATTTACGGAGTGATGGAGGGCATCAATAAAAAGTTTGTTTGGATCTTAAATTCACATTCATAATTCAAATTTTTTATGAGAAAAAACATTGTAGATAAAAGTTTGAAAAATGAGTTTAGAACGAATATGAAACGGAAGCTAAAATAAAAACGTATATCTCTCTCTACAAATAGCTAGCATTTTGAAAAGTCTTCATTCAAAAGCTCCCTCCTCAGATTCTCCAGACGGGTGCCTGTAGATGCTAGATTTTCTACAGTCAAAATTTAACAGAGAGTTAATAATAATGAATAAACAAACAGTTGAATGGGCCCTTGGCAATCGTTGTTGAAACTCATAAAGCAAATTAATATGAAAATAATCAGAAATAAAAGTAAAAGACAGAGATAGAGAATCATCAACACCAAGATATAGAGAGGTTCGCCAAACTGGGCTACGTCCTCTGTGAGTAATGTGTATTCACTGTATAGATGTTCTGAAGTACAAAAAATGATTTCTGGAAACATTTTTTGCAGAGTAACAATAATGATTCAGAGTCTCGGATCCCTGTCTGAAGGGGGTCCCCCTCTTTTTATAGAGGAAGGATCAATAACTGATGTTGAGCGGTTTTCCATCGTTGTCCACTGGGGGGACACGTGTCATGATATGAACTCAGCAGTTATTGTAATGTTCCGCAGATTGAGGCTCAGCGGTTATTGCCAGTTATGAACTGATCAGTTATCATGATGGCATGACACATCATCGTCGACGCTGGGTTCGACTGTTATAGAGAGTATAACCATATAAGCCATGTTGAATACGAACGACGAACGATGAATAGAAAATAAGACTTTGTCCTTATGATCTATCGTTCGCAGTTAATAAAGTCAATAAGTAAAGGATCAGTGTTGATCGTTAGCTCGATGTTCGATGCTTAATTTGGAACGAATCGCGTTAATGGGTCCGGCCCAATCGTACGAGCGATGGTCGTTCGTTATTGACTTTACAGTGAGTTGGGTCCGGCCCAAATGTGGAGGCGTTAGAATAAGGAGTTCATCGTTCGTTAGATAAACTGTTAAAGCTAACGTCATTATTGGGAAGACGAAGTCTAACCCCAACAGATAGCCCCCCACTCTATCGAGCGATGGATCCTTAATAGAGTGTTTGATACATGGCGATGGTCGCATCAGTCGTGGTTAAATCAGATCAGGGAAATCTGACTAGACTGACGAATCGATCGATGGGAGTCTCGAGCCCAGTGAATAATACTGAATGAATACACGTGGCGCATGTCGAGTGGTTACCCTGACACGGTATCATTATGATATTTCGAAATTCGTACCGTTGCGACGTAATAGACTCAAGCTGTCGTATCCGAGATTTTCGGGATACGCGCCGTTGCGTGGTACGAACTTTTGAAGTGGGAATTCGAAAAGTTGCGAGGCATACGCCGTTTGATCGTGCCTCTCCTGAACGGTCGGGACCGTTGGATGTGCTGTGAAGCTATATAACCCTTCATATGCCCAGTTTTCCCCTTTATTTCTACACGGAGCCATCAGAAGACCAGAGTTTCAAGTTTTCTCAAGTTCTTCGAATCCTCAGGCAAGATTTTTCTTCTTCTCCATCTCGAGTAATTTTTGATTTGATAGAACTGCTTCTATTCTGTTTTCGAGTCTTTCTAGTAAGTTTTTCTGCATTTCTTTTGGGCGAGTAGTTTGGTTGAGGGTTTTTTCTGGGTTTTTGGTTCTGTGTTCTTCGAGTTCATCCAAAACGTCAATAGGGTTTTGACAACCTATAGGCTATAGATCTTCAGACAGGGATCCGAGACTCTGAATCATTATTGTTACTCTGCAAAAAAGGTTTCCAGAAATCATTTTTTGTACTTCAGAACATCTATACAGTGAATACACATTACTCACAGAGGACATAGCCCAGTTTGGCGAACCTCTCTATATCTTGGTGTTGATGATTCTCTATCTCTGTCTTTTACTTTTATTTCTGATTATTTTCATATTAATTTGCTTTATGAGTTTCAACAACGATTGCCAAGGGCCCATTCAACTGTTTGTTTATTCATTATTATTAACTCTCTGTTAAATTTTGACTGTAGAAAATCTAGCATCTACAGTGCCATGCTAATTCTAAAGCAAAGTAGTTGAATTGAGCTCTGCCAAATTTTTAGTCGAAAGTGAAAAAAAAAAAAAAAAAAAAAAAGGGGCGGTGCAAATTGATTAATGGATCACCCTATATACGCCAACATATTGTAACAAGTTCTCCAGAGGTTTCCATGCAAATTTCAAAGGAAAGTTGGCGAGCTTTCTCAAATTTTTAGGCAAAAGTAGGGGAAAGAAAAAAAAAAGGTTCAAATTGATTAATTTATCTCTTTATGTAAGCCAACATATTTTAACAAGTTCGGATGTACTATATAAGTAGTGGCGGGGCCATTGTAGACCTAGAGAATAATACCCCTCTGTCCAAGAGGTTCCCTTGCACTTTCATCCAAATAACAAATTTTTATTGTAATTTTTTCTCCTTAGTTCGCCTCTTGAAAATTTCAAATTAAAATATCGTGGATATTTCAACGGAAATATCGATCAACTATCCGTAAAGTATCGGTTCTTTATATATATATATATACACACATATATATATTTTTTTTCTTTTTTTAATGTAACAAAAAACATAATTTTTTTTTATTTCTTCATTTAGAATTTGCAATGCATGAACAGATAGTAGCTAGAGATCGAAAGATATATACATGACATGTCAAAAATATAAAATAAACTACTGAAATATCTATGTCTTGGTATTGATATTGTTGAAACTAATTGGGTGTTTTGAATACTTACAACCATTATAAAAACTGATTTTCATATTGATATTTTCTTATCATGTATGCACTATGGATGTATTATACTTATATTAGATTAATTTTCCATTACTTTACTTAATTTGTGAACGTATTAGGTATACTTTAATTTTTGGCCAGCCCACTATTGTACTATGATCATTTGTTCTCATGCATAATTATTCTATACTTAGTATTTTAATTGGGAGTTTCAACTAATTTATGAATAATTAATTATTTTTTAAATTTTTTTTCAAAAATTAGGAAAAATTGCTCATTTAGTCCCTAAATTTTTAACATTGTGCAACTTTGATCCTTGAACTTTTTTTCGCATCTGGAATACTCCTAGGCTATTAAAATATTGTTAAAATAGTAATTTCCGTTAATTTTTAGACGGAATCTGTTAGTAATTTGGTCAAAAAATGATGCTAACTACGGATTTCGTAAAAAAAATTAACGAAAAGGACGTATATAACAATGATTTTAATTATTTATGATCATTCCAAATACGAAAAAAAGAACAGAGAATTCCCCTAAACTATTAAAATATTACTGTAATAGTCATTTCTATTCATTTTAGATGGAATCTTTTAGTAATTTGGTCAATAAGTTATGTTTACTAACGGATTCCATTCAAAAATCAACGTAAATGACTATTGTAGCAATATTTTTATAGTTTAAGGGCATTCCTGCTAAAAAAAAAAAGTTTGAGGGACTAAAATTGCATAAAGTTAAAGATTCGGGGACCAACCTCCAATTTGCCTTAAAATTTAAGTGTTATATGATAAATTTTCGTATTTTACATTAATTTTCACTGATATCGATACTTCCATCGAAATTTCCATAAAACATAATTATCGATATTTTCATCCTTAGTAGAGAGAGAGAGAACACTCATAGCTGTTCCAAGGATAAAAAATAGTAAAAGGGAAAGAATAAAAGCCATATTCTTTAGGTATGTGCAAGTTAATGTTTCGATCAGCCACTGTAGAAAACAGAACCAAGAACATAGACCAAAACAGGGGAAGATTAAAGGAAATTTTAATTCTGATCTGAAATCTTATCCATCAATCTTACATTACATAACATCACCAAGAAACAATAATAATCACAACCACACAAGTATCAAGTCCACTAAAAAGCTGGAGGTTTCCCACAAAGAACAAAGCCAAAGCTTAGATCTTGCAAGAAATCCATAGAAAAGTCCTTGTCAAAACCTTTCTAGATGAAACCCAACTTTTAGGGCCCGTTTGGTAATACACTTATTTTAAATTAAATTGTACTTTTTTCATCATGATTTTTATCTTTTTCTGAAATTTTTTTTTTTGTCTTTTCTGAAAAAGTTTTTTGTCTTTTCTGAAAAATTACTATTGAAACTTAAAAATCTTAAACTAAACTTATTCACCAAACACCCCTTTAAGAAAAAACACTCAATCTTGGACCGGTAGTGGTCAAAGGCTCAGTATCAAAATCCTCATTTTGCACCTGTGGGCCTAATAGACTCCTCAATTGGTGTCCGACGAAGAGCGTGAGGACACTACTGATCCATCTTTTTATTCAAAAAAAAAAAAAAATCGAGAAAGGGAAAGAGTACCCATCTACTCAGAAAAAGAGTAATTAACAAATAAAAACCAGAAGGACCGACGGAATCCCTAGGTACATGAGAATTACAGAAGCTGGAGCAAAGAACCACCAATTGATCCTCCGAGTAAACACAATAAGAAGATAATCTATCAGCCACTTCTCCATGGATTTGCAAACGAGCCCAGACTAGAAACTTCACAACCCTCAAAAGCTTTGGACCAATGCTTTGCAAGAAACTAATTTAGTCCGGGCTTCCTGTCATTAAAAAATAAAAATAAAAAAGAAATAAGCTAGGTAGCAGTCATTTATTCGATAATATTTATATTTTAATTAAGAGATCACATTTTAAGCTAACAATCTCATAAACTGATTCTGTTGCAAGATCTCAAGAATTTATATATACATGTAATATATTAACAAAAATACATAAAAACGTTTATTATTAAAATGGTAATTCAACCACCAATTTCTTAGACCACGACACAAGAATCTAAATACGAAGTACTTATCAAGAGATGATTAGATTCTTATCGCATTTCATAATGATAGATATAACTCAAATAATTATGGATCAGAAGCAGGTACCTTACTTGGTGATTAAGACAGTTCTGACTTTGTTCTAATTTGCTGAACTGCTGCCTTCTTCCCTTGGACGCTTTAGCTTAGGAAATCCGATGTGTTTGTGCGGGACATGTGCTATCTTTGGCCAATCTTCACCACTCTCTTGTTTGCACCTTTCCAGAAGTCGGGGACAATCATGAATCGACAGGCACTGTAGTGCAGTTAGACGTTCTATACCGTCAGGTAAAGATCTAAGATCTTGACATCCTGAAATTGTTAAAGATCTCAATGAACCAAGCTTCTCTACCCAGCCAGGCAAAACTTTTAAGCTCGGACAGCTTCCGATTTCGAGACTATGAAGTACATTGAGTTTCTGTAATCCCTCCGGTAGGTAATTAAGTCGTGGAAGACCCAAGATGCTCAGACTTTGAAGGGCGGAGAGGTGTTCCACAGTCTCTGGTAGTGTACTAACAAGTGGACAATACATAATTGTCAAGATTTCAAGAGATGTCAGATGTTGGAATCCTATTGATAGAGAAGTCAGATTGTTGCAGTTCTCGATGGAAAGAGATCGAAGCTTGCTTAAGCCTCCATTCCCACCCTCTGGCAATGACGTTAGACTGTGGCAATCACTGATCTCCAAGGACTCCAAAGCAGTGAGGTTGTACAAACTTTGTGGCAAATAGGAGAGAAGTTCACACCATCGAATGGTCAATGATTTCAAAGCATCAAGATTTCCAAAATCATGTGGCAGCGAATGAAGTACAGGACAAGATTTGATCGCCAAAGATCGAAGAAGAGGATTGTTTGAAGGAAATTCACCTGGGAAATAACGCAAGTTTCTGACTTTGGCAATCACAAGTGTTTCAAGTGATGTGAGGTTTCTAAAGGAATGAACTAAAGTTGCACTACATTCTTGGAGTTCCAAATGCTGGATAGACAAAATTTGTGGCATGACCGTTAGCTTTGGACATTTGTTGAGAATCAATTTGCTCAATTTCGGAAAAGCTTCTCCACTAACATCTGGACTTGACCACACTTCCAAATTAGGGAAATCAACAAGGACTAATTCTTTGAGTGATGGGAACGGCTTCTTGTTACCCTCACCATAGAACTCTTTGTCAATGCGCTTCACTCCAAGCATTTCCCGCAGCGAAAGACTAGTAAGAAATTCAAGACGTCCAAGGACAGGAAGATTGTTGCTTCGTCTACAGTTGATTAAGTCCACCATGGTTAATTTGGGAAGAAACCAGCTAGGAAACTTGCACCCTGAGTATCCTTTTATAAGCAATCTTTTAAGATTTGGGTATAGATGGAGTACGGAAAGAACTTGCTCTCCGTCCAAACGATCCAAACCCTGTGATGGTCCTGGTAAGTGAATTTGTTTTCCTCCTAGGAATTCCGCATCACCAAATTGCCTTTCTGGATTTATGTTGGGGCAGCCATCATCATTCCCCCAGTATAATCCCAATGACTCAATTCCCATCTTGAAAAGCGCAGAAGAATATGCAGTTGATGCTCTCTCTAAATGTGTGATTTTCAAACTTCCCCGAAGGTTTTCAAGTAGTCCAAGATACTCCATGTCATGATCCCCGCCTAAAACAAACAATGGCAAAGTCTGCAGCTTAAATCCTCCAAACATGAAACAAATTCTCCATTGGCTCTCCAGCATCTTGGTCAATGCATTGCATCCATCATTGTTGAGATGTCGGAGGCTAGTCATTTTTGTCAGGTCAGGTAGGGCTTCAAGTTTGTAGCAGTTAAATAGGTTCAAAGTTTGTAAAGAATGGAGATGTTCTATTTCGGATGGCAACTTCCTAATATGGGTGTAAGACAAGTCGAGATACGTCAAATGCAACAAGGCACCAATTGAACCATCCAAAGTCATGAGGCCCGAGCCACTCAGATCCAGCATAAACAAATATGAAAAAGTAGAATATAATTTTGGAGGAATCACTTCAAAATTACCTCCAGAGAACAACAAGAGAGTTCGCAAATGATATGCTTCATACAATTCCTCAGGAATGGTGGGCGACCTAAAATCACAGGCAACAGATGAATGACGAATTTGTGCGAAACTTGCTGGAGTTGCACTACCACGGTCTAGTATGGTGCACGCTGAGTTACTGACAGATTGCACAAGATCATAAATGACATCATGCAACTTGTATCTAACAGCGCCACCATTTTCGTGTTGCTTTATTTCTTGGAAAAAGGACATCCATTGAAGATCGTTGAAGTAGTCATTGCCAATGTCCTCTGGCTCTTTCCCTCTGCTGCTGAAGGTGGATGGAACAAAGCCTGCAGCGATCCATTGATGGATCAACTTATGTTTCTTGAATTCATAACTTCGGGGGAATATTGAGCAAAATGAAAAGCAACGTTTTAGATGTAATGGTAAATGAGAGTAACTCAATCTTAGCGCTGGTAGGATCCCACTTTTGCATCCTTCCAAGTTCCAAAGTTCGCTATCCCGTGCAAACTCCCATTCTCTAATGTCCCTCTTGAACCGCATAAGACTTCCCAATGTTTTTGCCGCTAGTGCGATGCCCCCACATTTCCGGATTATTTGCTGTCCGATAGGCAAAAGAGCTGCATGATGCTCTTCTTCTCCTCGTCGAAAAGCACGCTGCTTAAACAAAGACCAGCAAGCATCCTCGGACAACTCTTTTAAATAGTATGGAATAGTTGGAGAGTCTATAATCAACGCAACTCTTTTACTGCGAGTCGTGAGTAATACCTTGCTTCCTTCAATACCACCCCTAAATAGCGGTCTTAATTTGTCCCAATCATCTTGATCTTCAGTCCAAACATCATCTAACACAATCAAGTATCTTTTGTTTTGTAACACGCTGCTTACCACGGAGTGTAGTACATCCATATTCGAATGAGAACATCTCTCTCCGTTTACAGAATCTATCACAGCAGTCATTATGTTTTTGACATTGAACTGATCAGAAACAAAAACCCATACCTTAACATCAAAGTGTTGCGTGATCCTTTCATTGTTATACGCTAACTTCGCAAACGTTGTCTTTCCTATCCCTCCCATCCCAACTATTGGGATACAAGACGCCTCTCCTCCATCGGTAGGTTCACAGGACAGCAACAGCTTGATTATCTCCTCTTTCTCTTGCTCTCTTCCATAGACTTCAGATTCAATAACAAAGGAGCTCGTTTCCCTTCTGTCCCATTCTCTCCGAACCGCGCTTCGGTCACCGAAATTAATGCCAAGTCCTTCATCTGTCACCTTGTCCAATGCATGAAGCATCTGTTTGACCTTTTCTGCATATCGTAGATTCCTCAAAGAATCATAAGCAGAGAGTTGGAGAAGCAGATCTTCAGCATCATAAGCAACTTTTTTGAACTTGGACAGCCAAATCTTCACCGCCATGTTCGTGGCTTGTTGCTCTTCTGCATCCTCAAGAACAGCTTCAACCAATGGTAAAGTGTCACGCAGCTTTTTAACGTTGTCTTTGATATCCAAGAGATTCCCAAACCTTTCCAGGAGTGGAGTAGCAAGCTTCTCAACAACGACCTCTAGAACTGGAGACAGAACTAGCTCTGCCATTTTCAGACAGTTTGGATGATCGGAAAACTAGTTGAATGATGTCTCTTAGGAGCCAAAATTCCAGCGGAAGAAGGAGGGTTTTGATGCTAGACTGGTTATGCAGAAGTTTGATTCCATCGACCTAAGTCAATTCAATGCTATCTACCACAAAAAAAATTAATTAATTAATTAAAATAATAATATTAATTAATTAAAATTAAATTTTTTAAAAAAAAGTCAACACAACCTACTGTTTTTAGTCATTATTATCCTCAATTATTGTAATTACCTGACTTTTCAGACTATTAGTTAACTTGTTTATTCTTATTTAATTTAATCTTAACACTTATTTATGTTTGATTTTAAAAATAAAATAAAAAATTTCATAAACTATATTCGTACTATAAAAGTTAAGTTTACTAAAATTTTTAATAAAGAAAATTGAAAACCTCTAGATAATAAATATCATATTCAAATTCGTACTTAGATAATATTTATAAAAAAAAAAAAACTATAACTTCATGTAAGTTAAATGGGAAGAGTCTAAAGTCTTTTACTCGTAAAGTACTCCTACTAGTTTAGTAGTACCAAAACATTAGAAACATAATTATAAATATAGTCGAAACAAAATAATTTAAGAAGTCTAAATACAAAAATTAAATTCGTGATGGTATCCCATTCACTGCCATCATCGCCTCCGCACAGTTTCGCCGGTCTATAAAACATCCAAGTAACAAGCTGCGTACCTGCATCACTTACAGCACGAATACACACATATGAGCTTTCGCTTAGCAAGTACAAATAATATCTCACAAAATATTTTCGTAAAATCATATTATAACTTATAGCATCATGAATGTTCAAAAATGCATGTGATCTATGTGTGTTCAATTATGTTTCATTATATATATGTCTTGTCTACATAAGGGTCCCTATGTCATACCCATATGCACACAACCGATGGGGAGTTGGGGAGCGACCCTCCAATAACTTTCAAAGTCATAACGTATAACTTTCGTTCTTATCATATATTCTCACTAATTGGAGGTTGGTGTAACACTTAATCCTATCTTTCACTACCTCATTCTTATTATTTATGACAATATGTAGATTTACATGTCACTATAAATCTATCATTACGACATATATATCTGTGAGGCATATCGATTATATCAGTGCAAGAGAAATTATGCACATTAAATATTTAATCAACGCAATATATATGACTCATATACTCATCACTTCATCAAGATAAATCATAGAAAAATATAGAACATCAATAACGAAAAATATTTTGTTCCATGCTATAAGTGAGGCTTGTATTTACTTGTCTTATGTGCTTAAACTTCCGGAGTTGTACCTTCTACTACTCAAGTTTGAAAAATTATTTTGACTTAACAATATCTCATTATTAGATGGAATCATAGTTATGTAGTTTTATTTATTTATTTATTTTATAAATTAAAGTGTGTTTAATTTACTTATATCAAAATTAATCTTAACACTTAATTCAAATTAATTATTAAGTGTTAAATAAATTTTTTCTATCATTATTTAATTAATTTAATTTTACTTAATTTAATTTAATTGATTAACTAATTAATTAACTAATTAATTAGGTATTAGTTAATTATTACTTTATTTAATTGAGTAATTATAATTAAATTACATAATTTTAATTGATTTATTAGTATTTATATTGTTAATAATTTAATTATGTTACTTAAATATTCTTTCTCATATAATAATTTTTTATTATTAGTTTTCATATTAATAATTAATAATTTGATAAATCTAATAATTAATGTTTGATTAATCTCTAATTAAATATCCATAGTTATATTAACAATTATATTAATGATTAATGATTAATTAATCATATATTATAATTATATAGTTACTCAATATAATAATCTTACTTACATAACTAATTATCACTTACTAACTATTATAATTAATTTAATTTAATTTAATTACTTAATTAATTAGTTACTTTATTAACTACTAATTAACTTTCTTAGCATAATTATATATTATCATATCTTTATTAGTTTATTTATTTGTTTATTTATTAATTAATTAATCACTCAATGTGACAAGGAGCTACCTAAATGTATACCTTCCATTTAGTATTGGCCTTTGTAAGGCCCAATAACATTAGTTATGATCATTTAGTTGGGCTAAAGTAGTTCTTTAGTATAAGCCCAGTAACCCTCTAGTGTATTTTATCTTAGCTCATTTAAAATTTGTGATTCAACTTTATAAAATTAGGATTTTTCATATTATTTGATCATACACTTAATACCAACTCATTTCATAACTAAAAATGTACATATATATTATGATTTACCCTTATGTCACGTTTTAATGGTTTCCTCATTTTGTTGGTGTAGGATTTAAACTTGTAAGATTTATTTAGATTTGAGAATAATCTTGTTTTAAGCACTTGATAGTTGTTGGAAATTTTAAAGTATCTAGTTTCTGTTTTTATAATTTGTTTTCTAAGATTTCAAGTATTTCAAGAATCAATGTGGATGTTTTCCTAAATGTCTTATGATAAAATATAAATTTACCAGATTACAATATAATATTATGTTATTTATTAAAATTAATGTACATATCCGTTTTAAATGCATGATATCTCATTTTGAAACTTGAGATGTCTACTTTATAGAGGTAAAGTTATTTCCTTTAGTGTTTGAGTGTTTCTTATCATTAACTTAGGTTTTGTTATTGTTGGTTTTATATTAGTACCACAAGTCCAGATTCTTAGAAAAATCATAACAATTCGCTTACAAGTCCAACTAAGACAAAAGATATGTTATTGGAAAGTTTATAGTGTCTACTTCGTATGATAAGAACAATTTTATAAAACATTATGGTTTACTAACTCAAAATATACAAAAACTCGTAGCTAATATAGGGTTCCAGCAAAGACCTTTGGTTCATAATCCAAATTTGTAAAATTCACCAAAAATTGTATATTTATCCGTTTAAGGTTTATGATACCTTGTTGGAAAGCTTAAAGAATCTAGTTTTTATATCTATAACTTATAATCTAAAATTTTGAGGGTAAAGAGTTCGGCTAAGCTGTACCCTAGAGGTTCATTTTCTCTCTAGTTTTGTGTCACAACTTCAAATACATATAACTTTAGACATACAAAAGCCAACCAAGTGATTCTAAAGCCTAAAATAAAACTTATCCTCTGTAGAATTTTATTATATAATTTATTTTTCATACCAAAATTTCTAATACATGCTATATTATCACAACAACTACAAGTTTTAACAAAGTTCATAGATCTTACCGAAATGCTTCGTGGATCCTTTAAGATCTTAGACCTTCAAAATTCTTCTCAAAATTTTTTCCTAGGTAAGAAGAAGTCTAACATTAAGATTATAACTAAACACCATGTTTTAGTTCTCCAAATATGACTAAAACACAAAGAATACCGCTAGGTTACCTATAGTAAAACATCCTCTAACTCCATTTCACACTTCTTCGAACTTGGTAAGGAGGTTGCTAAGAGCTTGAAAATGGAAGGAGGAGGGTACTAGTCGGGTGTTGGAGATGTAGAATAGTGTTGGGGGTTCTTTTTTCTGTTTTGAGCTTGATAGTGGCTAGAGAAGTTAGGGTTTTTGAACTTAACTTGTGTGAGAATAAAATGAGATGTTAAGGGCTTGTTTTCAACCAACTTTTACCTTAAGAAAGCTGTATTTTGTGTAACGACCCCTTCTTACGTAGGCCGTTAACATACTTATCTTACATAAAAACTGACACTTACTTAACTAGCGAAAAATACGGAATATATTTTTTTTCTTTTTGTTGCAATTATAAAGGTAACTCGACCATATAATTACTTATAACCATATATACATATTTATTTGAGTATTTAAGTATTAAACTTAATTTGAAATACAACTAATAAAACTCAATAATAAGGACATATATTTGACACAAAACGCGTAGCGGTCTCCATCCCGTAGTTTCATAGTTAGTCCTGTCATGCCCCACCATCTTGTATCAAGTATTGCTCATAGGGAGCTTACCTACAGCATAAACATAAGTCGGGAGCTTTCGCTCAGCAAGTACAACTATTAACCCGTAAAAACAATTTAAACTTAATTAATGCATTATCAAATTATGCTTTCTTATTCTTTCTTAACTTAACATATTATGGGCCCCTAACATAAGTGTACGTACCGTGGCACGCTGTCATGGAATGGTTGGGGCGGCCAGCCTTATCCAACTCATCACCATGAACCAACCCTGACCTAGTGCAGGTCGGTACAACACGATTTAAAACTGCTTAATTTCTTACTTAAAAACATTTTCTTACTTGAACTTAATCTTACTCTTATCATTAGTGAACATGCTTTATGATGTCACAATAATAAAACATAATCATATACATCACATACATAAGTACATGAATTTAAAAACATGCAATCGATAAAAACATTTAGCCTATGTTGTAGGCGGAGTTGTACTTACAGGTTATACTAGCACTGGGGTTTGTTGCTTCAATGAATCGCAACAACAGGTTACTTGCCTGTTTCCAAAAAGGACGTAAGAATCATTATATCTTACCATAGTTTATTATATTAAATGTTGGTATCCTAACCAACATTCAACATTTACCCTAGATATATATCCCCTACTAACATGGTATCCTATTCGGTTACTAGATGTAACCTTAGGGCACCTGTCCTAAAAACAATCAAACCGTATTATGTTTGATTACTTAAAACAAATCTTGGTTAGTTATAATATCCTTTTAGGTTAATGTTAGTAACCCTGGGTATAAGCCCAAACATAATTAGGTTACTATCCTATTGGGTTGCTAAGACCCATTAGTGGTATCCAATTTGGTTATCCTAAGTAATCTTAGTTTCAAAACTTAGCATATAAAATTAGTAACCTATTTGGTTACTATAGGTATACTTTCAATATACTTAGTTCAATAATAATCTTTTTAGTAATATATCTGACTACTATGTGTTTTACCATAGTTTACCTATTACTTAACTTACTTAACATACTTCAAAACCTTTTTAAAACCGTTTTTATAAAACTGGAACTGTCTATTTTGTAAAGATAGAAAAATTGTGACGTTTTGAAAATCCTATGCAGGATTGCCTATTTCCTGCTTAGTTTGAAAAGTCAGTTTTATTTTAAAATCTACTTAGAATTTGAAAATGTTTTCTTCATGAAAGTTGTAGACCTCCTAAAGCCCTACAACTTTTGTTTTTTTCACAAAGCCTAATTCTGCCCTTAACCTATTCATTTTCCTCATTGAAAAATCCTGGCCGTGCATAGGGTCTGGGACTGGCCAGGCTCGGTTTTTCCCAAAAATGGAAGCCTTTAGAGCTTATTTTTCAAATTCTGTCCATGTTGCCCCTTAGGATTTTTAATTTTCTACAACTTTTTGGTTTTGACTTTTTCCAAAATCTGCCTCTAAGGGCTTCAAAATTTCATTTTAAAATTACTGCCCAGTTTGGTCCGAAAATTGGCAGCTTGTTTCATAATCGTTTGATACGCGAAATAACGCACACCCTACCTCAAACGGTTGCAAACGTGAGCTTAAATCATACATACAGCGTTTTACGCAAAATTTCCATTAACATACACTTGTTCAACCATTTTATCAAATAGTTCAATTTTTACCAATTTAGGGTTTAAAATTGATTTTTCTCATTCTAATTCAACATACAACCAATTAATCATAACATAAGCATACCTAATCTTTCCTAGACATGTGGGGACATATAATCAGCAACTACTAAACATACACATACAAGCACATAATTTAAAGCATAGCTTCAAAAATATAAGCCAAAAACCTAGATTTAGCATACCAAAACTTAGATCTAGCTCACCCTAAACCAAATCAAGCACATACTAATTTAAACTAAATCATTGAATGAAAAATAATTGAGCTTAAGCTCATACATACCTAACTGAAAATACATCTAAATCATTGAACAAGAACTCAAATGAAAAGCTAAGGAGTTTAATAGATTTACTTTAAACTTGGAAGTGGATTTAAGCTTGGTTTTCAATTTTTTTCTCCTTGATTTTCACTCAAAAAAATCTTACCACTCCACTCTTTTTTTCTCTCTTGATGGTCGGCTTTCTTGGAAGAGAAGAGAGCAAGAAGATGAACAAAAAGGGTGATGTGTCCTAATGACTCTAGACCAAATTTTACCACACAATTAAAAAGCCAAACTTTAATTTTTATTGTCTAGTTTGCATTTAGGTCCTCCAAAAACAACTACAATTTCACCTAGACTCCAAGAGGTGGCCGGCCATTGTGAGGAAGTGTGTTGGCCAAGTTTGATCCATGCTTAATTAATGCTAATACTTTCTAGCATTTTCAAAAATTCATTTAATTCCAATTTAATCATTACAAAGGTTAGGTGTCCCCTAACAAGGTTTCATTTGGTTTTCCTCCTCTAATGCAGTCCATAATCATTCTAATAAGGATGTTACAAATATTGTTTTCACTAATAACAATATTGTTTTACTGAACTGCAATCCAGAATTTATCTGCACTTAACCGAACTGCATAAAAATTTTTCTTGGAACTAAAAACTACTTGGTTCTTCTTACTCTAAAATTGTGCTTGATTTTTCTACAATAGCCCCATACCTAATTTTGGCTTCATTATCAGTAATTACTGTTTTTCACAGTATAATTTTATACTGTGTAAAAACTGCAAAACTGACTAAATCATACCTTAGATTATTCTGATCAAAATTTGACCGAAATAAAATCGTACATAAATCATAATTCTGATAAATCAGATCAAGCATTTCATATTAACATACATATTACAAACTTTTGATTTCTTAAAAAAAAAAAAAAAAAGAAATCGTAAATTTGTAAAAAGGTTGGTTATTACATTTTGGGGTAAAATTGGAATATTTTTTATTGCTACCACTTAGAGGGAGGGAGTTGGGTTGAAAATTTTGTTCAACAAAGTGAAGACAAGGGGTCACTTTCACTTATCTCTTATTTGGGTCAACTTGTCAATTAAAATAAACCATGTTATCTCTAATATGAGGATGCATGTATGAACTACTTTCCTTTTTTCTCATTTGTTCAATTGTCTTCTTGCTTTTTGATACAAAAATCTGGATCCCCCTTGCTTTCTTATTTTTATTTTGTTTTTCTTTCTTATAATTTTCCACCATTGATCAAAAGTTGTCATCCTTGTTCTCATCCATTGGATCTTCATTCATACCAATCCTTACCTTGAGCTCTCATTGGTTACTTATCATCCAAAACTTGGCCATTAATTTGCTTAGGATTTTTTTACATAAAATCTACACCATTGATTTCAAATTTAAGCACAATTCTTGACCAATCTTCCACCTTTGGATTTTCTAAGACTAAATAATAATCACTTATCTTCTATCTATGTGACATATTAATTTCCCAATTATACTCTTAAAACTTAACTATTGATATGAGCAAAATAAATACTAAGATCATTAAATTGACCTACTAATAAAAATCAGGGTTTTCCCAAAAATTAACATTATCCCTCTAATACGACATAATAAATTTTTCGTATAAATTAATATGTCGTTCAACTCATCTTTTATGTATTTTAAAATTTCTCATTTAAATATAGAAACTCAACATTGTTGATCATCGACATCATCATACTGATGATACATATTCAATCATTCATGATCTTGAAATTTGATATCCATCAAAATAATTCATTAGAAGTATATTAATAAAGGAAATCCATAATAATAGTTTATGAATCAAGTTTATGAATTTCTAGAGCGTCATAATTATACCCCGTAACTTTGGGTGATTCTCATGTTGCCTACGAATTTATAATGGATAAATTTCACTTTTCTCCCCCTTGAATTTTAGACTTTATCATTAAATATTCTTAAACTTCAGTTCATAACCACTCGATACAATGATCTATTAGATCGTGTCCTTAGGCATCACGAAGTAATCATATCACATCTCAACTGGGTACTTATATTTTTAGGCTTTCACAGTTTTGGTTTGTATGTTCATAATGATACTATGAGCACTTTAAGATGAGGTATATCCTGTAGAGGTACTCAAATTGCATCAGTGATCAATTCTAGGTTTCGTCGTAAACCTAATAGGTTACTTTCAATTACACAAATCAATATTTCAAACCGCACTAAAAGGTAGGGCATTTCCCATTTTTATAGGAACTTCTATACCAGAAATAATGGTATCTCTAATTAAAGCCCCTTTGGGATGTAAAATATTTATGTTTCCTAAACTTTGAAACGTTTACATATTTTCTCATTCAGTTAAATTTTAGACAAGAAAGGTACACATATTGACAAATTTAAGTGCATTTTAGCAAAAAGGGCATTTTCTTACGTTTCATGTTTTTTTTAAAATGCTTGGGAAAAATAAAATATATGGCCGTAGTTGATCCAAGACGAGCAATTCAAAATAAAAATCTCAAAAATACCAAGAAAAGAACCACATTTGAGTATGAATTCCAAGGGAAACATAGCATCAAAATGCCGAGCAGAACAAATTCAATCATTAAAAAAAAAAAAAAAATCTTACAAGCTTTTGATCAAACATCATAAAAGAATTGGACATAACGGCTCCACCACCACATTTCAATCCAAATATGTTCAAAAAAAAAAAAAACAAACAAACAAACCGCCAAACGGCCCTTGAAGCTTGCTGAGTGCTCATCGGAAGCGACGAAGACGGTTCGGTTCAATATAATGTCTATTCACTGAAACTCGTTTTGGACACCCATTTTTCGTCAACTTTTTGCATGCCAGGCGAATTGAACATGTCGAAGACTCCTTTTAAAAAAGAGGATCCAGCTCTATCCGCCATTGCGTGGAATCACAAAATCGAATCTAACAGCAATAACGCGATCATATAAGAAGAGCGCGGGGCGCATAATGGCGGTAGAAATTGTAACCCAAAGTCTACTAAAAACATTTTATTGTCAACATAAGAAACCTGCAGGAAAATTTGTGAGCCTTAATTAGTTAAGGAACTTCTAATAAACAAATTCTTTTGCTAATCAAATTGACCTCAAAGTCAATCTCAAAATATTTAGTTTATTTCTTCTTCGAGTCAATGATGTTTAACGTCTCTACTCATAACTCTCTTTTTTAAATAAAAAATAAAAAAATATGTTAGAATACTAATTCTAATCTCAAATTTTAAGTACCATCCTATGTGGCATATGAGTTATTCTTTTTTATTGGTAAGTGTTTAATGTATTACCACATCAATTGATTGTATTTAATAATAAAAATATGAAATGAATTGATATTCAAAAAGTTGAAATTAGAGTTAATATCCATAACATTTTTTTTTTCTTTCGATTCATAAATATGTTTCTTGTAAATGAGCTTTGTTTTAATCCTGAAACTCCGGAAATTCAACCTTAGTCATTATTTTCTAATAATGCATAATAAAACAGGGTAGATGTTACAACATGTGAAGTATCTTATTAAATCACTCTGTTGGGTTCAGAATATTTTTTATATTTTATTTTTCGTCGTCGTCGTCCTCGTCGTGGTGTGTTTGTGTGTGTGTGTGTGTGTGTGTGTGTGTGTGTGTGTGTTTTTTTTTTTTTTTTTTTTTTTTTTTAACTACGTCAGAGTTGCTTATTCGTAGCTGTTAATAAGTCTTCAGTCAGGTCGGTCTTGTATACACTGAAGCCTGCTGGAAAATTCACTGGCCATAAACGTTAAGAAACTTCTCATTTTCAAACTCTTTTTTTAATCAATTGATTTCGAATTAATTTTTTTCCTAATTTTTTCAAGTCAATGGATTTTCATGTTCATACTTCCTCAGCATGTTTGTTCTCCAAAAAAAAAAAAAATGTTGGACGTTGGCTAAGAATTATCGTTGCGAAAATTAAGATATTTTAGTTTCAATATCATCACATCTGTTTTAAGGTGTTTTATCTATGGGAATCATCTTCCTGTATCATTTTATCAGATTCAAGAATATTTAATTACATACACTGGCAGAGCCACTCTTTTACTTCAATTACATTATATTATTTCTTTTGAGAGAAATAAAATAAAAAATATATATTTTAAAAAAATTAATATCACGGTGCTTTCCAAAAATTACCAAATACATGTATGACCGATGAGTTTTTATGACAAAGAATAAAGTTTGACAAGTCATTATTTTGATGAATCGTTTCTTTGGATAGAAGAAGATTATGTAAACACTTACTCGAGCGGTGCTTCCATCTAGGCGGAATGCTCCCCTACCAATTGTATTTTTACATCCCACATCTTCGGCAAATCGCTTAGCCCAGTTCATCTTCAAAAAAGTGCTCGATCAGTGAGCTATTACGCACTCTTTGAAAGGTGGCTACTTCTAGGCAAACCTCCTGGCTGTCTCTTTACCCCTACCTATGGCTGATTTTTTTTTTTTTTTTCCTTCTTTAACTTTGAGGGCCGAGGATTCGAATTCTACATCTTATTGTATGTATAGGTGTGCAATTACAACTAGATTATTTTTAAAACGGAGGGGACAAAAAAAAACCACCTGCACTCAGTCCTACATGCCTCTGCCACTGGTTGCATATCATATATGGTTTAGGTGTCTCAAGTTCACGTCAATATTCATTGGATTTTTCCCAAAAATAATTATCAGGATTAATGGATGGCATCATTAAAGTTTCACTTTGATCATGAGTTCAAACTCATAATTCAATCAGTAAATTTAAATTTTTATAAAAACTAAAAAAGTAGGCTTAAAATGTGATATTAAATAGAAGATAAATTCAAAACGTATGTCTCTCTCTAAAAATGGCTATCACTTTGAAAAATCTTCTCCTAAACGCCCCCTCAGTCTCCACAGGAGTTCCATGCACATTCCAAAGCAAAGTCGTTGAGCTTACTCAATTTTTTAGTCAAAAGTGAAAAACAAGTAGTGCAAATTGATTGATTTATCACTCTATACATATAAAATAGTTGACAAACATATATTACGCTCGTGCAGAATAAACAAAAATAAAATAAAATAAAATAAAACATGTGGTATTGGAGTGGCCATCACATGGCTGCCACATAGCGAACGAGAAGAGAGGTTGACGAAAGCCACGTACCGTTCACTCTTTGAATGAGTGTTTAGATATACCCATACATATGTGTGTGTACATATATGCCAACCTATTCTAACAACTAACAAGTTATCCAGAGGGTTTCCATGCAAATTTTAAAGCAAAGTCGGCGAGCTTTCTCAATTTTTAGTCAAAAGTGAGGGGGGAAAAAAAAAAAAATTGGTGCAAGTTGATTAACTTAACACTCTCTATATGCCAACGTTTGTACTATAACTAAAAGCAATAGCGGAGAAAACTTGGGACTAGTCAACCGCAAGTCAATGTCCCTGTGTCCAAAGGCTCCCTTTCATTTTAATCCTAATAACAAAAGCAAAAACAAAAACGAAAACAAAAAAACCACATTATTTTGTAAATTCATAATCTTCTACAAACTTGGGCTTTGTAGCCAAATTTGGGGATTTAAAAAAAAAAAAAAAAAACACACAGAGAGAACTTTTAGCTATTCCAAGGAGAAAAATAATAAAAAAGAAAGAATAAAAACCAAATGTTTTAGGTACGTGCAAGTTAATATTCAAGCCACTGAAGAAGTTGCTTGCAGGAACAAAAAACGAAATGGGGGATACTAAAAGAATAACTTTGTTCTGACCTGAAATCTGATTCATCAATCTTAGATTACATCACAAAGAAAAAATTATGATCACAACCACACAAGTTTCAAGTCCACTGAAAAGCTAGAGGTTTCTCACAAAGAGTAAAGCCAGAACTTATATCTTACAAGAAAACCAGAGAAAATGCCCTGTTAAAACCTTTCTAGATGAACCCCAACTAAGAGAAAAGCTCAATCTTGTTCCGGTAGCGGTTAAAGGCTCAGGATCATAATCCTCGTCTTTGCACCTGTGAGTCTAATAGACTCCTCGAACAGTGCTGGACAGAGAGCATGAGGACACTACCGATCCATCTTTTATTTAACAAAAATAGAACTTGAGAAAGGGAAAGTCTACACATCTACTCCCCAAAAAAAAAAAGGTGAACTAATTAACAAATCTAAAACCGGAAGGACCGACGGAATCCCTAGGTACACGAAAATTACAAAAGCTGGAACAAAGAACCACCAACCGATCATCCGAGTTAACACGATAAGAAGCTAATCTATCAGCCACTTCTCCATGGATTTGCAAACAAGCCGAGACTAAGAAACTTCACAATCATCATAAGCTTTGGACCAGAGCTTTGCAAGAAACTAATTCAGTCAGGGCTTCCTGTCCACAAAAGCCAAAGCAATTACATTGAAAAAACAAAACAAAAAATAAAAAAGAAATAAGCTAACTAAGAGTCATTTAGTTGATCATATTTATATTTCAATTGAGAGATCACAATTTAAGCTAACAATCGCATAAACTGATTCTCTTGAAAGACCAGTAGAAATATAAGATAATATGTACATGTATCTATCTATATATATATATATATATATAGTTTGCTATTCTACAACCAGGAAGATATATGCATGGTCTTCTTCTTGCTAACTAGGAAATATACATCTTGTACAATTTCATCACCATTTCCATTTATTGAATTCAAGAAAGAGAGCAAACATGCTGCTGAGACATAACAAAAGTCTTAACGGCGCATGTTATTAAAATGATAATTCAATCACCAATATCTTAGGCCAGATAAGAATCAAAACACGTAGTACTTATCAAGAGATGATTAGATTCATATCACATTTCATAATGAGAGATATAACTCAAATAATTAAGGATCAGAAGCAGGTAGCTTACTTAGTGATCAAGACTGTTCTCACTTTGTTCTACTTTGCGGAACTGTTGCCTTCTTCCCTTGGACGCTTTAGGTTAGGTAATCCGATGTGTTTGTGCAAGACACGCTCTATCTTTGGCCAATCCTCTCCCCGTTTCTTCTCTGCACCTTTCCAGAAGTCAAGGACAATCATGAATCGACAGGCATTGTAGTGCAGTAAGACATTTTATACCTTCAGGTAGAGATCTATGATCTTGATAATCTGACATTGTTAAAGATCTCAATGAAACAAGATTCCCCATCCACTCGGGCAAAACTTTTAGGCTTGGACAGCTTAAAATTTCGAGACTATGAAGTACACTAAGTTTCTGTAAGCCATCTGGAAGGTAATTAAGTTGTGGAACGCTCAAGATGCTCAGACTTCGAAGGGAAGAAAGGCATTCAACAGTCTTTGGCAGTATCCTAATAAGTGGACAATACATGATTGTCAAGATTTCAACAGACGTCAGATATTGGAATCCTATTAATAAAGAAGCCAGATTGTTGCAACTCTCAAGGGACAAAGATCGAAGCTTGCTTAAGCCTCCATTCCCACCCTCTGGCAACGACGTTAGACTGTGGCAATCACTGATCTCCGAGGACTCCAAAGCAGTGAGGTTGTGCAAACTTTGTGGCCAAGAGGAGAGCTTTTCACACCATCGAATGGTCAATGATTTCAAAGCGTCAAGATTTCCAAAATCATGTGGCAGCGAATAAAGGGGACAAGATTTGATGCCAAAGATCTAAGAAGGAGATTGTTTGAAGGAAACACACCGGGGAAATGTACCAAATCTCTGACTTTGGCAATCATAAGTGTTTCAAGTGATGTGAGGTTCCTAAAGGAATGAACCAAAGTTGCAATGCATTCTTGGAGTTCCAAAAGCTGGATAGACAAAATTTGTGGCATGACCGTTAGCTTTGGAAATTTGTTGAGAATCAATTTGCTCAATTTTGGAAAAGCTTTTTCCACCAACATCTGGACTTTTAAGATTTGTGTTTGGTTTGAGTTCACGAAGAACTTTCTCTGCTTTCCAAATATCGAACCACTTTGATGGTCCTGGTAAGTGAATTTCATTTCCTCTTAAGAATTCCTCATCACCAGATTCATTTCATTTCCACTTTCATCATTATACGCTAACTTCGTAAGCGTTGTCTTTCCTATCCCTCCCATCCCTACTACTGGCATGCACGACGCTTCTCCTCCGTTGGTAATTTCACAAGACAGTAGCAATTTGATTATCTCCTCTTTCTCTTGCTCTCTTCCGTAGACTTCAGATTGTATAACAAAGGAGCTCGTTTCCCTTCTGTCCCATTCTCTCCGAACCGCGCTTCGGTCGCCAAAATTAATGCCAAGTGCTTCATCTGTCGCCATTTCCAAAGCATGAAGCATCTGTTTGACCTTTTCTGCATATTGTAGATTCCTCAAAGAATCATCAGCAGAGAGAAGGAGAAGCAGATCTTCAGCATCATAAGCAACTTTTTTGAACTTGGACAGCCAAATCTTCACCGCCGTGTTCGTGGCTTGTTGCTCTTCTGCATCCTTAAGAACAGCTTGAACCATTGGCAAAGTGTCACGCAGCTTTTTAACTTTAGGTTATTCTCACTTTGCCCATTAATTTTAAAAATCACCAATTTGACTCCTAATATGATGCCTTACCAATTTAACTTTAGGTTATTCTCACTTTAGGTTATCTCTCACGTATAAATTTGATGGCGTATTATTGATGAACTAGTAAATCATTTATTGATATTGGTTAATCACTTGATATCACTCTATCTAGTACAAAATCTATGAATGAAAACATATGCAAGGATGAAAATGTCAACGGAGATTTGGAAATTCTTCCAAATAAAATGCCGATTGATGTCGGTAGGAATTCAATCACTTTCAGTTCGAAAAACAGCCGTTATCAGTGGTGCCCTTGAAGCAATATATTTCGATCCAATGCATCTGTTGCAAGTAGTTCTCAAAAACTAGCTGGATTTTCATTCACACTTTCGAACAAATTAAGTGCAATCACTTTAAACCTCTAAAAATAGAGCAGAAAAGATACGGCCTTATTTCTCCAATGGCAATTTTTATTTCCATATAGCCAGAGCAAAAATAGTGGCTTCAAGAAATGGAACATACAAATTACGACGATTTCAAGGAAAAAAATAAAAAATAAAAATTAGAGAATAGACATGATGTGGTTTTATGATTAATTGAAACAAGAGTCTAATTTGCAGTTAAATACGCCAGCTTAGGCACCCCTGTGTCTTTTTCCCATTCTCTTACACATTCTTATGCACATCATTAGACCCGAACAAAAATTTAGCAGAGAAAGGGGATTAGAAGTAAATTGCTTCTTTTCTTTCTGTTTTTCTCCTACTGTTCTTCCATATTTTGTAAGCAAAGAATTCATGGCTCTTCTATCACAATCATCTTTCCTTCAGCAACACTAGATTCGGTCGGCTGCCCATTTCTTTTCTCCAGCTCACAGTATAAAACACCATCATATTCTGAACTCATAGATTGTTGAAGCTCGCTGTCATGCTTCGGTTGATCTACTTTCCCCTCGGACCTCAAGACATCAGTCCCATCTGTCTGGTTTGCCCTTGATGAATTGTCCTTGGATAAAGCCGATTCAGTGGGTACTTGAGCACCATTAAAGTCAGCAACTCTCACCTTGCGAAACAAACCATTTTAGTTACATACTGGTTTTACTGCTTACTAAGTCGTTGAAAATATTATGTTGACATGGAAACAAAGGACTATAGCACTTATGTGCCCACCCGTTAAATTTAGGAAAGGTTGTTACTAATTAAGAGATGGACTTTAGCATAAGTGCTAAAAAGTTATGATTATTCTGTCCAAAATAACCCCCCATGAACAAGTGGAGTTAATTGATATTATTTTGTTAATTCGAGAATTAATTTGCAAATAAAATAAAGGATAGAGAAAAAAGTGCCAAACCACACAAAGTTTAGGAGTGTATGATTACTTAGAAAATGCTACTCCCTAGTTGTAAATTTTAAACCAGTGGCTACAGTGAAGGTCAGTTGGTTGTTAATATTATTGTTAAAAAGAGGGGGAATGTGGTCACGTGGTCTTTTTCCGTTTGTTTTTTATAAAAATTCTAACAGAAAGGGTTAGGTGAGACTTATTCCCCTCTTTTTAGATTAGTCTTTAATGAAAATCTAATAAAAGGGGTTAAGTTAGACATTCAAAATTCGGAGAGCAAAATGAGAGTTTTTAAAGTTCAGGACAAAGCGAGAGTTTTGAAAGTTCGGGGAGGGCACAGATGAGGTTGATCCTTATTATTATTATTATTATTATTATTATTATTTCTTCATTTTCAGTTCTCACAAACAACCAAAGTACCAAATGCAATTCTTTTTTTTTTAGCATTAAGTACTAAATGCAATTCATTATAAACGTAAATACCTGTAAAGGCTTCATAATATCAGTTTCTCGAATGTCACTTCTGTCTAGTGAATCTTGAGCTTGTAGCTCCATGGAGTCGCGGACAATCTGACTAAGAAAGCTCACATCATCGGACATGACGCCAAGCCCTTTCAAGAGTTTCGACCCCAACTGCAAACTTGTCTGCAATAATTTACAGTATTCAGGCTCTCCAGGTTACAATTGACGAAAACATTCTGGTTACATATTCAAATATAAAATAATAATTATAATAATAATAGATTCTCTGCTGCTACATACCTCTGCGTTTTCCAGAATGGCATCTGTTGCCCCTGCTTTCTTCAGATCCAAAAGGTGTTTGAGATCCTGAGCTCTGGCGTAAATGGGAATCTGCCATGTCAATTTTCACTACAACATTAGCAAGTAGACCAATTAAGTCATAGAATTAGAAACACACACACACACACATGTATGTATAGAGAGAGAGAATTACTCCAGGGAAAGCACTGTGAAGCCTTTGAACAGCTTCAGTTGTCCTTTTCTTCCCTGTGTACATGACCATGACAGCTTTCGGAGAAGAGATACCAGCAGACTGCAAAACAGCTGGACGCGATCCATCGCCGTAAAGAATTGGAAACCCGAGTTTCCTAGATGCCTGTGGATGCATACAATAGCAAAAAAAAACCGTTCAGTGCCATCAATATCACAGAACAAGTCTTTTCAAATATTTCAAGAAAAAACGACTCAAACTAAAGGTAGTACTCTTATAAATCTAAGAAACTGTGAACATCTCATTCATGCATATCAAAAGTTTCTAGGGACTAAAATTATAATATAGTTCTCATTGACCTTCACCACAGAAGGATCTAGATCAAAAGCTATAAATGGCCACCCGACAGCTTCACCATCTACGCCCGCAGCCAACGGAGTGGATAAGAAATTGGCGAGGACCTGCACATACGAGGTGGAGAGATCACTGGAACTTTAGAGCTTCAGCACTTCAGCTAAGCTAAAATGGTGGCTGTTTCTGCATAATAGCAATTGTACCTGACCCATTTGACCAAATCCGAGGATTACAACAGGTTCATTAGCCTCAAAGTTCACCATTTCTTCCGTTTCCTGTGACTGTTTTTATCAAACATATAAGGTAATGTGCCACTCAGATTGAGAAATTGAAATATAATCAATATAAAATTGCCCATGCACCAGAGCGGAAAATGTCCGTAACCAGGGTAATTAAAAAGTAAAATTAAGAACCAAATAATAATAATCCGTAATCAACGGATTTTCAAACTAACCCACTACTGGGTATAACAATCATCTAATATAATTAAGCAGGCAACAACTAAAAAGCATATCAGAAAGAAATTGGAATTAAAAAGTAAAATTAAGAACCAAATAATAATAATCCGTAATCAACGGATTTTCAAACTAACCCACTACTGGGTATAACAATCATCTAATATAATTAAGCAGGCAACAACTAAAGAGCATATCAGAAAGAAGGGCCATGGATTGTAACCAGAATGCACGTGTGTTTGTAAACTTGAAACAGCCATATTATGACAACCAATCAATGAATTTATAAATTTCAGAAAATGTTGAAGTCAGAACATACATCCTCTGCATTGAATTTCTCATCAATGATTTCAGCGGCCTTTCGTCCAGCTTCATTAAGTGCTGGTGTCAATGCCATGGATAAAACAACAACAATTATGAGCAATTTGTTCAGCTCCAGAGGCAGCACACCAAGCCTGGTTGCAACAAGAGACAAAAATGTCACGAGAGAGAGAGAGAGATACAGAGAGAGAGAGAGAGAGAGAGAGAGAGAGAATTGCACATTAATACTACCCACCTGTTTGCTAGGGAAAAAACCACAAATCCAAATTCACCTCCTTGAGAGAGGAGCAATCCAATTCTCACACTTTCTTGTAGAGTGAGCCCAACACGAGGACCTATTGCGGTTATGATCAATGTCTTGATGATGATCAAGCCTGCAAGTAGTGAAAGTACATTTGGCCACTCTCGGAAAAGAAGCTGCACAAGTAAAGGATAAACTCTTTAGAAAATATGTAGATTATTACACTTTTGCAAACATGGGAAATAATTTTATATATATTGCAAACCGAGGCAATGATACACATTCTCCAAAACATTTTCTATAAGCTCTTTTTTCCCTCAAAAGATCATGCTAAGTTTCCCGAGACAAAGACGGTGAAATGTTTCCATGCTAGTACCTGCATGTCGATGGAAGTCCCAGTAGCTACAAAAAATAATCCAAGGAGTAAGCCTCTGAATGGTCTTATATCAGCTTCAATCTGCGTTCGGAAATTGGTTTCTGCTAATAATGCTCCAGCCAAAAATGCACCAAGCTGCACATGAAAAAAATAATAAAAATAAAATATTTAAAAACCTACACATTAAGAACATGTATGAATCTCAAACATCCTATATCTCAGAGAAGAGATGCCTAACTGTGTCACTGAAACCCAACTGCTGGGTTAGAAGTGACGTCCCAGCAACCGTCAATAGACAGAGAGCAACAAAGGCCTCAGAGCTCCTCGCTTCTGCAACAACCTGAGCATAAAAACTTATTAAGTTTCCCAGCAAATAAACACGAGTGCAGACCTTTTGCTGGTATTGATGAACAGGCACACCTCAAAAACTCGTCTAAGAAGGTATTTTCCTCCAAGAGAAAGCAGTCCCAGTCCGCCTAAGGCCTTTAAACTTTCTTTAGCAAGCATTGGCCAAAGGCTTTCCTGTACCAGGTTCTGCAGAAAAAAGAGAAATAAAGCATTATGTTCAATTGATTGATTCAAATGCATCCGAAAAAAGTTAAAGGAATTAAGGTTATGAGACTATAAGTACAAATTAGAAGTGTTACAAACTGATTGAGCAAAGCTAAATGCAAAGTCCAAAGCCTAGTCTCAGTTTGAGCAAAGCTAGCTTACTAAAATTGCACGCGTGGCCCTTCGGGTCGATAAAGCCATATCTGAAAGTTAATTGCATTTCCACTTAAATATGGCTACAAATTTACCTGGCTCTCTAGCACTGGAAGTATGACCAAGAGAGGGACAACCGCTATGTCCTGCAAATGTCAAGCATTCAATGGTTCAAAATGTTATTGACATCATTTTGACACCGCTTTGCATGACCACCTAGAAAAATGCAGAACCGAAGTACAAAAAAAAAAAAAAAGTACTGGCAATCTGTTATGCTTTAATTTAATCTTCTGGAGAACAAAGATAATCCAACTGTGGCTGTATTAGTAGAATATAGAATGGAACCTGTAAAAGAAGTATTCCCAGGGTTGCCGAGCCAAATCTTGTCGGGAGCTCACCTTTCTCTGCAAGTAGCTACAGATGATGCTATATAAGCTCTAAGCAACACAACTAACTTCAAACATACTCATATAACATAACAATAGACATACATGTAAATAGATTAGCATCTTCGCAGTTTATGAATTTAAGAGGTTGAAAAGAATTCATGTAAAACATATTTTTTTATTTGTCAGCAACCAAAAAAAATTGTCGTTTTCCTATAATTTGATCGATCAAATATTTTTTATGCATCTAGAATTAGAATACCTGTAGAACAAAAGCTGAAGAAGACAAAGAGAGAGCAGCACCAATCACAACAGCCTCATCAACACTTCTTATGTTGACCTGCCACAGAAACATTTGTTTGGAACATTCATAAAGTTAAAAAATAATTAAAGCTATTTACATGTTGCCTTGGGTAGCCACAATGGCTGAAATTTCAATCAGTTGACGAATATGAGAAAGGTTATCCAAGAAGTGTTAGATACAACATCAAAGATGAATGAAATCTTAAAAACTATTCAAACCGCCCTCCCATCAATTTTATCACATATAATATGCCAATGAACAAGTGTCATTTGAAATTTAAATCCAGCAAACGAACAGGAAAACTGTTCAAAATGACAAAGAACGGTGACAATTACATCTAAGATTAAAGGTGCATAGAGGGGTAAAAAAATCTCACCAAGTCAGGCCTTGAATGAAAAAGAAACTCCAGAATTTTTGTTCCAATAGCCCCATTAGGAGGAAGTTCAAACGCTGTGAAAGCGAGTGTAGACAATATGACCTTCAAGAGGAAGCAACAATCATGATCATGTAGTCAAATGCTCGTTCAGCATTCATGGAGTAAGTATTTCACTTCCAAACACTTACAGTTAGAAAGAATTCTGACAAGCAATGCATCTAAGAAGACACAAATTGGTTCAAAATTTAAAAAGAAAAAAAAAATGTTTATTATTTACTTCAGCAGTTTTTTTTTTTTTTTTTTTTTTTTTTTTTTTTAGGCTTTAAGGATTATAGCCCTGTACAAATCTGCTGAAATCATCTTTCGTGAGTTTCGCATAATAATACTAAAGTCTAAACCTTCCGATCATGGAAACTCTTCAAGCAGGCTCAACAGAATAAACTAGTAGCATCATGATAAATCTATGTTAAGACAGATATCAGAACCAAGAACCATTCCACAACTAATATCTGAAGCAAATACACGTGTGTGTCAATGCACTACGATACATGATTTCCAAGATTGACGCTGAGATATTACTTGTTTTCAGCACCGTACCTGAGTCAATCCCATGCCGAAGGCAAACTTTGCAAGAGCTTTTAGACGGGCAAAGGAAAGCTCTAAACCCATCTCAAATAGCTGAAACAAAAAACATATGGGTCCAAAATAAATATCACCGTCTTTCAAAAGGTATATTGTGAAGGATGTGTTGCCATGAAAAGTTTATAAGCTTCTTAATTAAACCATGCTCTTTCATTCTTTTGAGGAGCTATCAAAGCATAAATATCAAAAAAGATAAATGTGCCACTATCTCCAAGGACATCTCTTTTCAGTTGAAATGATGAAGAATAAGAACATAATTTAAGACGGACGTTCTTATGCATGAGCAACCAAGATTACTAAAGCAACGTGTTTCAAAACTTATGATCGTAAGATATCATTTCTTTGTTAACGGGCAGTAGGAACAAAGGCAGGCTAAAAATCTTACCAAGAAAAGAATTCCCCATTCAGACAGAACTTTGACATCTGTTAGATTTCTAATCAACCCAAACTGATTGAGTATGACGCCAGCAAAGAAGAAACCAAGTATCTGACAAAAATAATCATAAAAGATATTGGCATGGTTACAAATCTGAACTCCAAAGGTAAGCAAACAGAAAATGATAGACATGGTCAAAATCAATTTAGGAGCCAATTTTATACTTACGGGACTAGCTTTAATGATCCTGAATGCAGGAACAACAATGACAGTCACAATTAAGAATGTCAAAGTATCCAATCCTAGATCATTGATGACATCAACAGCACTGGCAACATCAATTGATGCATATATCCGCGATCTTGCCCAGTGGACTGGTCTATGGTCGAAGACAAATAATCCTCTCCGACCACATACCGAGGAAGTTAACAAAGGGTTTCTCTCAAAGATATTTCTTGAAGCAGAAAAGCAATGACTTGTCCTATAATTGATGGCATATGATAATAAACAACTTCGCAGATTACTGGAACATGTAAAATGAATTGATTGTCTAACACATCGTGTTATATGGTCAGAGCGGAGTAAAAATGAGCTGTTTTGTTTAATAAGCTGACATCCCTGCAACAAAATGAACAAAGGAGAATATAGCATTTCCATGATAAGTTTTACCATCCAGGATATCCCCATACTCACAAACGATGCACTGTTTATTTTTCCATTTTCAAATACCTTAAACCGCATTACATGCTTCACTAGTTGAACTGACGTGTGTCGTAACAATAGTAACAGAAGCAGATTTAGAAAAAGGACCAATGAGCACAAATTGGACACATTTTAACATGATCATTATAAACTAAATCTTAAAAAAATGACTCATAACATGTCAATGATCTTCCCTGATATCTGCTACAAATAAAAGTGAAACAAAAGTACTGGGTTTCAAAACATACAAAGGAGGTTCAAAAGTTCCGTCAACGTTGGAAAATGTTCAGCCTAAAAAAATGGAAGATTGATTTTTTTTTTTTTTTCCACGTCTAAACTTTCTGCACTTTATCATTATTCTCACTCAGATGATCGGTACAGCTAACATGGTTACTGACACACTCACAGACATGAGTTAAATTTGTTAGGGCACAAGTAGAGTTCACCTTGCTAGCAAATCCCTCTATGTCGGGGTTATACGAATTCGGGTAAAAGAACATCTTTTTAGAGAGTACTCCCAAGTGAATGCATTCAAGAAATTACTTTCCCGGAAATTTTTTTTTCCTTATCAGGTACTGAAATGTTCAGCAGATATGGCCTTGTCAAATAACAAAAATAGTTCTTCTTTCATTTGGACACAACCTATCTTACAAATAACACAGTGCAGGCAATTTCATTACTTTTGAGTGAAATTAAGGACGTTGTAAAACTTCTTAGGCAGTGAAAAGAAGTTTCTCGGCTCGAAATTTCGACTTGGTCCACCAAATGCTGACACAATCTCTTAACAGCTGAGTAACAATTCATACTCGCCAACATTCATATAACATAAAAATATGTTGAATTTGAGACTTATTCGGCTTCTATCATAAAAAGTCAACATGTTAGTAGAGTGGTAGGATCCACATATGTCTTAAGAGGTGGGACTCGGGTTTCTTTCCACCCTTAACAAAATACTCATATAAAATCATTTGAAAGGCTCAATAGAATCCATCTAACATAGTAAAACAGAATCTGGTTTCATATTCTCAAAGGAACAAAACTTTCTTAATGCAAAAACCACAATAGTTTCATTTTTTTAAAACAATTGCAGACCCATTAAGACAATATAAAACAAAAAACAGAAAAGGGTAATTAAAATATAATACAAATAAGGTTTTACCTTATGAGAGGAATGGAAATATGCGTAGAGTCCAACATAACGCTATGACTCGTGGAACAACAGAACCCCATTAAGAAACTGACGAGCATTATCTGTTTTGCTATTGAAGTTATGGTTTTTTTGCAGATACAATCCAAGAGAAACTCGAAGGTTTGACCTTTTTGAACCACTTCTTTTTTTTTTTTTTTTTTTTTTTTTTTTTTTTTTTGCAGTGTTCTTGGAAGAAATGGGAAGAGCAAAACAGAAAACGGGAACGAGGGTGAGGAGGACAAGTGCACACGTTGAAGCCCGGTGGGTTTGGAGCTTTGAGAGAGAAAGCAGAGAGAGAGAAAGAGAGGGGATTTTGGTGAGTTTTTGTCCGAGAGTAATATGTTGTTCTGGAGGAAAAGAAGACGTTTGGGCAACGAGAAAATGGTTGTTTCTTTTGTTTGTTTGAAGTCCAAATGGATGACAAGGACGATGACTGGATTTTTTATTTTATTTTTTTCAAGTTAGAATCTAACGTAATGCAAACGTGGATATTGCTTTCATTATCTGAGGCTGAAAAAAATGTCAAAATATAAAATTCTCATAAAATTTTCTTTTTCTAAAACAGAATATTTTGGTTAGATTTTGAAATTGATTGATATACAAAAAATATCCAATCATTTATAAAAGGGGAGGTATGTAGCATTATTATTCTCCAAATTTTTTAATTTTAATAATGATATATTATGAATTTTCTAAATTGTTACGGTATGATTCCATTTTGTTATCTTTCTATTAAATGAAATTTTGAAATTTGAAGATTTGTATTTAGTTTGGAATTTTTGGTAGAAAAATGAAATTTCTTGTCATCATATAAAGTTGTATGTGAGTTTTTCGTCACAAATTTAATGAGAATTAAGCCAATTGGAGCACCGTTACAACAATTATAAGAACTTGGGAGCAAAATGACAAAATTCAAAGACAATTGGCAAGTTGTCAACGACGATTAAATCTATGACCACCAAGATGTTAAAACCCAAGAATTTTGCAATCATCTAGGATCAAATGGGAGAGAAATGTTAGAGCTAATCGAGAATAGTTATGTCAATTATGACAGTTTTTTTATATTTTTTTTTAGGGACATTATGAAAGTTATTAATTTCCCTTTTTCTAAAAAGCGAATATCCGTTTTAGTTGTGTGGTTGTGTATATTTTAAATGATTGCTAAATTCTTATTATTAGTTTATGGTTGTTAAACATATATTTACTTGTTTGTTAAAGAATTCTTTAATTATTTAATTAAAAAATGAATTCTTTGATCTGAATCGATAATCCCATATTGAATGAATTAAATATTCACCAAAAAAAAATAGACAAAAGAAGGAGGGCGAGGAACGGCAATGCGAAGCCAAATTGGTTAAATAACAACTCACGTGTCATAATTTATTGGTAGAAATAATGAATTAATGTGACAATCCTTGAAACAATTAGCAATAAAATATTAACAACTCATATGTCAATTAAGTTGTAATCAACAATGAATTAGAATCTAGGACCAAGCATTTTTTAAATAAAATAAAGAAAGATATTTCAAAAAGGCTAGAAAACCATTTTGGGGGTCGGTCCATTTTTGCCAATGAGATGAGAAGATCATCCAGGCGTATTTGGGTTTACGTGGTCCAGTTCCCACCTTATGTTCTGCCCATGTGAAAACACTGTAAGGCCACAAAAATTAAAATAATAATAATAAAAAGATGAAAAAAATTTCAAAGCTTCACCCCATAGTCATTTTCTTCTAGAAATTAAAGCAACTTCCAAGAACTGCTGCATTATTTCAAAGGAAGAGATTTATATGGAGACATACAGAATAGGGCATATGATACAAAGTTTGTGAACTTCTCGTACTCATATGATAAACCGAATAACATATTATAAAAATAAAAACTGTCAGAAAAATCAAGCTTCTCAGAAGTTGCAGAAACACATTCAGAAAGGCTATATAGCATATATGTATCATTTATTTCAGAAGTTGCAGGCATCAGTGTCTTTGGACAACATTACAAGTTCACCAAATCTGAGGCAAAAATCCGATATCTGGAACTAATTTAAAGACAAACAAGGACCTCACAAGGAAGAATCTGAATTCGCAGAACAAAAGTGAGAGAAATGCTGTTGACACAATGGCGTTCGTCGGTCGGAGTGGAAAACCTTCCCCTTTAATACAGGACCAGATGACCGCCACATGCTGCACAAGTTATTTCAATCCTCCTTCGTTCTGGGTCCGGCTGATAACAAAGAAACTTGTCACAACATTGAGATTCACAAAAAGTCTAGGAAACGATGATAAGTGAAGAGAGAAGAAAACTCACCGTGGCAATTTATGGCGCCGGGAAGACCCTCAAAGAAGCTGGCCAGCCACAGCCGGAATTGAATTTGTCGTGGACTGTAAAGAGGAGTCCCACCACCTGCACAATTGTAGACTCCGTTCCTCATAGAACTTGTCATATGTACCTGTACCGGGGAATCTAGATAACGTAGACAAGTTTCAGTTTTAAGATATCCAGCATTTTTTAGCTTTAGCGGGCCCAGATGAGTTTAATAGAGCGAAAAAACTCACAAATTAAGGAAAGCGGGATTAAGGCATCATTAAGGCTTTTCTACTATTATTACCATTACCTATTACTACTGTTATTGGATATTGTGAAATTCAAAGGCAGCAATTAGGTGAGTGGCATGCAATTAGGTCAGCAGCCACTATATGGTAAACTGGACTCGTCATGGGACTTTGAAATTCTTTTGCATGGTCAACTCCTCGTACTTCACTTACCTGCAATAATTCACTAGCCTGCATAACTTACCAAACCTTACATACCTACATCACGAGAACTATATGATCAATAAATTTAGTAAGACCGTGACGTAATTTCCATATTAATATAACTTATTTAATTTTAAGGCCCTTTATTGTGATCTCATGTCATTAGTACCTTTTCGACAGCCCCCTCCCCAGTCTCTCTGTCGTTTTACATTCTTAACCTTAAATGCCAGTTAAAATTACGACCACATCAGTGTCAATTACACGTACAAGTGAATAGATGCAAGGGAGTAATCTTGATAAAGTTTTCAAATTTTTAAAGTTAGGGAGAATGTCCACAATAAAACTTAACCAACTTATTCCAATGTATTTTAATTGTTGAAATATATCAAAAGGTTTACTAAACTTATTTCTCATACCGTTCTTTTTGATGCAGATTCATAAGGTTCATAAGGTTATTAAGGAATGCAGTTAGTGAAATTACTACATGTTAGTCAATATATCGGGAGGTTGACTAAGCAAGAGGTTCCAAAGTTCTATGACGAGTCAAATTAACTAAACTATTTCAGTTTTACCAATTTAATTAGAATAACCTGTGGACAATTCTAATAAAAAGCTCCAGAGATTAGTACCGTAGTTGAAAAGTTTAATTCTTCTGGTGTTAATACTTTAATTGATTAAATTTGTAACCGTGACATGGGGTTTAAACAACTTTTCAAATCAAACCGTGTTGTTTTTCCCTATCTTGTAGGATATTGGGCTCTAGCTTCTGTCTAGAAACTTCAACAGGAAACCATACAAGATAAATCTCAGTCCCTTGCAACAAAATCAAATGACAATTGTTTTCTTCCTTCTTCAACAATATATTGACACTCAATTGCCAACTCTAACCCTGATGGAAAACTATTTCATATAAGTTTTAACACAAGTACTAACTCTAATTCTGTCAATCTTAATGTTGCACGATCACATCAAATGGCTCTAACAATATCCTACCTCTTCTATGGTTTCAGACACTAGCTAATCAGATCCAACTTTACCTTCTTCTAGCCTAAGAACACAACAAAACGAACATAAACATTCATAAGGAGAACTGCAGTTTCCAATTTTCCTCCTTCATGTTTCTTTTGATCTCATAAAAACCATTTAGCCTCCGTTTCATCTCAAAGAAACATAACAAAATCTTGAAAACCACCCCATCTTCATCCTCCTCTACTTCAATTCTCTTATCTCTCGGCTACTTCATTTAATATTAAGTTTAGACCCTCTAAAATAGAACCAATATTCAATCTTTGAACTAAATCATCCACTCTTGTAAACATAATCTAATTTAATTCCAAACATATTAGACTATGGAGAGTTCTGGACATGGTTCCGAACCGTAAGATTAAATTAGAATCATTTCAGATTAAAAAAAGTAAGACAAATTAACGGAATTTGACGAGCATATTTATGACTATACCCTACCCCTATACTCTACCGCAGAATTATCCTAATACCAAGTACTCAATTTCATACTCAATCTTGATTCTTGAGAACTAATACATAATGGACGATTTTGATTGATCGATAGGATATAGTTATGAACCATAAAATTACATTATAATCATAGTTCCACTGAATTTGATGGGCGTATCTACGACTACACATTACCTCATACTCTACAGCAGAATTCTCCTAAATACCAAAGTACTCAATTTCATACTCAATCTTGATTCTTGAGAACTAATAAATAAGGTTATGGTGAATTATGGATGGTCGATAAGACATAGTTCTGAACCATAAGATTGCACCGTACTCATTTCAGATTAAAAAAAAAAGCACGACATTTTAACAGAATTTGACGGGCATATATATGACTATACCTTAAATCATACTCTTTGGTCGATAGGACATAATTCTGAACCGTAAGATTACATTTCAGATTAAAAAAATACGGAAGTCAACGGAATTTGACGGACATATTTATGACTATACCTTACCCCATACTCTACCGCAGAATTCTCCTAACTATCAAAGTGCTCAATTCAATAATCTTAAGAACTAGTACAATATAATCAAAGAGACAAAGATAAAAGAAACCCAACATTCAAAACGACTTAATCGAAACAATCAAACCGCTAAAACGACAGTAAAACAAAATCTTACTCTGTTCCCTTTTGCCTCAGAATCCGAAAACTGCTCGGGCGAGAGGATGGCCCGCCATTCTTCCTCGGACTTCTGGACAGAGCCAGGTGCGGCCATGGCTAGGACAGACCCACCTCGAAAACGCGCGCTTACTCTGCCGCTGAAACTGAAAATACCCGCCGAACCAGGAGTGGAAATGGAGCTGGAGATGGGCTTTGGTCGGAAATGGGTGGTGAAAAGAGTGGTGGGAACGGAATTCGGTGGAGAGAGAAGCTTAGAGAGAGAAGGTAAGGGTTGTTTGGTGATGGGGTTGAGGATAATGGTTTTGGAGGAAGAAGAAATTGGTGAGCCTCTAAGGATATGCATGCCCATTTCAAGGAATAAAATGAATAAAGAGAATGTGGGCTTTCACAATTTGTCTGGTTAGAACAGGTCAATAGATTTTGAGTTTGCAGTCTCTTATTTTAATTCTTTTTTTTTATTATTATTATTTTCATTTATACTCATTCATGTTTTACCTTTTAACTTTAAAAGCTCTTATATTGTTACCTAAATTTTTCATCTAAATAATCATGTAATCTTTTTCAGTTATTTTTAATAAAACTTTTAATAATGAGTTTAAAAAATAGTTCCTTCATTTCTCTGTCTGTATGGTTTTAATCAAGTTCTAATAAAAATGATTTAAGCGAGACAAATCAGTATGTAAAGGAGAAATGATTAAAAAAAACTCATGTGCATCTCATTTGAAGACGAAAAACCCGTTGTTTGATTTTATTTCAAGTATTTTTTTATTTTTTTATTTTTTTTTTACGTTTTCGTATGTTTTTTAAGTAGCGAAAATAAAAACGTTTCTTGAAACAAATGCTTTGAAAATAAAAACAAAAACAAAAATTAATGAAAATAGTTTTGTGAAGGAAATAAAAACCAACCAAAAGTTATTTGTCATTTTGTTTTCAATTTTATGCAATAGAACTTAACATATGTTTTTAGAAGTTACCCAAACGCAATTTGCATTTTCTTTACCCATCCATCTCTCAAAAAATAAACAAAACACAATTTCAAAAACAATCTCAGTCATTTACAAGGTATTCTTATTTTTATTTTCATACAAAAACAGAATACAACAAATAAAAATAATACCAAAACACTATCTCTTTGTTTCGATAAAAATTTTCAAATACAATAAAACTCCGAATATAAAAATCTTCCAAATTCAAATCTTAGGTTGTTGGGGTAGGTTTGGAATCCACAGCCAAAAAAAAATATAAAAATAAAAAAAATTTTTTGGCGTCTTGAATTCAAAACTTCAGGAGCCGCATCTTCAAATGACAAGATAGCTCAAAGGGGAAAAGTTGCAGAACAGGGAGATTCAAGGGCAAAATTAGATGGGTGGGCTTCATATTTATCTAAAATTTCAAAAAAATAAAACAAAGATCCATATTGAGATTTATTTTCGAAACACATATCAATGTTTTACACTGTATCAGTGTAAACAGGTTTTTGCAACGAGACACACATGTTCAAACGAATCTAAACGCCAATCCAAATAGATCAAAAATCCGTCTCCAATACCGCCCATTAAAGAAATAATAAGAGTAAAAGAGAAAATACTCAAATACCACATTTTTCTCATCTGTAATTAATGTCACATAAATTCTGTCATATTGACTAACAACATATCACAAACTAAGATTATTTAATTTAATTTTGTGTCATATAATCTAATATTATTTTTTATATCATGTTATAGCAATAATTTTTAATTTTATGTCATTTATGTAATTTCTCTATCACCTCTTGTTGCCATCAAGAGTTTTCAAATACAATACCAAATCATAAATCTTTCAAAGTCAAAGCTTTAAAATGATATACAGTTGATAAAATGAAACATAATGTAAAATTTAAAATTTTAATAATTCAAAGGTGATAAATATTAAAGATTAGCACTTTTTTTTTTTTTTTTTTTTGGGGTGAAATAATGATTAGCACCTATTGTGCCTAACACAGTCTATGGCCGGTAAGAAAGAAACTAGCTAATGAAAGCGCGTGTGGAAGCCACAACCGCTGCGCTGACCATTCCACGTTTTTGACGTTTTCATTTTCTCATGATACCCCTCTTTGTCCCAACGTGTATTCGGTATATATGTCTGCCCATTCGGTCAACCATTTCGCACCAAATTTCCCACTCTCTCTATATGTACATATACATATATATATATATATATATATGTATATGTATGTAGACACACGCCTCTCTCTCCATTCTCACCAAACTTTCCCTCTTCAATCTTCTCCACCGTCCCTCAATCCCTCACAAGCTCTCTTCGACTCCTTCCAATGGCGGCGGCGGGGGCGGCTACGTCGGCCAATGGCTTAGCGACACGCGTCCCCTGCCGGATCGCCGAGCCCTCCACCTCCTATTCCTCCGCGGCGTCGCGTTCGCAGATCCGATTCGGCTACAGCGCTTGGAAATCCAATAGATTGGTCTCTGGAAGAGGGGGTTCGTTAAACCCTAGGTGTTCGCACGGCTCCGAGAATCCGATGCCGAGCAATGAGGCGAGATCTTCCATGACTCTCGCTTCTTCGGCTCTCGAGATGCTCAAGACCTCCGCTGCTGAAAGTGAGTAGTCCCGTTTTTTTTTTTTTTTTTTTTTGCTTAGAAGTGAAGAAAAGAATTTGTAGGGTGAGAGATTTGCTTAATATGCTAAAATGTTGTTTTCTAGTTTGTGATTTTTCTTAGCTTGTCTATCTACCAGATCGGTTAGCTAAGAGATATAGAAACTCGTTTGGCAAATGTGTTTGAATTAGAAGTTTTTGGTTCAAATTCAATTTTTTTTTTTTTTTTAGAGAGAAAAAGACACTAGCAAAAAGGTTTAAATCATTCTATTGGGTTCGAATCCATTTGCCAAACAGGCTCGTAATTCCGTACTGAAACAGGTTCGAGTTTACTAACCATTTTCATCACAGTGAGAACTCGATCTTTAAAGATATATCCTATTGTGAAGATACTATTTTTCTGAGCAAAGAGGAAAACTTAGTGGGTTTTTCGTTTTTCTTTGAGAGGAAACGAAACAGTAATAGTTTTGATCAGATATCAAACGTAGATTATTCAAATTTACAAAATGTGGAGTACTTTTGGTTTGTTTGAATTGGTCCATTTTCATATGCTGGTCTTTTGACCACCTGGAAAAAGTAACCTTCCAAATAGTCTTTTGGTTTTGCTGTCTAGTGCTGTACTTTTTTAGGTTGTGATTAAATTTCCCTGTTTTCTCAAAGGCTATATCTTTATGTACGATTCTTGGATCTGATAAAGATGGCCAAAATAATTCTTTACAAGTCTGCGAAATCATTTTCGTTGTCCTTTAATTTTACCGTTTTGCTCTTATCGTAAGTTCTTTGTTTATCAAGGAAATGTGGATTCTAATTTGTTTAATATTCCTATTATTTTCTGTCAGGGTACACGAAAGAAAAGAGCTGTATTGTCGTTGTGGGACTTAATGTTCACACAGCTCCAGTTGAGTTACGTGAGAAATTTAACATCCCAGAAGCACAGTGGCCTCAAGCCATAAGTGAACTTTGTGCTTTGAACCATATAGAGGAAGCTGCTGTTCTCAGTACTTGTAACCGTATAGAAATATATGTTCAGGCTCTGTCTCAGAGTCGTGGGATCAAAGAAGTCACTGAATGGATGTCAAAGGTGTGTTGCTTTTTATGGTACAATTTCTGTTGGTTATTTTGAAAACTTTATGTTCGAAACTTCAACTGAATGTATCACAACCACTAAAAGTCTTAACAAATATAAACGTTTGTGTTGGCAGACAAGTGGAGTTCCTGAATCTGAGCTTCGTAAGCGTCGATTTTTGCTGTATGACAAAGATGCCACACGTCACTTGTTTGAAGTAGCATCTGGACTTGACTCTCTTGTCTTGGGGGAGGGTCAGATTCTTGCTCAGGTCAAACAAGTCGTAAAAGCCGGACAGGGAGTTACTGGCTTTGGTAGGAAAATTGGTGGTCTGTTTAAGAATGCTATCACTGTTGGGAAGCGGGTTAGGAGTGAAAACCAATATTGCCTCAGGGTCAGTTTCTGTGAGTTCAGCTGCAGCGGAGCTAGCTCTAATGAAGCTTCAAGAACCTTCTTTTTCCAATGCCAGAGTGTTGGTAATTGGAGCAGGCAAGATGGGAAAGCTCTTGATCAAACACTTGATAGCTAAAGGTTGCGAGAAAATGGTGGTCGTGAACAGGAGTGAAGAGAGAGTTTCTGCCATATGTGAAGAGTTCAAAAACGTTGAGATCATCTATAAACCCTTTTCAGAAATTTTATCTAGTGCTGCTGAAGCTGATGTCATTTTCACTAGTACTGCATCAGAAACTCCCTTATTCTTGAAAGAACAGGTACGAACACTACCTCCCGTTCGTCCAAAAATTGGAAGACGGCTGTTTGTTGACATATCAGTTCCTCGGAATGTGGATTCATCTGTCTCAGATCTTGAGACCGCAAGTGTATACGATGTGGATGATCTAAAAGAAGTCGTGTCGGCAAACATGGAAGATAGGCAGCAGAAAGCACAGGAAGCTCGAGTGATTATCGAGGATGAAGTGGGCAAATTTGAAGCCTGGAAAGATTCACAAGAAGCTGTTCCTACCATCAAGAAGTTCAGAGCCTATGTAGAAAGGATCAGGGCGGCGGAAGTGGAGAAGTGTTTGTCAAAGTTGGGTGACAATATCTCTAAGAAGGAAAAGCAAGCTATTTATGATCTTAGCATGGGCATAGTGAACAGACTCCTCCGTGGTCCAATGGAGCATCTTCGGTGTGATGGGAGAAATGGTTGTAGTATGAATGAGATATTAGAGAACATGCGAGCTCTAGACAGAATGTTTGATCTTCAAACAGAAACATCTGTGTTGGAAGAGAAGATTCGATCTAAGGTCGAAAAAAACTCGAAGTAAGCTCTTTGTGGCACTTTTTTCTTGCTTCAACAGACACAGATCCATAAGAATCATACTGTCACTTTTATACATACTCGTTGCAGACCATAATAATAGAATTAGTCGTATTCCTTTCAAGGATATTTCTGTATATGCTTATAATTTTCCTCACTCAGGGAAGCGAGGAACAAAGCCAAATTTGGTGGCAACCTCATTTTTGTATCAAGAGATAAGAGAGATGTCTCAATAGTCAAAGAAATTACATTGATTTTTTCTTCTTTTTCTTCTTCTTCTTCTTCTTCTTCTTTTTTTTTTTTTTTTTTTTTTTTTTTTGTAATTAATTAACGTTAAATTCAATTCTTCGTCAGTGTTCTTTACCTTGATTTCTCTTATTTCTGGATGAATTTTATTTGTGTCTCCAAATTCTAGGTCGCTCCCATTTTATCCTCGAACTTTAGAACTTACATTTGTACCTTAGACTTTGGATTAGTTTCATTTAATCAATTTCATTAGATTTTCCGTAAAAACCGACAAAGAAAAGGGGAAATTAATCTCACTTAGGTTTTTTTTTTTTTTTCCCAATAAAACTTTATGGTATGAATTGTATGTTCATTTTTTTTTTTCCCTCAAAAAACTTTAGGATGTGAATTGTATTTATCTTGTTTGTACTTTTTGTTATGTTCAGTTTTTAATAATCTAATTTGTAATTATTTCTTTTAAAAATTTATAATACGTAATATAAAATTGCTCCTAATTATGGATTTTTATATATTAAATAGATAAAAATATTGTTAAGTTTTGTCTCTGTCTCTGTCCTTTTCTTTTTCGAGAATGTGTAATTTAGGGACTACTTTTTAAGGATGTCCGTGGTTAATTTGAAAAGACAACTAATTAATTTTTGTTCCCCTGAATCGGCTTTAAATATTTTGAGAAAAAAACAAACTATGAGTCCGTTTGGGGAGGTATTGAAAATGGAGTTTTATAAATATTTTAAATTGGATATGAGTTGAATTTTTGAAATGTGCGTTTAAATATTGAGAAGAAAAAAAAATATTATCTAGTTACCTGAAATTGTAGTCTGAGTTAAAATTACGGGAAAATTTCTTGAGCAATATTCCCAATTGACTCGAAATGCTTTTCTAGGATTTCCTATTTTAAAATGAGTTAGTTCATGGCCTTGTTATATCAAAATCTAATATTCTGATACTGTGCTAAAGTTAACGGTGCCAGAATTATACTAAGCATGTTAAGGTTTTTCTATAATGTGGTTGTTCTAGTAGTTTCGTTACTTATTTCTTACGATTTGTATTAATTAACATACAGTTCTGTCCGCTGTATTAACACTCGACACAATATAAAATTCACACTGTGTGTTTCTGAACTTTTCTTGGCATTCCTATGAATTAGATGTCCAGTTTAGTCTATATGGAAACTTTTCATGTTTATTCGTACAATCAAAATTTTCTGACTAAAACTTGACTCGATAGAATTTTGACAGTGTCAAACCATAATGTCTGCTAATACTAACATTAAATATTGGAATTAATGAAAATTTGGATTTATTATTATAAATTCATATCTCCATCAAATATGATGTTGGAAGAAAGATTTTGGATTTAATCTTTTTTAATTAAGGTAATTAAGTCTAAAATTTTTTAACTTACCCAAAAAAAAAAAAAAAAAAAACATGGTAACTTGTCAAAAAAAATATTTAAAAGGTAAATAACAGCTTGACAAAGGAAAAGAAGAAATGAGGGATTATTCTTACATTATAATTAAATGTTGAACTGTACTTGCTCCATCTCCAAGTTACAACTTTTGATGAAAAATGACAAAAAAAGATGAAATCTAATAAGAAGGATTCAATTATAACAAAAAAATATGAAATTGATTAAGCGAGGCTAATACAAAATCACTTGCATTTGGTTCACCAGTTGGGTTGAAATGTTTACGTTGGAATTGGTTAACTTTTCAAAAATTAGTTATAAATTTTGTTAACTTTTTTAGAAAAAAATAAAAACTGAGACGAAAAAGTACAATTTAGTTATAGTTAAACTTAAATACCAACGAAGTATAAAAGACAAAATGTGAGTTTTAAAACTGGGGGACAAAGTGAGAGCATAAATAAGATTAACATAGAAATAAGAGAAAGCAAGGTAAAGAAGACGATTTGAATTCATTGTCAAAATTAATTACAAAAAAAGAAAAGGAGAATAAGTCAATTATTATTATTATTATTATTTTGGATAGAAAGAAAAAAAATATGATGGTGCCTTATTATTTCAAAGTTTTTCAGCCTTATAGGTAGGAATACTTTTTTAGGTATGATAGACTCAGGTCATTTATGTTTGTTTCTCTTAGTCACCCACCCAAGACCTATCATACCATCACCAACCCAAATTTTAACAGTCAAAACTAGAACGAGACCTTAAGGGTGGCAATAAGGTTCGAATCCGGATGAACAAAGAGGAGATGCCTAACAAAAGTATCCACACATTTTTTGCCATCCCATTCACTACTGTGAGTGTGTCAATATAATTATTTCTTTCACAATTGAGTCATCTCTCTTATCTCTCCTTGTACAAAAATGAGGCTGCCACCAAATCTGGCCTGTTCCTGGATTCCTCGCGTGAGGAAAATTATAAGCATATACAAAAATATCTCTACAACGAATATGACTAAACATTTGCTTGGATGAATTATTGCATTTGATTCATTAAATGTTTTGTATTTATATGTAAAATTTAAATTATATATTTAAATATAATGTGTGTTCAAGTAACTTTTGTTAAAAGTAACATTTAGATACTATAACTATAAGAAAAATAAGTGTGTTAAGAATTTTTATAAAGTGAAATTTTGAAATTTATATTTAAGTTAAATTATTGAAAAATAGTAAAACATCCCAATGATGGCATTTTAATAGTTGTATAATCAAACAAATATTATATTTTGATACAATAATAAACTACTTTAGTTATTCATCAAAAAAGAATGATAACTCTATTGTGATTGTCTCACGGGTGTACAACAGTATCGTACAATTCTTATAAATATGTGCTATCATTTTTTTTTTCCAAAACAAAATTTATATTTTAAGTATAAAAGGCAGTATAAAAACAATTCCCACAAAGTTTCCTACTATAAAAGTCTGATACCGATAGATAATATATTAGACTGGTAAATCCAAATGACGCATGAAAAGAAATAATATGTATCAAGACTTCACAAATTGAAATATATCCATTGAAGTAAGAAAAAGTGTTTCTTCTTCTTCTTCTTCTTCTCTTTGTTTTTTTGTTTTTTTGTTTTGTTTTTAAGAATAGGGGATTCAAATATTATATCTTTTAAAGAAGTCGAGTATGAAATTATCGCTTGTGAATTAATATCTTTTGATTATATATGTAGATGCTACGAATCTACGATCAAATTTCAGCTAGGATTAGATTATAAGAAAATTAACATACAAAAATTATTGGGGTCCTTGGACATTATATATGAAAATCACAGAACAATCATAATCAGAAAACAAAACGAATAATAAAAAATGAAAGTAGTAAAAGATATCAACAATGAAATTTAGAGAGGTTCGCTGAAATATCGTGCTACGTCCTCTAAGTCTAGCTTCACTATATATGGGTTTCTTCGTACATAATGTTACAGCCTCTGGATATAATCCAGCAAAATAACAATAAGCAAATGGCTTTTGTTTTTTTGTTTTTTTTGTTTTAAATAAAAAAGGAGATCCTTAAACATGAGAGTCTTCCTCTCTTTATAGAGGAGAAATCATGGGTCCGAGTTTTTAGGACGGTTGTGGGCGGTTCCCCAGTAACCCGAGTAATTCGGAACACGTACAAGAATATGAGCCAATGCCATGATTGATCGTGGATCTAACGGTTATGGAGACTAATTTCTCACCGTTCGCCGTTCATTAAATATAAGCACTGAACGACGAACTGATCATCCAAAACGAGCAACAATGGTTGAGCATCGTTCATCATTCGTTTTGTTGGGCCAAGTGTCCACCCGATTCACACTTGTTAACTTAACGGGCCTCAAGGGAACTGAGACCAAATGGTTGAGGATGATCATTCGTCGTTCGTCACTCTTCTTGCTAGTGATAATCATTCGTTGGGCCGAGCCCAACTATTCAAGAATACTAGATCCATCATGGTTCATTGTTCGTCGTTCGTTGATCCAGCGATCGTGACGACCCAGTTATAACATTGCCTTCGTGGATCTCTTTCAAGATGTAGGCAGCTTCCTGCTCATCAAGGCAACAAGCGTAGGGACTGTTGAACGCCCATCGATATAATGTACCGTTGATGAGTAAAAACAAGCACCTTTGGTTCTGATCTTAGGGGCTTCATAATTGTCTTTCGGTAATGATCCATCCCTCAAATACACAATGATTGGCGTTCTCCAATCTTCTACATTTGCTTCTGTAGCAATGGCTGATCCCAACTCGATACCTGGCTTCTCGATGTACCCGATGGGGATCGTTTGTCGTAGGCTTGGTTTGAATGTCAAACCAAAACTTGCCAAGGCATCTGCTTGGGCATTCAAGTTTCGCGGGAGCTGCTGGATGGCGCATTTGTCGAAATGAGCTTTGAGTGAGTGCACGACCGCCAGATAGGATTCCATCCTAGGATCCTTCGTCTTGTATTCCCTAAATACTTAGTTTATGATGAGATGTGAATCGCTTTGGACTTTGAGCCTGTGAGTCCCCAGTGCCTTTGCTAATCGTAGCCAAGCTATCAAAGCTTCGTACTCAGCTTCATTGTCGGAATCCTTGAATCCCAGCTGAAATGATTGTTTGATGACCTCGTTATTGAGCGACTTGAGGTGTACTCCTATGTCCGAGCCCTTTATGTTCGACGCTCCATCGACCATTAGGGTCCATGGTTGTTCGGGCTCGTCGTTCGTCTATGGAAGATCAAGGGTTAATTCGGCTACTAAATCAGTTGATACCTAATATTTTAAGCTAGTACGTGCTCGATATTTGATGTCAAATTCGCTCAATTCGACTGCCCACTTGGTTAAACACCCTGATGTGTTTGGACTGTGGAGAATTGCTCGCAAGGGATAGGTTGTCATCACCGTGATGAACTGTGACTAGAAGTATGACCTTAATTTTCATGTTGCAGTGACTAAGGCAAAAGTCAACTTTTCGACGATCGGATACCTTATCTCGGCGTCGAGCAATGATTTGCTAATGTAGAAGATCGATTGTTGCTCGTCGTTCGAATCTCAAACCAGGACTGCATTGATAGTTGCCTTCGTCACTACCAAGTACAAGAATAATTTCTCGCCAGTTAGAGGCTTAGCCAAGATAGGGGGAGTAGATAGGTACCTTATGAGCTCGTCAAAGGCAAAATGGCACTTGTCGGTCCTATCGAACTTCTTATTGCCTTTCAACAGTTTGAAGAATGGTAGGCACTTGTCGATTGAATGAGAAATGAATTTGTTGAGCACTACGATTCGGCCAGTGAGCTTCTGAATCTCCCTTTTGTTTTTTGGTGATGGCATGCTTATTATTGCCCTTATCTGATCGAGGATTACTTTGATTCCTCACTGGGTGACGAGATAGCCTAGGAATTTCCCGGATGAGACCCTGAAAGAGCATTTGGATGAATTGAGGCAATATTGTGTTGTCTAAGTACTGAGAAACAATCTGTCAGGTGACTTATGTGGTCCTCGGCTCGCAATGACTTGACCAGCATGTCGTCGATGTATACTTCTATCGTCCTGCCGTGGAGTAAACATCGCATTGACGAGCCTTTGATACGTTGCATCGGCGTACTTTCATCTGAACGGCATCACCTTGCAGCAGTATATTTCCTTTCTGTGATGAAGGCGGTCCTTTCCTGATCGTCTGGATGCATTAGGATTTGGTTGTATTCCAAGAAAGCATCCATGAACGATAGGAGTTCGTGGCTGGCGGTCGCGTCTGTCAAACAATCGATGTGAGGCAATGGAAAGCTGTTTTTCGTACATACTTTGTTGAGGTCAATGAAGTCGATGCAGACTCTCCACTTCCCATTCTTTTTGTTTGCTACAACGACGTTCACTAGCCATTCTGGGTAGTGAACTTCTCTTATGAATCCTACCTCGATTAACTTACGCACTTCATTGTTCACGATTTGATTAAGCTCGATACCGAGCTTTCGTCTCTTCTGCTTAACTGGTTTGTGGCCGGGATCGATGTTAAGTCAATGAGTTGTCACAATGGGATCGATGCTTGGCATATCGTTGTGTGACCATGCAAAACAATCTCGATTGTCCTCGAAAAACCTGATTAACTAGGTTCAAATGGTCTCGTCGAGCAGCGAGCCAACATTGACTCATCGCTCAGGCCTATCGGGGTCAATCTGAATCTCGTCTAACTACTCACGTCTGGCTGCGAGCAATTGGTCATCCCTTCTTCTGCTTGTGATTTCTACAAGCGGTCATCTGTCTTCAACTTCATGGAATGGTGGTAACACGTTCGTGCAACCTCCTGGTTTCCTCTAATCTTTCGAACTCCCCTCCTTGTGGGAAATCGGATCCTCTGCCGAGGATGATGTTGTATGCTGACGGGCAATCCATGACCAAGAAAGGGGTCATCTTATTTTTTCCAGTAGCGAAAATTGGAAGTTTAATCTTACCAACGACGACAGTAGATTCTCCGTTGAACTCGATGAGTACCGGGGTTGACTTCTCTATCTCGGACTCGTCTATTTTCATTTCTCACAAGGTCGATAGAAAAAGCACGTCGGCCGAACTTCCATTATCGACAAAGATCATGCTTTCTTCACAGTTTGATACGTTCAGCATAAGAATCAGTGCATCATTGTGTGGTTGACTAAGGTTTGTAGCCTCGCTGCTATGAAACTTGATTTAATGCTTGCTAGGGTCGTCCGGAAGGATCGAAGCTATGGGTTGTAGGGCCTTCCCCCGGTGAGCCTTGATCGTGGTTGTTAAGTCTCCGCTGTACACCGAACCCCCACAGATGACATCGATGGACTTTCGAACAAGCGATGGCGATGGTGTATCCTCGATTTGATGAAAAATCATTTGCTCTTTGGGCTCGTTGCCGAGCCCATATGTTTCTTTCCCTTTGTCAGTAAGGAACTCTTTGAGATGTCCCTTATTCAGCAGCTCTGCAATTTCGGCTCGTAGAGCCTTACAATCGATAGTGTGATGGCCGTGATCCTTATAAAATTCACAATATTTGGTCATGTCTCTGGCGGGATTGTCTGGCAATTTCTTCGGCCAAGTAATGTAGTCTCGGCCCTTCAAATGAGCGACGAGCTCTGAAGGGTTGATACTAAGAGTGTACTTGGGTGAGGACAAAGGGCGTTTTTGTTCGAGCTTCGATGATCGTTCATCGCGGGACTTGTTGTGCCGTGGTGTCCGCGTACGTTCACACCTTGTCGTTCTTTCCTCGCACTCGCTAGCTTTTGTTACCTCCTCTTGGGTTCGTGCTAACTCTCGTTCAATGCGTTCATTTTCTTCTTCCAAGTCTATGAATCCTTTGGCTTGGTGCATAGTGTCTTGAACGGTTGGCGGATATTTGACGCAAATTTCATTCTTGAAGAGAGACATGTGCCTCAGACCTTTCTTGAGTGCTTCTCTCACCATTCCGTCGTCTAATCTGGAGATCTCATATATTACTTTGCTAAAGCGCTTTATGTAAGCACGTAGCATTTCGTTTGGTCCTTGGACCACTCCCTATAGGTCATTTGTGGTCTTCCGGGATTGAATGTGGATGGAGTAGTAGCTCCTCATGAAGTCAAGCGAGAGTTTGTTGAACGAATTAAAAGATTTGGGAGAGAGATTGCAGAACCACCGAAGGACATGTTCCTTTAAACTTTGTGCAAAGAGCTTGCACATCATATCGTCGAGCATACTAGGGGGGATGTTCGTCAATTGCACGACATGTTTATATTGGAGTAGGTGATTATGGGGGTCCGACATGCTATCGAACCTTGGAAAGGAGACGCTACTGAATTTGGGAGTATGTGTACTAGTGATTCGCTTTGTCAGGGGCGTTTCACGGACCCCGCGTGCAAGGTCATCGAACCCCGAAGTTGAACTTGTGGCCTTATGTAGCTGTGAGGTGAACCGTTGCTCCATTTGCATTTCTAAGTCCTCATTCCCTCGGACATTATATTATGCATCATCACTTCGATGTTCATCGTCCCTAGAGGAACGGAACCCTCTGGCGGCGGTGGTAATTCTGGCGTTGAGCGTCGAGTAGGGGCTGTGTTTCTTCGGGAATTGGATCCGAGTGCTTGTTGCGTCTGCGTTCATGGATCGTTCGCTGCTGGGGTGTTCCCTGGCGTGGAAAGAAGCTGCATTGGAGCCACGGGGCTGTGAGCTGTGGCTCACGTCTGTTGAGGATAGTTGGGCGTGGCTTAATGCCAACCCCCGGTGCTTGTTCCCGCTGAGTATCCTGCGTATGTGTTATAGTAGTATGAGTAGGCAGCCTGCGTTGTCATTATGGCCAACTGGCTTCTCAGGGTATGATTCTCAACACTGATGCTTTCCATCTGCGTCTGTTGGGTATTGTGCTTTTGGGTAAGCTCTTTGACCAAACGCATTAGGTTGGTGATCTGGGCATTCCCTCCGGATGTTGAAGCTTCAGGCTGAGCATCAGGATTGTTTTGCAATGGTTCCATATGCTATTCGCGGTTGTCCGACATGACTACTCTGTGAATTTCCAATGTATGACGGCCAAGAGCTACACGGTAGGCCCCAAACTATAGATGCTAGGAATCTACCGTCAAATTTCAACCAGGATTAGATCATAAGAAAATTAACATACATAAATTATTGGGGTACTTGGACATCGCATATGAAAATCATAGAACAATCATAATCAGAAAACGAAACGGATAAATAAAAAATGAAAGTAGTAAAAGATATCAGTACCGGAATTTAGAGAGGTTCACTGGAATATCGTGCTATGTCCTCTGAGTCTGGCTTCACTATATGTGGGTTTCTTGGTACAAAAGGTTACAGTCTCTTGATATAATCCGACAGAATAACAATAAGCAAAAGGGGGATATTTTTAAAAAAAAAAGAAAAAAAAGGGGATCCTTAAACGTGAGGAGTGTTCCTCTTTTTATAGAGGAGAAATCATGGGTCCGAGTTTTTAGGACAGTAGTGGGCGGTTCTCCACTACCCCGAGTAATGCGGAACTCGCACAAGAACGTGAGCCAAAATGCCATAATTGATTGTGGATCTAACGCTTATGGAGACTGATTTCTCACCGTTCGCTGTTTGTTAAATATGAGCGCTGAACGATGAACTGATAATCCAAAACGACCAACAATGGTTGAGTATCGTTCATCGTTCGTTTTGTTGGGCTAAGTGCCCACCAAATCCACACTTGGTAAATTAACGGGTCTCAAGGGAACTGAATGATCGAGGATGATTATTCGTCGTTCGTCACTCTTCTTGTGAGTGATAATCGTTTGTTGAGCCAAGCCCAAATTTTCGAAAACACTTGATCCGTTGTGGTTTATTGTTCGTCGTTCGTTGATCTAGCGATCGTGACGACCCAGTTATAAAATTACGGGGAGAAGAAATCTGACCCTAATAATATATATTTATTTAAATTTCCCTAAAACATAAATAATTATTGAAATTTACAAACCAAATTTAAAAAAAAAAAAAAAAATCCGAAGCCTTAAAAAAAATAAAAATAAAAAGCACAAAGTACTTTCAAATTGAACAAACCCTAACCTAGTCCCCCAATTTAAGCTCCAAAATAACCACAGCTAGCTATATTGTCCGACCAGCTACCGTTACCGAAACCTCGCGACCCACGCCGAAACTAAAACTCCGACCAGAGCGAAACGTCTCTCCTTCACCGGCGCATCGTTTTCTCTCTCTCTCCTCCGTCGCCGCCAATATGCAAGCCTGTGGTGGAGCTCATGGCGCATTGACGGGCACACTCCAGCAGCCCGTTTGGACGAACAAGGCAACGCCTTTTCCCCGCAAGAACTTGCGCTACAAACCCACCTCTTTCAAACCCATCAAAGCCAACTTGGTCACCGGCCGACCATCCTCCTCCGTCTCTGTCCCCGACATTTCCGGTAACTCTATATATATATATATATATATATATTTTAATACTCCCGTTGTTTATTTTTATGTAATTTATTGGTATATATATTATGAAGATGTAGGATTTGTGGACCCCGGACTAAGCGAGGCTGATCCTGAGGTTCGTGCCATTGTTGATAAGGAGAAGCAGCGGCAGTTGAGAAGCCTTGAGCTTATTGCTTCCGAGAACTTTACTTATCGTGCGGTTATGGAGACTGTTGGCTCTTGCCTTACCAACAAATATTCTGAAGGCTTGCCTGGTAAAAGGTAAAACCCACTTCTTCTCATACTCAAACAAATGTTTGACGTGTCTGTGCGTGTACAAATATATATGCACACACACACATATATTTACCAGTCATGCTTTTTTCTACTTTCATTTTTTTAACCTATTGGAGTGTAGTTACATAAGTTTTCTAGTATTAGTTATTGGAATGTACACAAGCATATACATATATATATATATATAGTGTTGGTCTCCTGTCCGGTATTGAATGGTATCCGGCAATGTGAACTTCAATTACTGTGATTATGAACTTCAGTTATTAGGAATGTGAATTCATGCAAAAGGAAATGTAAAATAAAGGGAATTTACATTCACTTTAGCTACATTTCCTTCCGTCTTGAATTCACATTTTTAGTAACGGAAGTTCACATTCACAGGAATTGAAATTCACAAAGCTGGATACCATACAGTACCGGATACAAGACTTTACGTAAATATATGTATATGTATGTATGTATGATGTGCATTTTGAGTTTTGACAACTTAATGACCATTGCAGTTTGTTTGGAGTGGGGATTAGGGAGTATAAAAGGGCAGGAGATAAAAAGTTATCTAGCCCATGTCCGAATCCGGGGATTCAGTTATCCCCAAGTAGAAGTACGGGATGACACAGGACTAGACTACATACTTCTACGAGTTTGTCTGTTGCTTTGAATCAACCTTATCTATATCTAGTGCAGGCTGATGTTTGTGAATTAACAGGGCTGTGGCTGACTTTTATTTTTACTTTTTTTCCCCTGGGATAATAACTTTGTGTTTGTTGACTTTTTCATTGACAACTTTATTATTTTTCTCAACATATTAACAGGTTGATTTAAATCAAATTTTATTCAAAAATAAATAAATCTAAAAATTTGATATATACTAATGTGATTGGTTAGATTTTGCGTTTATGATATATATATATATATAAGTGTGTGTGTGTGTGTGTGTGTGTATATGTTTGTCTGTTTAAGATTATTTCTTCTTTTAAAAATAATAAAGAATTAAAGTTGTATCTAAAAGTTTGGCATTTAAGTAAAATGCTAATTTTTTTTGCATGTATTTATATATATTTGCTGAATTTTGCTTGTATTCAATTAAAATGTAAAATCCAATCCTAAAAGCACATTATCAAACATTGGATTGGATTAACTATAATTCTATCATATCCTTTACTATACACTCCAATCCAGTCCTCTAATATTATCCCATCCCGTGCACCAAACTAGCCCTTAAAGAATTTGTATACCTAGTTACTCTTGATTCAAGGTTCTACTGCTAGTTCTTTATAAATCTCGGCAATATGGGGACTAAAATGAGACATCTGTCAAAGTTTAAGGATCAACAGTGAATCCGATCCTTTTATAACATTTCTACTCTCTGATTAATTTAACAGAAAACGTTAGACCAACAAAAAGATTTTTTGCGGGGTAAAGGATGCTAAGATTAGTCTTAGCTGACTTTCATTTCATACATGTCAGGTATTATGGAGGCAATGAGTACATTGATGAGCTTGAGATTCTGTGCCAAAAACGGGCCTTGGCTGCTTTTCACTTAGATGCAAAGAAATGGGGTGTTAATGTACAGCCCTTGTCCGGTTCTCCCGCTAATTTTGAGGTTTACACTGCAATTCTCAAGCCACATGACCGCATAATGGTGAGTTGTTCTTTTGACGTTTCATAGCAATATCTCTCTTCTTACCAATTGTGATCTTTAAAATGAAGACTTGAATTTTGTATTTCACGCATGTTACTTAGGGTTTGGACTTGCCCCATGGAGGACACTTGTCACATGGATTCATGACGCCTAAAAGACGAGTTTCAGGAACATCAATTTATTTTGAGTCCATGCCTTATCGACTTGACGAATCTGCAGGTGCTTGTTTTGTTTTATTTTTATTGGAAATATGGTGATCTCCTTAATATAGAGTAGAATGGTTGTTGTATTAATTTGGTGGTGGGTTCTAACCTTTTTTACTAAAAAATTAAAATTTGACTCAGGCATCGTTGATTATGATATGCTTGAGAAAACTGCTACTCTCTTTCGACCAAAACTCATAATTGCCGGTGCTAGTGCTTATCCTCGTGATTTTGACTATCCTCGGATGAGGAAGGTTAGATTTTTCTGGTTGCACCTACTAAAATTATACTTTCTGCTGCTACAAACTTCTCTCCTCTTTTGAAAGATAACTAATTCTGTTTTTCATTGTTTGGCAGATTGCCGATTCTGTTGGTGCGTTCCTAATGATGGATATGGCTCACATTAGTGGCCTTGTAGCGGCTTCTGTGGTTGCAGATCCTTTTGAGTATTGCGATATTGTGACAACGACAACACACAAGGTATGCATGAAAATTCAATGTGTGCTTTACTGGTTTTGGTAATGATAAAGTTCCCCCACTTTGTTTTAGGTGCATGGTTTTGCATCTTCTGATTCTTATGTAAAGACATCTTTTGGAATCAATTTTTCTTTGAACAGTTCTTTGAATGCTGAAATTGGTTTCCATTTTCTTACATTAACGTCTATTCAGCAATATATATATATATATATATGTCTTTATGCTCGTGGTTATATACACCTAAATGTGCTAACAAAGTTGGACTTTCTCCTCAGTCTTTAAGGGGCCCGAGAGGTGGAATGATTTTCTTCAGGAAAGACCCTGTTCTTGGGGTTGATTTGGAATCTGCCATTAACAATGCTGTATTTCCAGGCCTTCAGGTTAGCATTCTTACGTGGCACGGTAGCAAAACGAAATTTTTTGTACATATATCTATTAAAATGCTCAGGTTGTTATTGCAGGGTGGTCCTCATAACCACACTATTGGAGGACTTGCAGTTTGCTTGAAGTATGCACAATCACCTGAATTTAAAGCTTATCAGAATAAGGTTACGGATTTTCCATTCCTTATTTGACCGTGGCGTCCAGGGCATGCCCTATATTTAATTCATTTATCTGTCCTGTAGGTGGTCTCTAATTGTAGAGCTCTTGCCGGTCGATTGATGGAACTGGGCTACAAACTGGTTTCTGGTGGAAGTGATAACCACTTGGTTCTTGTCGACCTGAGACCTTTAGTAAGTTTCTGTATTCTCACGCTCTTTTTTGCTCTGTAGTGCTCGTACTTGCTTTTTAGACAAGAATTATGAGCATTTATCTACTGTATTAGGTTGCTTGGAAATGAACACCTTAATTTTATTTATAGCCTGCAAACATTTATACGCCAATGTTGCGGTCATCCTTTATACTTGGAACGTCATTTAACCTCTCCTTTGTTTAACAGGGTATTGATGGAGCTCGGGTGGAGAAAATTCTCGACATGGCCTCTATCACCCTCAACAAGAATTCAGTACCTGGTGAGTCTATCTTGGTTGATCCTATGCTTCATTTTTTCACTTCCCTCGTAGTTTGGCATATTGTTTCTTAATATTTGGCTTTTCGCCCTCTTCATGTTGATCTTACATCTGCTTATGTTGAATATGAAGGCGACAAGAGCGCGCTGGTGCCGGGCGGTATTCGCATTGGGTCGCCTGCTATGACAACTAGAGGATTCACAGAGAGGGAATTTGTAGCAATCGCGGACTTCATTCATGAGGGTGTTGGAATAACCCTTGATGCCAAACGAGCAGTTTCGGGTTCGAAGCTCCAAGACTTCATGAAGTTTGTTACTTCACCTGATTTCCCTTTAGCTGACCAAGTGTCGGATCTGAGGACCAGAGTCGAAGCTCTTACAACCCAGTTCCCGATGCCTGGAGTTTGAGACACCGGGTTTGCAAACACAAATTGTAGCTTTACAATGAAGTTACAAGATTGTCAACAGCTTTTTGTGATCTCGAGGAAGGAACGATGGATCCCCATACTCTGTTGTTGTCTCCAAAATAATTTATCGGAAGCGGATGAGGAATGTCTCGTCGGTTCAAAGTACAACAAGTTTTCATATACATATATATATATATATATATATAGGTATGTACGATGGTTTAAATGTGCTGTCGTTTAATGAAAATTTTTGGGAAGAGACTGAGGATCTCATTCAATTTTTTCCACGTATTTCAACAACGTGCCTTTGTCAAAAAGAGCTTTACTTCTGGCTTCGTTCGACCTTAGATTGAATCTTCCCTTCCAACACAGATGTTTAGTTTGAAGATCAAACAAAATGTTCAGAGCTTGCATGTTTTCGAATATCTCATTCATAGGGATTCGACTCCTATATCCCATTATTTGTGTCTCTTTGATGTTCATTTAAAAATATGATGACACGTCGATTAATAATGTCTATTTAGTGTCCGTTTAGATCGTTAGTTGTAGTTGATTGACTTTTTAAGAGAAAGATAAAAATTCAGTAAAAAAAAGTACATTTAGTTGGAGTTAAATTAATATGTCAAATAAAACCTTAATTATAATATCATATTTCATCAATTGAAAAATCATGTTAGGTATACACACGTCATAATGTTATTGGAGTGACATGAACGGGAACGCAAACAAGGGGACATATGAACTAAATACCATTTGTACTACGACCGTCGCTCCCATCACACTGAAGGTGCTTGACCGGACCACGGAGGAGCTTGTTCACTATGGCCGTGCCAAGATCATAAACAGCTTGTACTTCTCCACTTAGGCAGCCCTGATCCTTTCAACATATAAGCCCTTGATCGTATTTAATCTCATCTTTTTCCATCATTTTTTTTATGAAAGTTGTCAGGGAGGGATGAAATGGGTGTAGTTCTTTTTTGAAATGGATGTAGTTCAAAATTAAAAAGTAAACTGAGAATGACCATGAAATTGTCGAGATATTGTACATATTAGGAATATAGACTACTTGATTCCCTTTATGTAGCTGTTTTCTTACCTCTACGAGTGTACTAGGAAAAAAAAAAAGAAGTTACGTGACAGTTTGATAAGTATGGACGAATGTATTGTAGAAGTGTCATTCGCATATAAGATCAAAACAATAAATTGATTAAAATGAAAAAAAAGAAAAAGAAAAAGAAAAAGAAAAGAAAATAGACCTATATGAAAAAAAAAAAAAAAAACTGATTACGCCCAAAACGGCGTTATGGACAACAAAAAAGATGGTGCACTTAAAATTTTTTTTTTCGCCTTTCTTTTATGTTGATAGATGAGTGTTCTTACTTTAATTAAAAAAAAAAGAAAAAAAAAAAAAGAGAGGGTGTTCTTAAGCTTAACACCAAACTTGACCAAAATATTATTATACTCTATTTTCTTTTCCTTAATGATATGAAATTTATTATCATGGGTTTGAAGAACTATAACATTTTGGGAGGTTTCTAGGTATTTTTATCTTAATGGGAGAAGGTGAGGTGTCAACTTCTTGTAGTCAGTGAGCTATTAAACTAATAGAAGTGGACATATTTTAGATTCAATAATTGTCTTTACGTGAAGATAATTATGTTTTGATTTGATATGCTTTATAAAATTATTATAATCAGTTTGTACGACATTCAATAAAAGCAACTTTTTTTTTTTGGTTGAACATTAATAAAAGCAACTTGAAACATATGGCATTATTCTTACTCTAGATTAAAAAAAAAAAAAAAAAATACATTTTCAGTGTTGTTATGTCCTAAAGCTGCTTAGTGACGAATGTTTTCATGTCCAAAGAGTGTCTCTGTCTCCCTTGAAAAATTAAAAACCTGACAATAACATATTCTAGAAGACATAATTCCCATGATTTTGTTTTTATTTATTCTTTAATTTAGAAAAATGATCATTTTGAAACCATCCATCTATGTGAAACTATTTGATGATCCATCATAATCCACCTAATTTTTCCTTTTTAGTATAATTAATATTTTACTTCAATTCTATTTCGGATCAGTCTAAACATGACATATAATTTATAAGATCAATACGTCAATCATTTGACTTTGATTTAGAACATTTGTTGAATGAAAAAGGAGGATCGAGAAAGATTTTTGTCATTTGAATCAACCAAAACTGAGGGAAAATCAAAAGAAATATATCCGGTAGCTTATGTATAAGAAGTTGTCTTTTAAAGGGTATTCAATCTTTTAAATATTTGATGCTAACTCTTGTTAGACACCTTATCATGAAAAAAAAAATTTCGTAGTGTTTTCTCTTGATAAAATTTGAATTTTTTATATGCGTAAAAAATTACTAAATTTGATAAGAACTTAGTTTGACTTTTCTGAGTTCAATCTCATCACCATCAACTTAATTTTTGTCTTTTTCCTCAAATTTTTTTTGTCTTTTATGAAAAAGTCAACCAAAATTATTATTTAAACTTATAAATCTTAACTCAAACTCATACACCAAACGAGCCCTTAGTTTTTAAGTTCACCATGAATACTATATCCACTCGTGGGGTGTGCAAATGCATGAGTATATGATCTAGACCTTTTATTGCCACGAACCCTAGGTCTAATAATAACACGGCTCAAATTGTGCATTCATATTACTCGCGAGTGCATTTAGTATTCCTAATAAATAAAGCGAAACGCCCCTTGACATTTAGCTAATCAAAATGCCCCCACGTGGTGACGTGGCAATCACATTCAAAATTGAACAAAACCGCAGCCAGCCTAACCGTAAAGAAAATTTAGCTTTGAATGTTGTGAAAGGAATCTCAAAAGGACATAAGCAGAATAAAAAAAATAGTTGAAGGGTAATTCGGTCAAAAGGGAGGGACTTTCACACGTGTGGCAACCAAAGAATTGTGATCACTCACAAAAAAACTCGCACGCTTTGCTTTCATCGCCCCTCCTCCTCCTCCTCCTCCTACGCTCCCACAAAAAACGACAACGCAAAGAGAGGAGCTTCTCTTCCAAATTTCCATTTTCTCAATTCCATTCCATTTTCATTCCAGTTTTTGTTTTATTTTTCCGAATTTTTCGTCTGACGATCGTGAACGGTGTTTGTTTCCCGAGAAAACAAGAGGAATTTCGTGCTCTGTCGAGTTTTCTTCGCCGCATAGCTGATTCAAGGTTTGTTGATCAACCAAAGTTTTTTTTTTTTCTTTTTTGTTTTTTTTGATAAAACCGAGGCAAGTATGAGTTCGGATTTTGAATTTGTAATAGGCAATTAGATTTTAGAGTGAAAGATTTTTGTTTTTCGGACCACAAACTGTAAAAAAAAATTCAAGAATTCAGCTGTTCTCCATTTCTTTTGATTATCTTTGAAGCAGACAAAATTCAAAAGTAGCGAAATTCGGTTTGGAATTGCTTCTGGGCAATTTGGTTTTGTTATTCTTTGATTCATTTTCGTGTTTGGTGATTTGAATATTCTTTAAATTTTCCTTTTCAACTCTTTCTTTTTTTGTTCATTTCAGGGGAATAGTTAGTTGGACACAAAGTACTGTGAGGAACAAGGAAGGTATATCCGTTCTATCTGTGTTTGTGGATGGATTTTAAGACTTAGAATGTGTTTGGTAGGAGAGAAAAAGTAAGGAAAGAGAGGTGTGGAGGGAGTAGCGGAAGGATTTTAATATTCATGGTTGTTTGGTAGGAGAGAAAAGAGGAATTCAAAACACATTAACTTTGATCTCTCATAAATTGGGGAGATTACTGGAGGAATGTCTTACCAAACTTCGTGAGGGAAAGGGCCTCTCGCTCTTTCCCTATTTCTGTCACCTAGGTGATCCATCCTTTTTTCTATCCTTCCAACCAAACACACTCTTATGGTTGTTTAGAAGGGAACTAGGAGGGATTACAGGAGGGAATGGATTGGGCAAGGGATACAAAATTCTTCACAACAATCCAATTTTGATCCGTCCAAAGTTGACCGGATTGGAGGAGGGGAATCCTTACCAAACACAACAAAAGATTGGGTCCTCCCATTCCTTTCCATTTTTCCCACCTAGGTGTAATACCTTTCTTTCCTTCCTATTTTCTTTCCCTCTTACCAAATACAAGGATTTGGATGCTCTTTTTGTTCAGTCTTGTGCCTGAAATTGACCCATGGGAAGCCTCGTTTTAGAATGTTTGCAATTCAGAATGAACTAAAATGAAGGCTTAAAGCAAATTGATTCTTATACTAATCTACTTGTTAGTGATTATGCTTAAACCAATTTTGTTCTCGAATTAATTTTTAGATTGCACTTATTCTTTGTAAAACACTAGGAATGAGAACTGGGTGTTTAACACACTTGACATCATAATATCCAAGTGAATTAATTTTCTTTCCTTGTACTTTTGAAGCATTGATCATACTGTATGTATCTTTTGTCCGGTAGAATATGATTGCCCCTGTGTTTTGAAGCACTAAGCCTTTTTTTTTTTTTTTTGGTGGATTGTGATACTAACCCTGAAAGGTTAGTTGTGGGGTCAGCCCAATTTGCTTCCACATTGGCTGCAGTTCAATTTCTTGAGACCACCTACCTATGAATATCCACGAGTTTCCCACAAGTTGCAGGTCTGGCAGCTTCTAGATTCGTACTTGGGCATGCCCATTGGTTTTATGGATATATAGGATGTTAAGGGAAAAAAAATAAAGTGGATCATGGCGCTCAAGATGTCTGGTTAAAATAAGTTAGTAGCTGGTTATACTTGTTTCTTGTCATTTAATTGATGTTATTTCTTATTCCGGTTGTGAAAGAGTTCTTGAAAAAAAAAAAAAAAAAAAAGACCTCGCTTGTTAATTGCTTCCATTGTGACATACAATTTTCTTCCTCGTTTACTCGAGGTTTGAATATCATCTACATTTAGTTTGACTGTCAGTGCTTGCTTGCCTGGTCCAGAAAATAAGTTAAGTTATAAGTAAAAATTGATTCCTGTTAATGCTCCACTCCAACTTTAGTTCAAACTTCTGTGCAGAATATACTATACCCACTATTCTTATTTGATTCATTATAGGTAGTTTTTTTTTGCTAGAAGATTCATTATAGGTAGTTATCTGCATGATCATAACCTTACGAGTCATGAGGTTATCATTTTTTCCCGCTGAATTGCCTTGTTAGTATAGGTCTAAAACTTTTTTATGTTTTGGAATGTTCATTCTGCTAAATGGTCCTCGTTTTAAGAAGCATAAACACCTATTTTTTCTGCATTGGGATCATGATATCCTTGCAATCACTTTGTTGCAGGAGCTTAGTTCAATCTGAAAATGGAGTTAAATACAGTCAAAGATGCCTTTGATCGTGTTGTTAAGAAGCAAAAGCTATCATCTTCAAGATCTCATGAGGTTATCGATCAAGTTGGCCATGAAATTGAACAGGCGCTTGGACAAATTCTGTCACCTCAAGACCCCACCTCGTCCGTTGATCAAAACTCCATTCTTTCAGACCTTAAACACAGGCTCAATGCAATTGCTCCACTCCAACAGTTAGAAGGTTCACAGAAGGAACTAAATGTAAACCTTAGCAAATACCTGAAGCTCCTCGAGAAAACCTTCAATCCTGACATATCCAAAGCATACAGAAATGTTGACTTCGACCACCATACTGTGAATAGAATCATAGCCAACCATTTTTACCAGCAGGGCTGGTTTGATCTTGGAGACAGCATTGTAAATGAGGCTGGAGAACCCGAGGCAGCCATTTTAAAGTATCAGTTCTTGGAAATGCATCAGATAATCGAGGCCATGAAGGTTAGGAATCTCGATCCTGCTCTGAGATGGGTATATTCGAACCGAGAAAAGCTCAAACACAACGGCTCTACTCTTGAGCTTAAACTCCACAGCCTGCAGTACGTGGAGATCCTACAGAACGGAAGCCAAAGCGATGCACTTTCCTACGCCAAAACCTACCTTGCTCCTTTTGCTTTCCTTTACAAGGATGAGATCATGAAACTTATGGGCTGCCTTTTATTTCGGGGAAGGCTTGCCAGCTCTCCTTATTCTGAGTTAACGTCCCCAACCCACTGGGAGAAGTCAACTGAGGAGATTATCCAGCAGTTCTGCAGTCTTCTCGGGCAGTCCCACAATAGCCCGTTAGGCGTGGCAATAGCCGCTGGATTCGAAGGGTTGCCCACTCTGTTGAAGCTGGCGAACGTAATGGCTGCTAAGAAGCAAGAATGGCATGCAATGAGGCAGTTGCCAGTGCCCATGGAACTGGGCAAGGAATTCCAGTTTCATTCGATATTTGTCTGTCCTGTGAGCCGAGATCAAAGCAGTGACGAGAATCCTCCTATGCTGATGCCGTGCTTGCATGTGCTCTGCAAGCAATCCATCATGAAGCTGTCGAAGAGCAGTACGAGAATATTCAAATGTCCGTATTGTCCGGTAGAGGCTTCAGTTGCTCAGTGCAGGCAGATTTATTTTTGAAAGTTTGTGAATCTCTGTGTGTCTTACAATCAACTGTATCAAAGATATTTGGTGCATTTCATCATCTATTGGGGTTTGTAAATAAGAATTCTTTCAAAAAATTTGATGTTCTGATTTTAAAAGGACCATACAATTACAATTGATAATAATGTATATAGACTTACTTATGTTATCAAAGGTTAAAGAGAACCTGATGAATTCAACTATCCAGGTGAGATTCAACAGAGAAACTGCCTTGCCTCTTTAATTTTCAGGTTCTCCAACTTCTCTATATCTGCTTGGGATTTCTAGTAAGCGATTATTTATTTATTTATTTTTTTATAAATATTAAATGGCCATGTTTACTTGTAATGAAGACTACAATTGGAATTACAATTAGAAAAAATAGATTTATCAAGTTTAGTCAGTAGATATTGAATTTATTTTAAAAACCATTGTTGGTAAACATGAAATTTCTCGATAAATATAAGATTTACCAAAAATTTTTTTTTAATTGTTTTTACTTTTCCAATTTCAGCCATTTGCCTAAATCACGCCCTACTAATTGGGAGTAATCTCTGGAAATTGAAATGCTATTAAAAAAAAAAAAAAAAAAAAAAAAAAAACTCGTTTTCGGAATTATGGCACAAAAAATTGAAGCTTTAATTAGTTGAACCTAAAATGAAGTTGGGTCATAAATCCAAAAACATGTAAAATTGGTGAAATCCCACTTTAACTTTTTATCAATTTTCCATCCTTAATCACGAAGAGGACCCAACTTTCAAGAGGCAATTTTACGTTTTAGAAATGCAAACACTATTATAAACTAGAGTTTCTATCTAAATTCCTCGAACTCGAGAGTTTTTATTCAAATCCATCTCGTCTCACCCGCTGAGGTAAACAAACAATTTTCGCCATAAAAAATTCCATTGACTAGAGGAATGGAAAAATAGCTACTTCCATTACAGTATGTCCACTGAAACATAATAATTGCCTCGCATATAATTACACATGTGTGCAATGACAAAATAAAAACAAGCATTGTAGGACAAGATTAGGAACACTCATTTGTTCTGCTGAAATCCCATGATTTTCTTGAGATTTGGAAACAAGGACGACAAAGAAGAAGAATCATCCTTGGAAACAGCGGTGTCCTGTTCCTGCAAATGTTGTTGAATCAATTCCTTGACAGACCTGGCCGACAGCGGGTGAAAATTGACACCCCAATCCGAAACAAACCCTTTAACCAGAGTCGACTTGTCGTGGTCTTCCATGGCGTTCCAGTTGGATCTGAACTCGTGAGCCTCCATGGAAAGGAAGAGGCAGAGCTCTCTGAAGAGGAGATCTCTACTCTTCTCCATAGCCTCCTCTCTCTGCGCCAAAAGGCTGTTCATCTTCTCCACTTCCTTCGCCAGATTCGACGCCAGCTCTCCGTCGGAGCACCGGATCTGGGTCTTGCTTCGTTCGCAGAGGAATGTTGGGGAGAGGAATTTGGGGGTGGTCCGATTTGGAGGTTGCCGCCGGGTTGGGAGTTTTGGATAGAGACTCATTCTCAGAGCCATTACTTATTTATTTATTTATTTCTTTTCATTTTGGGGTTGAAATTTTAAAGGGATGTAATGGGTCAGATTGATGGAGAGTGAGGAAGGGGAGGGGCCTTTTTTTTTTTTTGGTTCCAACTTCCAAGTTCGACGACAATAATTTTCAGAGAAACGACGTATTGTTCTTTGAAGCTCAACTACTAACGACAGTAAGACAATCCTTTTCACTTTTTAATTTTAAAATTATTTTTAATAACAAACATATTTGGGTTATTCTTGTTAATGGTGCCCTGACTATGCCATTCTCTTTCTCATCCCCCGTCGCCGTCACGTGAACCTCTTTTTAATCTTTTTTTTTTTTTTTTTCCAAGACTTATGCTTAGGCACAATTCTTTATTATAGCAGAATATATGGTATAATGTGTAACTTCTTCCGAGCACAAGCATAACTCCTTCCTTACTTTAAAAAAAAAAAAAAAAAGATATAATAAAAATTCCTTCCATGCAATCTTTTCCTTCTTTTCACTTACCTAAAGACATTCTCGGTTAATTATTAAAGAAAAACAATTCTCAATCTATTCCCAACCTTTAGCTGAAAAAGTTTAATGCAATCCTCTCTTGAGAAGGAAGTAATAATAGTAGTCATTCCTTTCCTTTGTTTAAGTCTTTTCTTTTATGTTGTGTTTGGTAGGACAAAAAATAACAATGAAAAGGGAGGGATAAAAATAATATTACATATAATTTAAAATTTATAAAATGTTTTAAAAGGTATTCAAAACATTGAAGATAACATTTTGTATCCTATGGGGTCTGGTATTTACTTTTTGAAGTAATAATCAAGCGATAGACCTTTGATTACCTCCTTCAAATTTTAGGAACTCATATCAATTTTATGGTTATGTAGAAACCAAAACTCCCAAAAAATTACGTTTAGTGAGTAATAGACATTATAAATATATAAATAAATAAACTTACTAAAATTGCTAGCTATGCGGGACTTCAATACGCTCGCTTTTCGAAGAATTCATGTCTTAAAATCATAGAATTAACATCCTCTATTTAAAAAAAAAAATCATAAAAATCCTAAGAGCCCCAATTTTCATCCTTCAATAAAAATCCATAAAACCTAAATAAAAAATCTACATCCTCAATTCAAAATTTCATCATCAACTCTATCAATTCATTATCTTATGTCATCAATTTCATCATCTAACATTATAATTTATTCAATCTATCCAAATCCATTAGAACCCTAATTTGTATTTTCAAGAAAATCAAGAAAACTTAATTTATGAATCTAACATTCTCAATTTAGAAATTCCAGCATAAATCCTTTTATTCATCAGTCTAGAGCATCAATTTCATTAGCTAATACAAGAATTTTTTGTATTCTTAATTTACACCAGACCCTAGAATTCCAATATCCCCAAATTTAAAGTATCAATAAGTTTTACCATTGATCTCCGTTGAAATCAAAACTAGATAATCGATAGAAGAGCATATCTAAAAGGTTTGATGGTGAGAATCCATAAAATCTTTTCTTCCTAGGGAGAGAATGAAGGTAGCGGTGTGGAGAAGAAGAACGATAGTTTTTTCTGAAATAATGCCTGACATAATTCATACTTTTAGGTTTTTGGCTTTTAAATAATTAATTCTAATCATCAAAGGACTGGGAATAAAACCTAAGATATGATCTAATGGTCCAAAATAGGCCTAGGAAGGTATATACAAATATATTTTTTTGGAACAAAGAGGAAACATGAGGCTACCCGACCTCTTGTAGTATTTTTACCATAACTTTCTATTCCGACCTGGAAATGGGCGATTCAAGTGGCGTTAGAAAGATAACGAAAAGATCTACAACTTTTATGAAGGAAGTGTTGTCTAAATAAAACAATTTCCTAATCAAAATTACATTTGAATATAACATCACACTCTTTTATGTAAGATTCTTAATATTTAACCTTTTTAGACTTGAATTTTCTTGAGCGTATTAAAGCCCTTTTCGCCATCACCTGTAATATACTTAAAAATATATTAGTAACATCAATTTGTACTGTACTTTATGATCATCTAGAACATTTTGTATTGCTAAATTCACTTAGCGTGTGTTTGATTCGTCGGTTGGAGATGAAAATTTTAAATTAGAGTTGATTGACTTTTTAAAAACTAGCTAGTTGTAAATTTTGTTGACTTATTAGAACAAAAACAAAAACTGAGATGAAAAAGTACAATTTAATTGGAGTTAAACTTAAACACCAAACAAAGCCTTAGTAAACATTCGGGCATTACAATCTAAACTCTAGATTTTGTTTATAAAATGGAATATTATTGCTAAAGTATGTCTGTAATAACAAATTGTTATTAATTGATGATTAGCTAAGTTGAAATATACATAGTTAAGTACTTGTTGCTTTTCTTTTTGGCTCTAGCTATTATAAGCTATTCATTTCTATTTCCACAGAAAGCTAATCAAGAATGTTCATTTAAACTATTTGCTTCGAAGTGGATAAAAACTTTTTTAAGCCCCATAATACACGGCAAGGATATATAATTTCTCTCTTGCAATCCTCTCTCTCTTTTCACTTTTTTTAAAAATATTTTATATCTATTACCACTTTTTAACTTAATGTCCGAGATAACATTGTAAATATAATTCTTCTCTAGCAATCCTTTTTGTCTCTCTCTCTTCACTCTCTGAAAGATATTCTCCATCTATTCACAAATTTTTCCAAAAAGTCTTAGTCTTTCCATAAGAAGGCATCATATATTAGTGGTTGGTTATTCCATTTTTTCGTTTGAGCCTTTAATTATACTTATCAAACATACCGAATATCCTATTGTCTTCCTTTTCTTTTTGGTGAATAAGCATTCATTTTTGTCTTCTTTCGTCACATGAAAGTTTATATTTTGCTATTATGTTTATTCGAATTTAGAATGGAGATCACCTATCTCTATCACTACCCCCCAATCAAAATTTAATACATTAGACCTCTGAAGGCCAAATTCTCTAAATAAAGATTTCCCTTCTGTGAATCTTTATTCTACTTTATTATTTTTAATTACAATACAAAACGATTACGATTAATTAGGATACAAGAGAGAGTGAAGAGAAAGAAAGTGAATGAGGAGGTATGAGAAAGTGATGAGAGAGAAAGAGGAGAAAGAAAATGAATAGAGAGAATAATAAAATTAAGAGAAAGTGAAGAGAAATTATGAGAAGATTAAAAAAAAAAAAAAGACTATTCCATCCTTGCAATCCATTCCTTTCATTTTCACTTTCTGAATATAAATATATTCTCCATTAATTATGAAGAAAAAGAAATTCTCCATCTATTCACAAACTTTAGCCAAAGAAGTCTGGGCAATTCTCTTTTAAGAATCAAGTAATAATAGTTGTCATTCCATTCCATTGTTTAAGCCTTTTTAGAGTGTATTTGATAGGAGAAAAAAGTGGGGGAAAAAAAGAAAGAAAGAAAGAAATGAAGAGTGAAACGAATGCACATGTATACTAAAATGCCCCAAGTACAATGGATTAAAATCAGTTCTAAATCCAGTAGTATGTCTAATGCTGTTTTGGTAAAATGCGGAAATTAATAATAAAGTTTACTCATACATGTGTATAGATTTATTACTACCCTATAGTAACTTTTTGTAGGCTTTGGAACATGTTTGCGTGACTAACTTTCAATTAATATTTGTTTTTCTGTAACAAACTATAAGAAAGTAAAAGCTATACATGTATAAATGTAAAATTAAGATCATTGCTAGACCAGTGGCCCCCCTAGGTCATGGGTCATCGTCGTGTTGAGATTTGAGAGAGAGAGAGAAGAGATTTTAAATTTCCGATTTCCGATTTCGTTTTGACTTTCTAAGGTTTTTATTCTATTTTATTTTCTTAAGATTAGCTTAGTAAATTCAAATTGAGGTTTCAGTTAAAAAGAAAAAGAAAAAAGAATTAGGACTAGAAATATGTCACAAACATAATAGTTGAAGAAACAATCGAGCAATTAAGCTAATTAAGCTATCCGTTGACGGTATTCTACAACAAAAATAGCATAAATAATTGTTTTGGCTATTCGGTGGAGAGTTGAAGATATTCATGGGTTGGTGTTCTTCATGAGAGAGTGGGGTGTGTGTGTGTTTTTTTTTTTATTTATTATTATTTTTCCTTCGTCATGGCTCCTGTCTTGAGTTTTCCGTCCATAGATCAGGTAGTTTTCATGATTTGGAGAGTTGTTAATGGTGTGTGCAAATGTTATCGAGGAGTCCTTTGAGAAAGAACCATGCCCATGTTTTCTTTCTTTTTTTCTTTTTTTTTTTTTCAAAAATCATGTACAGGAATTTCCTATTCTCTGCACAGTTTTTGAAATCCAATTTTATTTAAAAATCTAAGTTGAATCTGAAAAAGTTTCCTTCATGAAAGTTTTAGATCTTGAAAAACCCTAAAACTTTTGTGTTTTACTCAAAACCTAATTGGGACTCTAACCTACTTGTTTCCCCTGTTGAACCCACCTGGCCGTACTTGAAGTCTGGGCACAGTCAGGCTCGGATTTTTGTAAAAACCGAGGCCGTTGGAGCCTTGTTTTGGAAAAAAGTCTATGTTGTACACTAGGAAAAACCCTTCTCTACAACTTTCATGTTTTAAATTTTTCCAAATTCGGCCTCTAAGGGCCTCAAAACCTGATTTCCAGAAAACTGGCCAGTTTTACCCGAGCTGACAGTTTTCATGCTTACATTCGTTTTACGTCCTAATACGTGCACTCTACCTCAATCGGCCGCAGCCGAGAGCCTATACCAGTCATGCAGCGCTTTTCTATCGTAAGCCTTATCATCAAACATAATTGGGGACATACATCATCATCATACATTAAGCATAAAAACCCTAAAAATCATGCAAGCATAAGCATGTAAATCAAAACCAATCATAAACCCTAATCAAAATCAAGCACAAAACCTAAAATCTAATCTAGGGCAATAAATTAAATTGAGCATATGCTCTTACAATTTCAACTTGAAATACACTTAAATTTCAAATTGAAGCTCAATTTAATAGCTTAGGGTGCCAAAGTGATTTTACCTTGATCAACCTCCAAGGTTGAGCTAGACTTGGTTCACCCCTTTTTCCTCCCTTGCCACCAACTAGAACCGGCCTTCCTTGAGTGGTGGGTTTTCAAAATTTCCGGCTACCTAGCTTTGTTCCTCACCAAATCCGGTCACCTTGGACCTTTTCTCTCTCACTTTTGTTGGGATCTAAATGTGCCCTAAGGATAGAAAATCAATATTAGGGATTTTCTGTAAATATGACATTTTGATATTAATAAGAGGAGGTTATTCATGTTTGATAAGATGTGTCCTATTTACTTTCATTTGTTGATTGTATGGTTATTTTGAGCAAACATAAAATACTCCTTGACTGTTGGTAATATATCAGATTACCATATGTATACGGGGTATACATAGAAGACGTGGTAATTTGATAACAGTCTAAATAAATAGTCCGCAATCGATGGAATAAGATTTGGGGATCTTATTCATGATAAGATTGTACAAGTTGTCTACTTCCTTGGAGGGATGGTTTGTCTTGATCATCGGATAGGTTCCGAGTAGAAACTTTAATGTATACCAGTATTGAGGTATGACATTGGACTGGACCTAAAGTGTTAATTGATTCGGTTTAATAATTCCGTTTATAAGAATCAATGACACTTTGATTATCATCATGCATTAATCTTAATCCTGAAATGATTACTTGAATTCGCATCCATGACTTTTGTACTTTAATGCACTACAGGTGAGACACTGTTAATTCATGGTCAATATACTTGTGTTTTGGGTGCATGACTTATGGATGGAGAAATCAAGATTCATAGATATGGAATCCATAGCTATCTTAACGATAGTAAATGTTATCTACTTAAAGGCATTATTCGGGGATTGAAAGATAGTATAACAAGATCTTGGCCATCGGTTTACTTTGTGTTCTCTAGTGGTTTACCAATTGTATGGTTTTATAATTGGTGATTCTTTCAATAGAGAATAATGGAACTTTAAGTTAAAATGATTGAAAAGGTAAAACGGAAAAAGTCCTTAATTCAATCATGGATGACATATGGGGATTAAGCAAGCGATGAATAAATCATGGAAGAAGCACTAAGTGAGAGAGCTTTCGTAATACGGTATGTAAACAGGAGTTCAGCTTCAAACTTTTAGTGGAATAGTTTTGAAGTTGATAATTGATGAATAATTAATCTGGGATTAATTTTTCACAATTATAGGAGCCTCTTTACATATTTCCATCGGGTCCCTCTATTAGCTCGCATAGTTCCATAAAGCGTCTCGGGATTTGTTCCTTATGAGATCGGTAAATTTAAATAGAATTTAGTAATGTCTATTAAGACATGTTACTCTCTAACATGCAATCCAGAAAGGATTGGACATGTAAAATTTGTAGACAAATGATTTGTCAACATGTGATTGGTTAATTTGAATTTTGAAAATAAGATTGTGTTTGGATTATTTAATTTTGGAAAAATAAATTTTCTCTCCTAATCTCAATAAGGTGCACGGTTTTTAGATAGGTGGAGGGAGGAAAAATTTTGTTTCAAAATTATTCAAATAAATTCCTAACATTAAATTATTAATTGATTTAAATAATGGAGATTATTTCATGTATTTTTCTTTCCTAATTAAAAGTGGTTCACGTTTTTTTGAGGAAAGGAAATTTGAAATATTTCATTGATTTAAATTAATTAATATGGTTAATGTTTATGGAAAATATTAATTCAAATAAGTTAATCTTATTTAAATTCAAAAAAGTTTAAAAGAATTTGAATCTAGATAGGACTAGGATCTTTTGACTAGTCTAGATTCTTGATTTAAAATTTGAATCACCAATCTAGCTTAACAAACTCAATGTGGCCGAATTTTTTGAGGAAGATTTCCTCTTTGAAAAACGTTTTTAGGTTCAATGAATCTAGCCCTAAAGTTGTATGATCTTTTGATTCAAAATTTATCCAGAAAAATAATAATAATTTTTTTTTTTAGATGAATTTTGAAAAAGGATTGGACTTCTATATAAAGGCTAGGGATTCATGAAAAACAAATTTTGGTAATTTTTCAAGAGCAAAAAACGTTTTTGGAGAAAAGGAAAAAAATTAGTTTTTCCGGAACATCAAAATTTGGCTATCTTGTGAGAAAGAAAAAGAGAGAAAATTCTATTGAACCAAAACTGAGAGAAAGGTTAAACCGAGTGATTATTTTCATTAGGAGGTTAACTGGTTCCTGTTTTGCAGTTTTGAAGGAAGAAGGTTGATCATATTCTCAACGAGGTACATCGGAATTGAGAAGGAGAGATCTAGACTTCGAAAAGCATTACCGGTCGCTTGGATTCATAGAACGTGTGCCCACACACACTCTGAGACGTGGAACTCGAGAATAATAGAGAAGACACGTTGGTCAAACGCTCTAGTAATTCCGGAATCCAAGAATAAAGGTACGCTTGATCATAAATTTAATTTATTGTTATATGCATCATGAGATTCTTTCCCGGAAACGGCATAAAAATTTTAAAACTTCCGCTGCGCCGTAATTCTGATTACCGATCCGATTTTTCTAACAACTGGTATCAGAGCCAACTCATGATCATGTATATAACATAAATTATTTGATCAAATAAATTTATCTCTATGCATTAATGAAATATTTTAGAGAGTTGGCACTCTAGGTTTTATTTTGAGTATGTTAAATATATTATGAATAGATGTATGGATGAATGAATGCTTAATGTTATTTTTATAAAATTTGATGCTTGTTCAATTTTGCCGGTCATGATTCCATAGAGGTTAGAATTTGTATCTAGATTTTTCAAGTGTAATAGATGCGGTCTATTATCACCGCTAGGTCGTTCTTTCAATTCCTAGAATTTTTGTAAGCCGGAAACGGCGTAGGAATTTTTTTGTAAAATTCTGGTTACAATGGATTCGAGGAGATTGAAGATGAACGAAGGTATGGAAATTTTCAAAGGATGTGATTTTTTATTTTTTTGGAATTTTTTAATTAAAAAAAATGTTTTTTTTAATAAAAAAAAAATCACAAAATCTTTTTGAAAATTTAATTTTCCAATGATATGTGATCTTGATAATTTGGAAATCAAAATTAAAAATTTAAATTTAAATTTAATGGATATTATTATGAATTTTAAAATTTTGAAATTTAAATTTGAAATTTTGAAATTTCAAATTTTTGAATTTTAAAATTTAAATAACCGGATTTTTTATTTAAATTTTGAGATTTTATAATTTTGATTAAAATTAAAAATCACATATAATCTTTTTTGAAATTTAAATTTGAAATTTAAATTTAAAAAGATGTGACATTGGAGAAGGAAGACACATTGAAGAAGGATACAAGGCATGGATCTACAAATGAAGGCCGATATATGTTTCGGTTAATTTTTGTAAATTTTGCAATTTTTTTTTCTCTAGGATGGAATCATGATCCACGGCTGTTTACATATTTTGCAAACCATAGATGATGAATTGCTAGATGAATATGTTATACTATTTCATGATGTATTGATAACATGCCATATAGACTAGGGAGTGCCACTCAATAAATATTGTTTATGCATGAAAAACAAAAACCCTAATTTAAAAGATTGAGTGGGAGAAGGTTTTACACACTAAGACCTACAGCCTCCATCGTTGGTCCAATAGTTACGCATGGTAGTGCCTACTACTCGGTTTTGACCCGGGAATTCCCTTCGGATAGGTATCTTACCTAGAGCGCACACTGATTTGGATTTCCGAAAGGATAACGGTTTTGGGCATATTTTATGTTTAGATCACCCCTCGGTGGCGGATGTAAAATATGGATTCAAAATTGGAAACGATGGTTACACACTCATGCTACTTTATTTATTAATTCTCCCTCGAGGCTCTGTTATATAAAGTAGTGGCCAAATAAACGATAGTTAATATATATTTAATGGAATTTGTTTCATGGACAAATATGTATTAATCGGAAGGGATCCGTGTTCTTGGCTAGTTATTCTATGACTACCCCTCGGTAGCTTAGAAAGCGGAAGCTAGGAATTATCGTTGTAAGGTATGTGTTTTAATGGTTTTACACATAAACATTTAGATTGCATATAGATCTTTTTGTTTAATTACAAAACCATATTTTATAAGCTAATAGGATGTTTGCTCGTACTTATTACATGTTTTCTTATTATAGATCAAAATGTCGAGCCCTTTATCTGTGATACTTACGCAAAACAAATTAACCGGCGAAAATTTTAATGACTGGAAAAGGAACTTGCTTATCGTCCTAAACTTTGAGAAACACAGTTTCGTCCTAACCCAACCTAGACCACCCACGCCTGCGATCGATGCTCCTGATAGGGATTTTGTAGCGCTTGAGCGCTGGGACAATTCCAACCTAAGTGCTATGTGCTATATTCGGGCGAGCATGTCTAACGTGCTCCAGAAACAGCATGAAGAGCATCAAACTGCTAGGCAGATCATGGATAACCTGGAGGAAATGTTTGGTGAACAAACTATCCAGGCTAAGACCGATGCTATCAAAGGTCTCATGAACTGCAGGCAGAAGGTTGGAACTCCCATCAAGGAGCACATGATGAAAGTCATGGCTTATTTGTCTGAAGCTCAGACAAATGGGGCTGAGATCGATTCTGCAACTCAATTGGTCATGGTTTTCCAAACCTTGTCCAAGGATTTCGATTTGTTTCAGGCATCTTACATCCTTAACAGGAAGGAGATGTCTTTAACGGAATTAATGAAAGAGTTGCAAGCTTTTGAGAACATTTTTAAGGGTTCTGGATCTAAGGCTGAGGCGAATGTGGCTGAACCTAGTTTGCCTGCTCCTAATCCCAAAAGGAAGAAGGAAAAGGGGAAGAACAAGGGGAAGAAACCTGCTATGGATGCACCTGCTACTAAGAAGTCTACTAAGACTAAGAAGCGGAAGGTGGATCCCAAAAAGGTTAAGTGTTTTCACTGTGGGAAGAAAGGATATTTCAAGAAGGATTGTCGAGAATACCTGTCCATGCTAAAGCAAAAAGGTAATTTCGATGTTCTGTATCTTGAGGGTTGTTTAGTGGAAGAATCTAAGGACAATTGGGTTATAGATTCTGGAGCTACTAACCATGTTTGTATTTCTCTACAGGGGTTCAAGGTAACGAGAAGTCTGCATGAGGAGAACTTCACGTTAAGAACCGGTGATGGGACGTTGGTGCGAGCTGAAGCAGTGGGAGAAGTGCATCTTTATTTTGATGAATTTAGGTTTATTGTTTTGAGACATTGTTTTTATGTTCCTAGTTTCAAGAGGAACCTAATTTCGGTAGCTTGTTTGATTAAAGGTTCTTATTCAGTTTCTTTTAATAATAAAGTTGTTATTAGGAAAAACAATTCTCTTATCTGTAATGGATGGATGCATGAAAATCTTTATTTTATCAAACCTAAGATGCACTCACTGCTTGATACAGAATTGGAAAAGAACTCTAAAAGACATAAGTCTTCTCACTCTAACAAATCATATCTTTGGCATTTACGACTTGGTCACATAAGTCTTAACAGAATTCAAAGGATGGCAAAGGAGGAATGCCTTGACTTGTATGAGGTTGAACCTTGGCCACAATGTGAATCCTGTTTGGAGGCCAAGATGACTAAACGGCATTTTGCTGCCAAGGACAGTCGTGTTGAGGAACTTTTAGAACTAGTGCATACGGATGTTTGTGGTCCCATGAACATAGAAGCACGTGGTGGGTATGAATATTATATCACTTTTATTGATGATTACTCGAGGTATGGATATGTTTATTTGATGATCCGCAAAAACGAAGCCTTTGACAAGTTCAAAGAATTTCGGGCTGAAGCGGAGAAACAATTAGGCAAGTCCATTAAGACACTTCAATCGGATCGAGGTGGGGAATACCTATCGGATGAGTTCTTAGGATATTTGATAGAGAATGGGATACAATCCAATTAACTGCAACTGGTACTCCTCAACAGAATGGTGTAGCTGAGAGAAGGAATATGACCCTATTGGATATGGTCCGGTCTATGATGAGTTATTCCAAATTACCTTTGTCATTTTGGGGGCACGCCATACAAACTGCATGCTATCTTTTGAATAACGTTCCCTCCAAATCGGTTCCTAAAACTCCTTACGAGTTATGGACGAGTAGGAAACCTAATTTGAATCATATTCGAATTTGGGGTTGTCCAGCACACGTCCTGGATAAGGAAGCGAAGAAGTTGGAGTCGCGATCAGAAGTGTGCTTGTTTGTTGGTTATTTAAAAGGGACAAAAGGTGGTCTTTCTTATAATCCGAAGCAAAATAAAGTCTTCGTTTCTACACATGCAACATTCCTGGAGGAAAGTTACATAGAAGACTTTAAACCTCTTAGCAAAGTAGTGCTTGAGGAGATGACTTCGGGTTTGGATGTTCCTAAAGTCACAGAAAACCCTGTGGTAAAACCGCTAAAGAATCAACAACCAGGGGAGTTTCGTCGTAGTGGGAGGATTATCAGGGAACCTGATAGGTACATGTTCAATGGTGAAGTTTTTGAAGCAGAATCCATAGAACATGATGATCCGGCTACGTACAAAGAAGCTATGGAGGATGATGATTCTAGTCTTTGGCAAATAGCTATGAACACCGAGATGGAATCTATGGATTCCAACAGGGTCTGGATACTTGTAGACTTACCCCAATGTATAAAACCGATTGGGTGTAAGTGAGTATACAAGAGGAAGAGAGGTGTGGATGGGAAAGTGGAAACTTTCAAGGCAAGACTTGTAGCGAAGGGCTATACGCAAAAAGAAGGAATCGACTATGAAGAAACCTTCTCGCCTGTAGCAATGCTCAAGTCAATCCGCATTCTTTTATCCATTGCGGCTGCTCTCGATTATGAGATCTGGCAAATGGATGTCAAGACAACTTTCTTGAATGGCTCTCTTGAAGAAGATATCTATATGATACAACCAGACGGGTTCAAGGCAAAAGGCCAAGAAGATAAAGTATGCAAGTTGCTTAAATCCATTTATGGATTAAAGCAAGCATCTCGTTCTTGGAATATTAGGTTTGATCAAGCGATCAAAACCTATGGATTCGAACAAAACATTGATGAACCATGTGTTTATAAATGTATCAAGAATGACAAAGTGGTTTTCCTTATACTTTATGTGGATGATATATTGCTTATTGGAAATGATGTGGCAACATTATCATCTGTCAAAGTTTGGTTAGCCAAACAGTTTGACATGAAGGACTTAGGAGAGGCTAGTTATGTTCTTGGTATTCAACTCTTTAGAGATAGAAAGAACAAAACGATAGCGCTCTCTCAAGCTTCATACATTGACAAAGTACTTGAGAGGTTTTATATGAAAGATTCCAAGAAAGGTGCCCAACCTTTCAGGATTGGAATCAAGCTTTCTAGAGATGACTGTCCCAAGACATCGGAAGAAAGGGAGCGTATGAAAAACGTACCTTATGCATCAGCAGTAGGTAGTCTTATGTACGCTATGTTATGCACTAGGCCTGACATTTGTTTTGCGGTTGGTATGGTAAGTCAATATCAGTCGAATCCGGGACCGAACCATTGGGGTGCGGTCAAGCATATACTCAAGTATCTACGGAGAACGAGGGACTATATGCTTGTGTATTCCGGTCAGGACCTTGTTCCTAGAGGATACACTGATTCTGATTTTCAATCAGATCAGGATTCAAGGAAATCGACTTCAGGATCTGTTTTTACCCTTGGAGGTGGTGCCGTTGTGTGGAGGAGTATTAAGCAATCTTGCATTGCTGACTCGACCATGGAAGCCGAGTATGTGACAGCCAGTGAGGCATCAAAGGAAGCGGTATGGCTCCGTAGGTTCCTTGGTGACCTTGAGGTCGTTCCTGGTATGGATAAAGCTATAGTGCTCTACTGTGACAACAGTGCAGCAGTAGCTAATACCAAGGATCCTAGGCATCATAAGAGGAGTAAGCACATTGACAGAAAATATCACATCATCAGAGGCTTTGTTGAGAGTGGAAATGTGACGGTTTGCAAAATCGCATCAGAGGACAATCTTGCTGACCCGTTCACGAAGACTTTGGTGGCCAGAAGATTCGAAGAACACGTTGAAGGCACGGGGATGCGTAATATGTCACATTTACTCGCTTAGGGCAAGTGGGAGATTGTTGGGATCTAAATGTGCCCTAAGGATAGAAAATCAATATTAGGGATTTTCTGTAAATATGACATTTTGATATTAATAAGAGGAGGTTATTCATGTTTAATAAGATGTGTCCTATTTACTTTCATTTGTTGATTGTATGGTTATTTTGAGCAAACATAAAATACTCCTTGACTGTTGGTAATATATCAGATTACCATATGTATACGGGGTATACATAGAAGACGTGGTAATTTGATAACAGTCTAAATAAATAGTCCGCAATCGATGGAATAAGATTTGGGGATCTTATTCATGATAAGATTGTACAAGTTGTCTACTTCCTTGGAGGGATGGTTTGTCTTGACCATCGGATAGGTTCCGAGTAGAAACTTTAATGTATACCAGTATTGAGGTATGACATTGGACTGGACCTAAAGTGTTAATTGATTCGGTTTAATAATTCCGTTTATAAGAATCAATGACACTTTGATTATCATCCTGCATTAATCTTAATCCTGAAATGATTACTTGAATTCGCATCCATGACTTTTGTACTTTAATGCACTACAGGTGAGACACTGTTAATTCATGGTCAATTACTTGTGTTTTGAGTGCATGACTTATGGATGGAGAAATCAAGATTCATAGATACGGAATCCATAGCTATCTTAACGATAGTAAATGTTATCTACTTAAAGGCATTATTCGGGGATTGAAAGATAGTATAACAAGATCTTGGCCATCGGTTTACTTTGTGTTCTCTGGTGGTTTACCAATTGTATGGTTTTATAATTGGTGATTATTTCAATAGAGAATAATGGAACTTTAAGTTAAAATGATTGAAAAGGTAAAACGGAAAAAGTCCTTAATTCAATCATGGACGACATATGGGGATTAAACAAGCGATGAATAAATCATGGAAGAAGCACTAAGTGAGAGAGCTTTCGTAATACGGTATGTAAACAAGAGTTCAGCTTCAAACTTTTAGTGGAATAGTTTTGAAGTTGATAATTGATGAATAATTAATCTGGGATTAATTTTTCACAATTATAGGAGCATCTTTACATATTTCCATCGGGTCCCTCTATTAGCTCGCATAGTTCCATAAAGCGTCTCGGGATTTGTTCCTTATGAGATCGGTAAATTTAAATAGAATTTAGTAATGTCTATTAAGACATGTTACTCTCTAACATGCAATCCAGAAAGGATTGGACATGTAAAATTTGTAGACAAATGATTTGTCAACATGTGATTGGTTAATTTGAATTTTGGAAATAAGATTGTGTTTGGATTATTTAATTTTGGAAAAACAATTTTTCTCTCATAATCTCAATAAGGTGCACTGTTTTTAGATAGGTGGAGGGAAGAAAAATTTTGTTTCAAAATTATTCAAATAAATTCCTAGCATTAAATTATTAATTGATTTAAATAATGGAGATTATTTCATGTATTTTTCTTTCCTAATTTAAAGTGGTTCACGTTTTTTGAGGAAAGGAAATTTGAAATATTTCATTGATTTAAATTAATTAATATGGTTAATGTTTATGGAAAATATTAATTCAAATAAGTTAATCTTATTTAAATTCAAAAAGGTTTAAAAGAATTTGAATCTAGATAGGACTAGGATCTTTTGACTAGTCTAGATTCTTGATTTAAAATTTGAATCACCAATCTAGCTTAACAAACTCAATGTGGCCGAATTTTTTGAGGAAGATTTCCTCTTTGAAAAACGTTTTTAGGTTCAATGAATCTAGCCCTAAAGTTGTATGATCTTTTGATTCAAAATTTATCCAGAAAAATAATAATAATAATTATTTTTTAGATGAATTTTGAAAAAGGATTGGACTTCTATATAAAGGCTAGGGATTCATGAAAAACAAATTTTGGTAATTTTTCAAGAGCAAAAAAACGTTTTTGGAGAAAAGGAAAAAATTTAGTTTTTCCGGAACATCAAAATTCGGCTATCTTGTGAGAAAGAAAAAGAGAGAAAATTCTATTGAATCAAAACTGAGAGGAAGGTTAAACCGAGTGATTATTTTCATTAGGAGGTTAACTGGTTCCTGTTTTGCAGTTTTGAAGGAAGAAGGTTGATCATATTCTCAACGAGGTACATCGGAATTGAGAAGGAGAGATCTAGACTTCGAAAAGCATTACCGGTCGCTTGGATTCATAGAACGTGTGCCCACACACACTCTGAGACGTGGAACTCGAGAATAATAGAGAAGACACGTTGGTCAAACGCTCTAGTAATTCCGGAATCCAAGAATAAAGGTACGCTTGATCATAAATTTAATTTATTGTTATATGCATCATGAGATTCTTTTCCGGAAACGGCATAAAAATTTTAAAACTTCCACTGCGCCGTAACTCTGATTACCGATCCGATTTTTTCCAACAACTTTTTCTTCTCCCCCCACAACCGGCCTCTAGCCTAGAATGGGTACCAAAAATTTTTCAACTTTTGTTTGTGGCTCCTACCAAAAATCCGACTACCCTAAGGCTTTCCCTCTTGGATTTTTCTTCTTCTCCCTTCCTTTCTTAAATTCAGTTTTTGAGAGTGAATTTGAGGGGAAATTTGGGCATAGTTTAGTTGCTTTTCTCAAATTTTGTGAACAAAAATGAGCCCCCACACACCCCTATTTATAGGTGATGGATAACTTCTTTAAATTGCCCAAAGGTCCTCAAAAAAATTATTATTTGCTCAAAAGGAGCCTTAGGTGGCCGGCCATCCCTTGGAGAACAAGCAAAAAATCTAATTCTTTCCATAATTTCTTTTTAATTAAGGAAATGATGTCATAATGTTTGGATAAGGTGATACAAGCTCCAATAAAGCTTGTTTGGCCTTTTTCCTTAATATGCAGTCCATTTTTATGCCAACACAGATATCTCCAATACTGTGCTCACTAATACACAGTACTGTTATACTGAACTACAGTCCAAAATTTATCTGTGTAAAAATGAACTGTATAAAAATTTTCTTATAACTTAAAGCCATTTGGCCCTTGATATCCTAATTAATGTGCTTGATTATTCTATGGTGGTTTTAAATCTTATTCATGCTATCTTATCCGTAAAGACGATTTCTGCAGTATATTTTCCATACTGCTAATTATATTACACTACTGTCATGCTTTTGACTTTTCTGGTCAACCATTGACTTTCTTGTCAACTATTGACTTTCTTGGTCAACCGTTGACTCTCTTGGTCAAACTTTGACCAACATAAAATCATAAAATTTTCTACCCTTTTTGTCTAAAAGGTTACATGCTTGGTTAAGCAATCATTTTTTAGTCTTATAAAATCATAAGAACTAACAAAATTTAGTAAAAACCCTTAATCGGGCTCTTTCATAGATACCTTCATGGTACATTTCAAATTCCTTTAAAAAGGAGATCGTAATACTGCAAAAAGCTAGTCATTACATTTTTGTACTAAAATGCTTTTTTGGTGAAATGCGGATATTAATAATAAAGTTACTCATTACATGTGTATAGATTTATTACTACCCTATACTAACTTTTTGTAGGCTTTGGAACATGTTTGCGTGACTAGACTTTCAATTAATATTTGTTTTTCTGTAACAAACTATAAGAAAGTAAAAGCTATATAATATACAAATGTAAAATTTAGATCATCGCTAGACCAGTAGCCCTCCTAGGTCGTGGTCATCGTCGTGTTGAGATTTGAGACAGAGAGAGAGGAGATTTTAAATTTCTGATTTCCGATTTCTTTTTTTACTTTCTAAGGTTTTTATTCTATTTTTTTTTTCTTAAGAATAGCTTAGTAAATTCAAATTGAGGTTTCAGTTAAAAAAAAAAAAAAGAACTAGGACTAGAAATATGTCACAAAAATAATAGTTTAAGAATTCTATAACAAAAATAGCATAAATAATTGTATTGGCTATTTGGTGGAGAGTTGAAGAGATTCATAGGTCGGTGTTCTTCGTGAGCTAGTGAGTGGTGTGTGCGAGTGTGTGGTTTTTTTTTTTTTTTTCAATTTTTTTTTTAACTTGTTCATGGCTCCTATCATGGGTTTTCCGTCCATAAATCGGGTAGTTTTCATGATTTGGAAAAAATAAAATGATTGATTATCGTTATCAAAATTTACAAAGGATATATGGCGTGTTTCCAAAAATCTATTTTCTTTGTGTTCAAAGAACAACGCCAACATATTTTTTTTTATGTGACATAGACTTGACAAATGATTATACCTCCTTCTGGAAATTATTATGTTGGGAAAAAGAGTTTCAAGTAGTCCAAAATAGATTAGAAACAATTCGAAAATGAAAATATCGAACACAAACAAACAATATAGACAGGAAAAAAAAAACAATAAAGTTATGTGAAATACTTAGCCACCTATGTCATTCCCCTTAAATTCCAAGGAAGACAATGTCTTCTGATTTGCTCAGACAACACGTTTTTAGTTGTTAATACTGACTTAACGCAGTTTAAATTATGTCATCATGAAACGTTTTTTCCATTAACATTGGATTTAATTACCTTAAATCCCCCTTAATATTTGAGAGTTATAGGTTAATACTGTAACCTAACAAAAGTTAATGTCGTATAAATCACCCATTCATCATTTTGAGCGTATAAGTATTGGGGTTTGATCTCCTTGCGGAATAGAACATGAATTCGTCTTGAACCGACACTAACATGTAGCGGGTTCTGCTCAAATTTAAGTCTCAAATTGACCATTAAAATGGTTTATAAAGTCTTATGTCAATAGGCTCGGCAAATGATTAAACCTCCTGGAAAATTATTATAGTTGGGGAAAAAATATTTACAAGTTGTTCAGAACAGATTGGATATCCAAGATGCATTGAACAAGTGCAACGTAATTAATTACAATACTCTACAGATTGATCTTCAAGAAAAGAAACAATTTCGAAATTATAAAAGTAGCAATTCCAAAAGAAAAGATAAGACATAAATAAACGATATACAGACAGAAAAAAGAAAACAATGAAATTCAGAGCCTAGCGAAATTAAAAAATTGCTAAATTCTTGCATGTGAAAAACGAAGCCACCAATGTCCTTCCCCTTAAATTCCGAAGCTAATTTAAAACACTCGTTCTTCATGAAATCCGAGGCTGAAGATGTGTCAGTTCCCTTGTGCTTTTCAAGAAGGACCTTGCATCTCTCCAAGTCGGCTTCTAGCTTTCTGATGCTATTTTCTCTGCATCTGATTGCTTCCAGACCAAGAAAGGCACGCACAAGTACCTCCAAAGGTCCATCTCTTCGAAACAGATGATCAAGTCGGAACCCTGTAGTGCGGCTAAAGCTGTTTAGGTAGAATTGCCAGTATTTAAGATCATCCCATGTGACATCTTCAAACTTTGTTTTGCACATTTCATCAATGACAATACAAACTAAAGTAGCTGCGATGCTCTTCATTTGTGCTGTCAAACTTTCCTCCATACCAAGATCTCCATTATTCTTGCGAATAAATGTTTTTAAAATAGGAGCCAGCGTCTTTGGTACCATGTAACCATCAACATTCTCAACCTTCTGCCTCAAATACTTGTCGTTTATTTTTATACCTTCGTCAGGTGTGAAATACAGTAACTCCAAGCACAAACAATCATAAACATTCCCACGTTCAAGACTGAAAAATTGTTGAATTCTATCAATATCTGAGATAGATCCTTCAGGTTTGAAGCGAGAATTCAAATATTTCCTCGCAATATCATGTGTGCTCCTTCGGTAAGTCGTGTTATGTGGATAAGCAGACTTAAAGGGATCAAGCAACATCTCCTTTTCTTCTTCCGTTAGTTTATCCATTATGTGTTTGAGGGTCATGAATTCCTCCTCTGTAATTGCTTCCTTCTGATCAAACTCATCCCATCTGTCCTCTCCCAAGGCCTTGAGCTCTCCACCTTTACTGTCTTCTTTTATTGCCTTCATAATCTGAAATACATATAAAACAAGTCCATCCAATGTGAGATTTACATAATAATGTATGAATTATTCTTGAATATAAAACAAGCCCCAACAAATGTGAAAATTTATTATAAGGTTTAAATTATTCATCTAAAACAAATAAATTTTATTCTTGTAATGCACCATTTTCTTAATTAAAATTGTTGAATAATAAGCACTAAACTGCTCATCCAAGAAACGGATTATTCATCAAAGTCTTTATTGGCTTTGATTTCTAATTTATTTAACTTATTCCCCAATGCTTTTTTTTTTTCTTTTCTTTTTTTGGGATAATTGGTATTTTTTTTTTTTGGGTTCGCTCAACTCTCAGTTTTTTTTTTTTTTTTTTTTAAAGTTATTACTTCAGATATCCTTTTTTTTTTTTTTGCTAAAGAATTATCATTTCATCATTTGCAAAATATTCTTCAACTTAATTTGTTTCTTTTGTTTTTTTGTTTTTAGTCTGTTCCTAAAGAAAAATTACTTTTACTTTATTTATTAGTACTTTCGTTTGGATTTATTCCAATGTACATGCACCCACATATAATGAAAAGCAGATGTATAAATAATAATTTATTTTACAAATCAGACAAAAACGTCGTCACATACTTTTAGAAGCACTAACATGTTGAATATTTTACTTTAACAAATAATACCATATATATGCCATCTAGACACTAATTCCAATTTTTTTAAATATAGATAACAGCTTTTTATTTTCAGTTCGTTGGTCTTGAAATTTAACCTTCAATAAATTTAGCCTTCAAAACATTGAAGATAACATTTTGTATCCCATGGGTCTGGGTATTTAATTACTTTTTGAAGTAATAATAATCAAGCGATAGACCTTTCATTACCTCCATCAAATTTTAGGAACTCATATCAATTTTATGGTTAGAAACCAAAACTCCCAAAAACTACGTTTACTGAGTAATAGACATTATAAATAAATAAATAAAGTTTTAATAAAGGACTGCTAGTAGTTCAGGACGTTTTGGATGAAATTTCCCTTTTATTGATTTTGAGTGTAACTGACCAACATCATAAACTAATGAAAAAATAAATAATAAAAAAAACCATCAGTACGAAATCAAAATTATTAAAAACTATTAAAAAAGCTTATAAAATTTACATACCTCAGAATTTAGGCAATGTATATGGGCAACATACTTGCAATCTTCACAATAATAAATACGAAACTGTAGATCCACTTCTTCTTCACATATATCGCAGTAGCATTCATCTGAATCATCTTCTAAAATCAAATGATCAAGAAGAAGCAAAGGATGAATGTGGTATTCATACTTAATGGTGATTGGCAAGGGACCGCATAGGAAATGAAGATTAAAAACACATTCCATGCAACGAAACAGGAATGATCGAGTATGAATAACTTCACTAGGAACGACGCCGACCCAATTCTTATAAGACTTTTGACAAGCATCACATTGAATTTCACAAGATGCATTCTCAACTAAAGGAAGCAAGTGATCGTGACTTCGACATTTCACAATTGTGTCAAGAAAAATACATTTTGGACACAAGTGAAAATCACATCCATCTTCATGACAATTGAAAATGAGAGAACAATTTTTTTTGCAGCATGAACGACAGGATAGAGGCTTACTGACCAGGAGTAGCAGAGGGTGGCGTGAGTGAAAAGGATGCTTGATTTTTTGTTGTAAATCTGCACATGATTTGTGGAGAAAATTCTCACACTCATTTAAAGTGCAAGAATAGGCTGGACCCGACCAGAGCGAATGACATGCAAAACATTAGCTCTTCCCTTCCTTTCATCTTCATGTTCGACCAGTTTCATTCCTTTCTCATGGCAGGTATACTGAACGACATTGTGATGCTGGCCACCGTCGACATCATCGGATCTTAAAATCTTCGGGAGTGTAATCATAGCGCATGTCGTATGCATGTGGAAGTTAGAGCATTCGTCACATGCGTAAGTACACTCATTTCCGATGGGCTTCTCGCAGAAATAGCAGCAACTACTACTAGACAGAGTAGTAGTAGTAGTAGTGTTGCTAAGTGATCGCTTTGCAAGCGTCAAATGGTGGCGAGTGTGCAACGAGTGGTTGATGTGTTGCTCCAACTTCGCACATTTCCCGTGGATGAAATGAAAGCATAAACTGCAAGCGTAACCATTTGAATCATGTTGTCCGCCGAATGAAAGATTGCAGATGAAGCAGCTATGTACCTCCAAAATATCCCTGTGAAACTGCAAATCATGCTTGTGACTGAAATGTTTAATTATCCTCTCACCCATTTTTTTCCCTCTCACAATATCTATACACTCAAATTGCGGAAGAAATACGTCAATGCAATCATTTATTTCCCCGGCTCATATATATATATATATATATATATATATATATATTCCTAGTGCACTCCAATAGTATCTGCTAAATCCACCCCCAAGAAGTTTCTCTGTAATATTATATTCTTTCCTTAAGTTCTACGGTAAACAACATATATTCTTTCCTTAAGTTTCTCTTCTAAAATATATGTGTACTTTTCAAACCCTACTTTTTAAATGGAATTACAAATCTATTTAATCTTTAACTTTAATTTCCGTACAGTCTGTGTGTGTATATATATATATGTACTCTATATTAGGATTTTTCACAATTAAATTTTGGAATCTATTTCAATAATTGTTTTCGATCCAGTCTTGCATTAAAATAAAAAATAAAAAAGGGAAAGAAATAATATAAAAGGTAAGGATTGAAATTATTGATCAATTTCTTAGTTAAGAAATAGAAATTTAATTGCTATAGTAACTTTTGCTTTTGCTTAGATATTCTAAGCGAGTTAAATCTTACTCAACACAAAGTTATTCAAGATAGTTTGAAAAGACTTTAATTTGTACCAGTGACATAACATGACAAGAATAATTTCTTCCTTCCTTACTTAAAACCAAAAAAAACAAAAAAACAAAAAAACAAAAAACAAAAAAAGATAATTCCTTCCTTGCAATGTTTTACTTTTCTTTTCACTTTCTTAAAGATGTTCTCTATTAATTATTAAGAAAAAGAATTCTCCACCTATTTCACAACTTTAGCCGTAAAATCTAGGCAACTCTCTCTTAAGAAAGAAGCAATTAATTAATAATTAGTCATTCCTTTCCTTTGTTTAAGCCTTTTATTTAGAGTGTGTATGGTAGGAGAAAAAATAAAAAGAAAGAAAGGGGTGAAGAGATAGTAAAAGAAATGCACAAGTACACTTTAAGGCCCCAGGTATATAATGGATTCAAATCAAATTTATACGTGTGTCTAGTGCTTTCTTGGTAATGAGTGGAGATTAATAATGAAGCAATCTATACGTGTGTATAGATTTATTACCAGACTAGTATTTTGCACAGGCTTTGGAACATGTTTGAGTAATCAGGCTTAAAATTAATATTTGTTTCGATATAACAAACTATAAGGAAGTAGAAGCTATATATGTGTATATATATACATTTATATTATTGAAAAGATATATACGTTTTTATATAACTATACACAATTTTCAAAGTAGTAGTTATCTACTTTCAACAAGAGTGAAGGCCTAAAACCGTTCGGTCTAGTGGCTCCGAAGATGTTTGGGTGGGATAGGATATAGAGGGGAAGTTAAGGGTTTGTTATCATTTTGTGTCCAAGATTGAAATTATTGTTTATTTCATTTTTATTTAATTTCTTTTATGCTGAATTTGAAATGAGGAATCTAAACTACACAATTTATGATAAAATCAGGTGTACTATTATTATTAGACTATATATGTAACCATATTGTTGTTAATGGATTAGTTAAGTTGAAAAATATATAGTTAATTACTTGTTATTGTCACTTTTCTTTTTGGCTATTCTAAGCCATTTATTTCTATTTCCACGGAAAGCTAATCAAGAATGCACATTTTGAAACTGTTTGCTTCGAAGTGGAAAATTTTTTATTTTTAAGCCCCATAATAACACGACAAGGATATTTCCTCTCTTGCAATCCTCTCTCTCTTTTCACTTTCTTAAAAAATTTCTCTATATATTTACAGCTTTTTAATTTAATGCCCGTGATAACACTATAAGTATAATCCCTCTCTAGCAATCCTTTCTCTCTCTCTCTTTTCACTTCTTAAAGATATTCTCCATCTATTCACAAATTTTTTTTTTCCGAAAAAGTCTAGCCTTCCAGAAAGAAGACAGCATATATATTAGTTGTCAGTTATTCCATTTCTTGGTTGAGACTCAAGTCTTCCTTACTTTTGTCTTCCTTTTCTTTTGGTGAATAAGCATTCATCTTTGTCTTCTTTTGTCACATGAAAGTTTATAATTTTGCTATTATTTTGCCCAAACACAAATTTGGAAAGGAGATCACCTATCTTTATCACCACCCCCAAGTCCAAATTTATCACAAGTTAGACCTCTAAAGGCCGAATTCCCTAAATAATTTTTTTTCTTCTGCTACAACAAAAAAGCCCTTTAACGACATTTAAAATATTCATCAAATGAGTTCCATGACATTTTTTAAAAGGTCGTGGAATGGCGGTGCCGTGGAAAGTATTACATTTTTAACGACATTTTTTTCAATACTGGGATCCATGTCGTGAATTCTTTCTCCTCGACATTAGAGTGGTGTTATCTATTACCTCGTTGGTATGTCATTACATATGACAACAATTAAAAAATGTCATGATTGGTATGTATCACAGCAGTTCAAAGATGTGGTAATTGTACACATATCATAGTAGTTTGAAAATGTCGTGATTAGTACATATTGCAACAAAAAATGATGTCGTGATTTAGAAAAATTTACGACATTAAAAGCATGTTGTTAATAGGAAAACCATGACGTTCATAAGACGACGTGGAAATCATTCCACAACATTGGATAAGTGTCATGCATTCTTGAATTATTAAAAAAACTAATAAAATATATTTTTTATTGTTGATTATTTATAATAATAAATACAAATTTTGTACATGAATTAATAAAAAAATAAATTTTTTCTAAAATAATATTATTTATTATTGATTATTTATAATTGTGAATCTAAAATTTGGTTCATTCCTATTAAAAAAAAATGATTCATATAATTAAAAAGAATACATTATTACACAACACGAAAAATAAAACTTTCAGTGTCAATAAATTTCCAAAAGTTATTGTCAATGCATTTGAATTGGAGGTATTGTTCAAGGAATTCCTTGGCTATCTTTAATTAGGATACAAAATAATTACGATTAATTAGGAAACAAGATAAAGTGAGGAGAAAGAATGAGGAGTGAGAAAGTGATGAGAGAGAAAGAGAATAGAGAGAATGAGGAAAGAGAAAGTGAAGAGAAATTATGAGAAGCAAATGAAGAGAGAGAACGAGAAGAGAGAAAGTGACATAGTTTAAAGAGAAACTAACGTTGAGGAGAAAGAAAATGATGAGAGATAATAAGAAGAATAAGAGAAACCCGTGAAAAACCGACGGTATAGCAGATAATGGTTGTTTCCGGCTATTACCGGCATATATTAAGTTACTGTTCATATTCAATCAGTAAATATTTACTAACCACCATAAGTCCCAAACTTATCTTAGGATACTAATACTATTCAAAATAACAGTACTACTGATCATAGGATACTAATACTATTCAAAATAACGGAAATTTAAGTTGTTCTACTTATCACAACATATATTCAAAATAATTGTGTAAAATATTGTTTAGTAATATCCATTACCGCCCTTCACATTCACTTCACAGCCCTCCAGTCCATGCTTTAAAAATTCCTTCTTGGCAATGTTCCTCTCCATCTTTTAGTTCGAACTTGTGCAATTTACATTATACTCACTATTCTTATTTATTTCATTATATGATTAGCCTTTTACTTACAATATCTTCTGTTTCAGAATTTTCACTCTTCTAAATGGTGCTCCATTTAAGATGCATAAATTACCTAGTGTTTTCTGCTTTGGGATCATAATGTCCTGGCAATCACTTTGTTGCATGAGCTTAGATCAATCTGAAAATAGAATTAAATACAGTCAAAGATGCCTCTCGGAAATGGGAAGAAACTATGTAGAGTATTAAAATCAAAATTACTGTTGTACTATCTTAGTTTTAAAAAATAGAAAATTAATTGCTACAGTAACTTTTGCTTCTGCCTAGATATTATAAACGAGTTGAATCTTATATTCAGTATAAAAGTTATTCAAAATTGTTTTGAAGACTTTAATTTATGTCCGTGATAATACAATAAGGATAAGTTCATTCTTTTCTTAAAAGGGGGAAATTTTTTTTGAAAGAACGATAATTCCTTCCTTACAATCCTTTCCTTTTCTTTTCACTTTAATTCTTAAAATATTCTCCATTTGTTATAAAGGAAAAGATATTCTCCATTTGCAGAAAAAGTCTACGCAATTCTCTCTTTAGAAAGAAGCAATACTCTTTGTCATTCCATTCTTTGTTTAAGACTTTTCTTAGGGTGTGTTTGGTAGGAGAAAAAAGTGGAAGATTAAGAGTGTGTTTGGTAGGAGAGAAAAATGGAAGGAAAGGGAGGGATGGAGGGATTGGTGGAAGGATTTTGATAATTATATGGTTGTTTGGTAGGAGAGAAGAGAAGAAGGAAGGGACTTCTAATCCTTAAAAAAGCCTCAATTTTAAGCCCTCCAAATTGGAGAGATTCTTGGAGGGATTCAATCTATATCATTGGTTAAAGATAAGATAGTCATTTTGCAAATAAAATCTATTATTTCCTTTCCTTTGCATCTCTATACCAAATAAGAGAGTTGATTTTTGCTTTATTTCCTTCTTGTCATACCAAATATCATGAAAATAAGGACCTCTCTCTCCTTCCACATCTCCCTCACCTAGATGATCTTCCACTCTCTCCTTCCACTTTTCTCTCCCTCCTACCAAACATAGCCTAAAGGAAAAAGGTGAAGAGATTGGTGAAACGAATTCATTACAAGTACACTAAAAGGCTCTGATTATAATGGATTCAAATCAATTCTGAACCCTATAGTGTGTCTAATGCTTTGTTGGTAAGGAACAGAGATTGTAATAATAAAGTTACTTATATGTGTGTATTGATTCATTACTAACTAGACTAGTAATTTTGTGTAGGCTTACAATTAATATTTATTTCAACGTAACAAACTATAAGAAAGTATGAAGTTATATATACTTTGAAAAATACATACATATATTTATACAATCCTACAAAATTTTCAGAGTAGTTATTTACTTTCACCAAGAACGAAAAAAAAAATATAGGCTTAAAACAATTCGGTCTAGTGACTTTGGAGATGTTTGGGAGGGATGGGGTTTTGAGGAGAAGTTTCTATGATATCAATGTGTCCAAAAGGAAAAAATGGAAGGAAACGTTATAGAGATAAAGATCGAAATTGTTGTTTATTTTATATCAAGCAAAGTTTGCTTCACTACAAATTGTTATTTATTAGTTTAATTGAAAAATAGTAAATTACTTGCTGTAGTCACTATATTTCTATTTCCATGGAAAATCAAGACTGTACATTTTGAATTGTACATTGCTTTGAATTGGATTAAATAATTTCTTTTATGTTCGTGATAACGCGATAAGGATAATTCCTCTCTTGTAATATTTTCTCTCTCCCTTTTCATTTTCTTAAAGATATTCTCCATCTATTCACAACTTTTTTACTTAATGCCCGCGATAACACGGAAAGGATAATTCCTCTCTTGCAATCCTTACTCTCTCTCTTTTCACTTTCTTAAATTTATTCTCCATCTACTCACAACTTTTTTATTTAACGTCCATGATAACACGACAAGGATAATTCCTCTCTCGCAATCATCTCTCTCTTTTCGCTTAGTTAGAGATATTCTCTATCTATTCACAACTTTTGTCGAAAAAGGCTAGCCTTCTCACCAGAAGACACAACATATTAGTTATCATTCTATTTTCTTTCTTTAAGCCTTCTATTTTACTTAACATACATACCGAATATATTTGTCTTCCTTCCTCTTTTTTTTGTTTCCTGGTGAATAAGCATTCGTCTTTGTCTTACTTTTGGCTCATGAAAGAATGTATTTTACCATAATTTGCCCTATACACAAAATTAGGATGGAGATCATTTCTATATTTGTCTCTACCCCCGATCAAAATTTAAAACAAGTTAGATCTGCAAAGGCCAAATTCTCAAAATAAATATTTATCTTCCGTAATTTTTTTTTTTTCTTGAAATCATTAATTAGGATGCAAGATAATTATGGTTAATTAGGAAACAAGAGAAAGTGATGATAGAGAATGAGGAGTTAGAAAGTGGTGAGAGAGAAAGTGAATAGAGAGAATGAGAAAAGAGAAAAGAGAAAGTGAAGAGAAATTATGAGGAGCAAATGAAGAGATAGAATGAGGAGTGGAACTAGAAAAAGAGAAAGTGACACAATTTAAAGAGGAACCAACAAGAGATAATGAAGAGAGAGAGAATGATGAGAGATAATAATAAGAGAAACTAGTGAAAAACCGACGGTAGTATTGTTGGCTACCCCTGATAATGGTTGTTTCCGGTTGTTACCGGCATATATATTATGATGTACACCAGAGGTTACTGTTTGGAATGGTGATGGACACCGACAGTTATCGGTCACAGTCAGTATACGGTGGAAGCCTACTGTTGCTGACTGGTATATATCACGGTGGATACAAATTATAGTAATAATATGACATAGCACAACATTTTTCCATGATATTTTTTTTTTTCATGGCATAAGTCGATTCAAGGAAATAATTTGTGAAACTCGTGTACTTCAATAATTAATAACGGTAGAAGAAATCATCTTGTCTTTTTTCGTGATTGTTGCAAATATATGTTGACTTGAAAGAATATTGCATGTCCATATTGTCCAGCAGAGGCTTCAGTTGCTAAGAGCAGGCGGATTTATTTCTAGAAGTTTGTGAATATCTCTTCCTTATGATCAACTGTTTCAATGATATTGGTGTATTCATCATCTATTGGGTTTGTAATTAAGAACTCTTTTGAAATTTTTTATTCTAAATTTAAACATGAAATTTCTAGATAAATGTAAGATATTCAATTAATTTTAATCAAACAAATATACATGTATATTTAACCAAAAAAAAAAAAAAAAAACTCTTTTTCTTCCTAAAAAATTCTATTATTTAGTTAGTTTTTACTTCTACAAAATTCAGCCATTTTCCTAAACCACCCCAACTAATTTTGAGTAATCTTTGGAATGCTATTAAAAAAACCATCATTTTCAGAATCATACAACAAATTATTGAAACTTTAATTAATCCGAACTAGAAATTTTTTTTTATGAATTCCCCCTGAATTATGTCATTAGTATCAGCATGTCCTTTGAACTTTAAACATACCTATTGTACCCCTTGTACTATTATACATCTCTAAATTCACCCCCTAAACTTTGCAACATGTTATTTGTTAATGGAATAGCACATGTGACAAGCATGACAAGCACATATTCATCAATTTTTTAAAATGCTTAACTAATCAAATTGAATCAAGATCCGTTGTCTACTTTTCTTTGTCATATTTTCTTGAAACATGTAAATCGAAGGGAAAAAAAAATGTAAATTATAATGACAATCATTGCTTAGAATTGCAAGATTTTTCTGATGGTTTTGTGGTTCTTTTTCTCACGAAAGCTACGACACCAAAAAAGGATTCTTTCTTTAGGAGCGAGAATGAGTGAGGACGACTCTGAAATGAAATAACAGGTTGAGAACACATTTTCTTTTCGTTATTCTCCATCTGTGCAATTACATTTTTACCCCCAAAGATTCGTTTAATTGCTGCTCTACCTTAATTTTTTGAACTTGAAAGGTGAAAAGGGGTTTCAGTAGGTGGACATTTTAGTCATTATGAAAAGCCCAAGTGCCTATTTGGAGTGCCATTTTATTCAAATTTTGAAATGTTAGGCCCCAGAAATTAAATAGGGAGAAATTATAAAATTATACATATATAGACGTTCCCTTTACAATAAAACAGTAAACAAAATTCCAATAGCATTTTCCTCTTTATATATATATATATATATATATATATATGAGAAAGCATTCATCGATTTATTGAAGAGGTTTTAACCAGAACATCTCCTAGGCTAAAACATTCTTTTGATTAAAATTAAAAACTACAAACAAATGTCAGCTTAAAATTTCGTGTAAGAATGATCTTTACTGGATTTTTCCAAAAATCAATCTCCATTTTTACTCGAAGGAAAAAAAAAATGATTTACTTATAATTGACGATTCTTCTGTTAACCTTAATCAGTGAAAGACTAATTATCTTTCTATAGTTTGAGTAACCACTTGATGTATCAAAAGCCGGCTTTTCTTCTTGCCAAGTACATGGCTTCGTACTTCAAAGTTTAGTCTCGATCCTCGAGATTGCGGCTATTAAGTCCTCTGTCAGTTAAAAGTTTTTCCATCTTAAAACATGTAAAGATTGGGACATACCACCTAATTTTTATTAATTTTTTATTGGGAAAATTCGTGAAGAACTAAAAAAAAAGAACATACCCCTAAAATATTGTCACATTTATAATAGTTTTAGAATTTTTATCCTCTTTAAAGATAAGTCAAATGTTAATCTAATATATCTTTTTAAAATAACCATCGATCAACCAAAAAAGTAATCTGATTTTCTTTCAAGATACCATTTGGTATACTGGTAAATTATTGGAACCGGTCTCCAAGAGTATTCTGGCAGAAAATTCCCTAATTTTCAAAAATCATAACACCAAAAATTGAAAATTCTCAAAATTGAACCCTAATTTTCAGTTAGTTTTTAAGTAATGAAAATTCCCAAATTGAAAAAAATTGAAAATACCCAAATTGAAAAATAAAACGTAAAACCCAAGAAATTGAAAATCCCTCCTAACTTCCCATCCCCTCGCCAACCCCCGCCGCCACATACAGTCGAGCTCCGATGCCGAATCCGACGGCCGAGCTCTGAAATTTAGGATTTGAGGGTAAATTTATCTTTCTAAAGTATCCGGTCAAAAAAAACCAAAAAAAAAAATGATCGAGAGAGTAAAATCCCGAATCTATAATTAAAGTGAAACAAAAATTTAAAACATATAGACAAAAATGATATTCCCACAGTTTCCTCTTCTCAATTACCAAAAGAGCCCAGCAGCTCATGACAGAAACAATGTTACAAAGCTGGTAACGTTTGACTAGAGGAATAGAGTAAAGCCGAGGACGCAGACCCAAGACCCTCCCCCTCAACTTTTTCTTAATTGTCTTTTTATATATGCATTTATCGCAAATTTACAAGTAGTTCCCCTCTAAAAATTAAAAAAACTTAATTACATTCCTATAAAAGTTAAAAATTTACAGTTATTAGCCCCTGCTCATCAAAATTCCTGGCTTTGTCATTGGGTAAAGCCACTGCTTTTGGTTCCAAGTTCAACGACAATAATTTCTAATTTGTAGCCAACCGACGTGTTGGCTTTTCAAACTCAACGACTAAATGACAATCCTTTTTGACTTTTTAGACAACAAAAACATTTGAGCTGTTTTCATGAATGTATGTCCACCAAATTATTCATCCAATCCCAGATTATTATTTGAATTTTGATTTTAAAATTACATTACCGTAAACTTTTATGTTGTTATGCAAACAGCTCATGCGTTAACAATTCAATTCGTAAAAAAATATAAAAAAAAAAGGGACGGAAAAACATCACATAAGGTTATTTTCAAAATTTTTTCTAAATATTTTATGACCTAAAAAAAAAAAGAGAATTTTAAGGATCCTTACCATCAACAACAGTACTCGATATGAATAAAGCAACAGAGGATGAGTGGAAATGTGAGATTTCATACATAAATATATACATGTATATATTTATATATATTGAGGAAAAAATATATACATACGTATATATGTATAGAAAACATCCTAGCTTACTTTAAAATCTAAATCAAAACCTTTCAATTCCCGGAGTAAAATACGAAGCCACCTTTTTGCTTTTTTGAGAACAAAATACATTCTTTTTGCTTTTTTAGAGAACAAAAATAAAATTTTCTTTGGCCAGGAAATAACAAATTATTCAGCCAACTTTTTTTGAATTTGAAGTTAGGGATTTGAATTCTACACCTAATTATGTGTGCAGCCACATTATTCAACCAACTTTAGCCTTATGTTTCATAGGGAAAAAAAAAGACCAGAATTTAAAAAAAATTGAAACAACTATACAGACAAGAAAGATTGATATTTCTAGAAAATCTCTTATTAACCACAAGAAATACCTATCTTTTAAAGATGAATTATAATTCGTTCGAAGAAGAAGCTAAAATTTTGCAACAATATATATTTTTTCCTTCTTCGCTTGAACACCTTTTACGTAAAAGCTAATTCATTAATATCCATTAATATCTCAAGAAAACAAAAACACTGTGATTAGTAGAAGTTGCTGTCTGGGGAGACAGGATGTTACAATCTGATTTTTCAAACCGCACTGTTGCTTACACACTGTTGGAAAAAAAAAAAAAAAAAAAGCGAGAGAGAGTACATTTTACATGCTCAACAACAGCCTTTAAGGATAAAATGAGTAGCATAAAAATGAAATAAAACACCGCGGTAATAAGCATATAGCAAAGAGAAATTACTCGTTTTGTACAATTTTTATTTTTATCACTATTTTCCAATTGCTTGGATTCCGAGGCGATTCGAATTTACGGAAATACTGTTCTCCGTGATCTCTACAAAGGAAGGGGAACAAGCTTCGTCTATCACAATTTAGTTGAGTCTCTATTTACCGTCATGATGTTTTGTAAGTAACTCGATCGACGCTAACTTCATCAGTTCATCTCGGCTAGCTCCGCAAAGGGAAAGAAAGAATCTGCGCTCAAAACTGTTTTCCTGTAACTAACTTGAAATCTTATGTGTTGATGTTTTTCACCGTTCAACCGTTCATGTCTTGAACCCGATTCGGATCAGTTCAGATAAGATGTCAGCCCCATGTGTCTGGGACGCCGGGTAAGCACCAATGAAGCAGTCCTGGACCCAGACTGCAACTGCATCTTTCTTTCCCAACCATGTACTACTGGATGGGCATTCGCTCTGAATTCGCTCAAACGAGTCAGGTCGAGTTATTGGATTTATGTGCCTTTCAGTGCGTATTGGATCAGGAGGTTCAGAGTTCTTGCTTCTTTATTCACTCCATTGTTTCTGGGATCAAACCACAAGTTAAGCTGCCCACATACCACAGTCTAATTTTCTCAGGAAAAGTATCTTCCACGAAAAATAAGGGGGAAGCAACATTTGTTCATAAATAATCCAAAGTAGAAGTAATGGAGAACATGATAAGAATTTTGAATTAAAATTTCTATAGTAATCTATTGGGATATATGTTCTGTGTTTAATATTTAATTTTGAATCTAAGTGGCCATTTAGGGGAGTGTTTACAAAACACTTATTCCAAGTTTTTTTTGTTTTTTCTTCAACTCAAAACTACTTTTCACTTATTTAAAAAAATAAAAAAACTTTTTACTATTTATATCTCTAGATCTCTATTAAAAACTCAAATATTAATAGTCCATAACTTTACATTTTCAAGTCGAAATTAGATTTTGTTTTTCAATTGCATGGAATTTCGAGAGAAACGAGATATGATCCATATTGATATTTTTTTTCAACACATTTCAACCGAACAATTTTTTTTTTTTTTTTGTTACCCTTGTCATTTTGAGCAATTAAAAAAAAAATCATCTCATTTCAACTTTAAATAAGAAAGTTATGGATTTGTGAAATTTGAATTTCATGAAATGGAAGAGAGAGAAAGAGAGATGCGGATTTGGGAGTTTTGAAATTGAACCTACAAAATTCCGTCTCCAATAAAGGAATCAAATGGGCCCTTAGGATGACTTTAAAGAATTTATTTAAATGGATCATTTTGTTAGTTTTATTTTCATAAATAACTTGGTGATTGTGATGTCAAAGGAGAGTATTTTATGATTGATTAATGTATTTTGAGATATCTAGTTTTAAAAATCTCTCTTTCTCTCTCATCTCCCCTCTCTCCCTTGATTTTCTTATCACTCTCTCTCTCGCTATCGATCCCTGTCCCTTTCCTCTCTCCTCTCTCCCCTATGACGTCCCTCTGCACGACCAACCCCCTTCGACGCCAAGTCAAAGATCCTAGTGTAGCACGAACCACCCTCTTTTATTGACGTAGATCCCTCTACTACCAGTCCCCTACACGACAAATCAAGATCGTCGCGAGTCCAGTAACACCCCTAGGTTGTCGCCACCGTGTCGGGATTTGATATATATACATATATATATATTTAAATTTCTGATTTCTTTTTATTTTTTAAGGTTTTTTTTATTGTTTTTATTTCTTAAGGTTAGTTTTGGAAAATTAAATAAATAAAAATTGAGATTTCAGTTTAAAAAGTAAATAAAATAAAAAATGGGACCAATCGAGCAATTAATATATGAATGGATTTGTTAAAAATAAATGACACTTTTTTGCACCCTTCTAAGGAAATTAGGGTATTTCAGCCAAAAAAATGAGGATCAAAATACACAAACTTAATAGTTTAGGGATCAACCGAATAATTAACACAAATAAATAAAGGAATTTCAATGAACAAGAAAGGAAAACAACTATAAAAAGAACAAATGAAATGGTTTTGGGTGTTTGGAAGCGAGTTGAAGAGAGTGAAAGAAGAGAGAAGAAAAAGACAAAGTTTGATCCATATGGCCAGTGTTCGTCAACAGAGAGTGGTTTTTTTTTTTTTTTTTTTTTTTCATGTCTGGGAGTTTTCTGTCTATAGAATTTTTTTAAAATGCTATTTACCTCAAACATTTATAAAATATGCTATTTATTTTCAACATTTTAAAAATATGATCTATATATTGTAATTTCTCAATTTACATAGAATATGTCGAGTGTTTTCAGATCCTTTTTTTTTTGCATTTAAAGCAAAATACCAAACAATTTTTTTCTGTTTTGGGAATCATAAAATAGCTTTATGTGACATAGACTTGGCAAATGCACTGGACTCTTACAAAGTAATTAATTACAATAACATGCAGATTGATCTTGCAGAAAAGAAACAATTCGAAATTGAAAATATAAAACATAAACAAACGATACAGACGAAAATAAAATAAAATGCAGAGCCCAGTGACATTGTAAAATGGCCAAATTTTTACATCGCGACTTGCGTCCTTCCCCTTAAACTCTGAAGCTACTTTAAAACACTCGTCCTTCATGAAATCCGATGCTGAAGATTTGTCAATCCCTTACGCTTTTCAAGGAGCCCCTTGCATCTCTCTAAGCCGGCTTCGAACTCAGCAATCTCAGATTGTAACTTTCCGATGCTATTTTCTTTGCATCTGATAGCTTCCAGGCCAAGAAAAGCAAGCACAAATACCACGAAAGGCTCATCACTTAGAATTATCTGATCAGAAAATACCAGCTGATTAAGTCGGAAACCTGTAGTGAGTGTAATGGTTTTTAGGTAGAAATACCAGTGTTTAAGATCATCCCATGTGATATCTTCAAACTTAGTTCTGCACATAATTCTATCAATGACAATACAAACTAAAGTAGCTGCGATGCTCTTCATTTGTGGTGTCAAACTTTCCTCCATACCAAGATCTCCATTATTCTTGCAAATGAATGTTTTTAAAATAGGAGCCAGCGTCTTTGGTATCTTGTAGCCTTCGACATTCTCAACCTTTTGCCTAAAAAACTTGTCATCTATTTTTAAACATTGGTCAGGTGTGAAATAAAGTAACTCCCAGCAGAAACTATCATAATCAACCCCACGGTCAAGACAGAAAATTTGTTGAATTCTCTCAATATCAACAACAGATCCTTCGCGGTCGATACGAGAATTCAAATATTTCCTTAAACTATCATGGGCGTTCCTTCGGCTAGATGTGTTAAATGGAAGAGCAGACTTAAAGGGATCAGCCAAGATCACCTTTTCTGCGTCCGTAATGCTGTCCATTATGTCTTTGAGGGTCAATTCCTCCTCTGTATTTGCTTCCGTCTGATCCCATCTGTCCTCTCCAAGGCCATGAGCACGCCAACTTAGAGTCCTCTTTTATTGCCTTCATAATCTGAAACATAAACAAGCCCAACAAATCATGTGAGATTTAAAATGCTGTGTTAATTATTGATGAAAATTGTTGAATAAGAAAGGATTATTCATCGAGTCTTTATAGGCTCTGATTTCCAGCTTTAACTTCCCAAATGCTGTTTTCTTTTTTTCTTTTCAGTAACTAGTATTTTGTTTTCTTTTATTATTATTTTTTTGTTTGCTCAACTCTCTGTTTTATTTTAAACTACTTTTTAAATTTTTATTATTTCAGATATCCAATTTAGTTTTTTGCTAAACAATTATTATTTCATCGCTTGCAAAAAGTTGTTCAACTTAATTTGTTTCTTTTTTCTTTCTTTTTTTAAAGAAAAATTACTTTCACTTGATTAATTAATACTACAACCAATTAATTCGTTTGGATTTATTCCAATTTTTATTTACATGCACCCACATATATGATGAAAAGCAGACGGATAAATACTAATTTATTTTACAAATCAGATAATAACAACGTCACATACTTTTTGAAGCACTGACATCTTGAATATTTTTACTTAATTTAACAAGTGATACCCTATATAAGTCATCTAGACTCTTATTCTATTTTTTTTTTTAATACAGGTAAACAGCTTTTTATTTTTAGTTCGATTAGGGTTGAAATTCAGCCTTTAATAAATAGGTTAGTAATACTCATCAAGTAGAATTTAATATTTCGCTTTAAAGCAATAATGGCGATATTAAAATATTTGGATATATATTTAAACTAGGTTTTTGCCTGTTTGGGGTCACATTTGAAGACGGTGTTTTGGAAATTAGAGATGGTTTGAGTTTTTGAAATATGCGTTTAGTGAAAATGAACTATTTTGAGTGAAGAAGTATAAAAACTAGAAAATTGTTTGGAAAAAAAAATTAGCAATATGTATATTATTTCGTTTCTTTTGAAATTCTATGCAATTTGAAAAAATATATATATCCATTTTGACTTAAAATGATAAAATTATGAACTTTAAAGTTTGAATTTTTTGAAAATATTTGGAAAAAATGAATACTAAAATTGGAGGCAAATGACAAAAAATGTTGGAAAACACATTTCCAAACATTGACCCTAAACGGGGTGTTTTAGTCCCTCAACTTTATGTCTCTAAGTCTCCAAAAATGTAATAGTTTTGACAATTTCGGTCCCTAACCCAAAAATTGATGGTGCTTTTTCAAGTTTAATGAAGGTAGCTAGTATTGCATAATTTAAAATTTGTTAAAATAGAATAAAAAAATAAAAAAATAAAAATAAAAAACAGGAAAAGAACAAAAACATCATATGAAGTGCTAAATTGTTTATTCAAAGCTTCTCAGAACATTGAAGATAACATTTTGCATCCTATGCGTCTAATCCTTTATTTTTATGTAATTATCATATGATAGACATTTGGCAAATTTCAGGAACTCATTATCAATTTTATGGTTAGAAACTAAAACCACCAAAAAATTACGTTTGGTAAGTACTCGACAAAAAAAAAATAATAAATAAATAAATAAATAAATACTGCTAGTAGCTCAGGACTGACGGATTCAACCCTTCTTATTATTCGATTAGACATATAAAAATAAAAGGTAACATTAGTCATATCAAAATTTTGGTTTTCGATGAAATTTCACTTTTATTGATTTTGAGTGTATATGACAAACACCATAAACTATTGGGGAAAAAAAAAAAAAAAAAAAAACCCATCAGTACGAAATCAAAGTAATAAAAAAATATTAAAGAAACTTATAAAATTTACATACCTCAGAAGTTAGGCAATGTTATGGGCAACATACTTGCAATCTTGACAATAATAAATACGAAATTGTTGATCCACTTCTTCGTCACATACATCGCAGTAGCATTGATATGAATCATCTTCTAAAATCAAATGATGAAGAAGAATCAAAGGATGTATGTGGTACTCATACTTAATGGTGAATGGCAATGGACCGCATAGGAAATGAAGATTAAAAACACATTCCATGCAGCGAAACAAGAATGATCGAGTATGATTAACTTCATTAGGAACAGCTGACCCAATTCTTCTCGTAGGATTTTGGCAAGCATCGCATTGAATCTCACCAGATGCATTCTTCACTAAAGGAAGCAAGTGATCGTGACTTCGACAGTTCACAATTGTGTCAAGAAAAATACATTCAGGACACAAGTGAAAGTCACATCCATCTTCTTGACAACTTAAAACGAGTGCAAATTTTTTTTTTTTTTTTTTGCAACACGAACAACAAGATCGGGGCTTACCGACCTGGAGTAGGAGAGGGTGGCGTGAGTGAAAGGGACGCTTGATTTTCTCTTGCAAAACTGCACATGATTTGTGGAGAAAATTCTCACACTCTTTCGAAGTGCAAGAATAGGCTGGACCAGACCAGAGAGAATGACATGCAAAGCAGTTAGCTCTTCCCTTCCT